>JAMAKE010000032.1:0-356030 GCA_023628695.1 Nectriaceae sp. PG4201 | reverse complement strand
GGAAAGGAGGGAAGATGAGGGATTTATGGGCCGCTCGTTTGGATGGGCCGCTCGATTATCATATACGTTATATATTACTTATATAATGCACTTGCTTATTATATATATTAAATTTAATAAAGAATATCTTAATATTATTTTAAGGAAAAAAGTTTTATATTAAGAATAATTACTTTAATAATATTTTTTATTATATAGATATATCCTTAAATTTAAAATATTATAATATGCATTTCCTTAAATTAAGTGACATGTCATCTAAAGGGCGCGGCTTTTGTGTAGAACTTATCCGGGCCCATTAAATTTCTATTTAAACAGCAGTAATAATATAATCTAAACTGCAAACATAGACACAGCTATTCACCAAACCGCTAATTATGGCCCGAAACTCATACCGTCTCAATGCCATCAGGCCGCAAGCAAGACATAATGGAGAGCTCGGGAGTTCTGAACAGCGGACAGACAACTCGTTAATGGGGGATATATCAACAGGTCTTCATGAAAGTTCACTACCACCCGTAGATGGTGGCAAAGATGCCTGGTTTTTCTTAGCAGCCTGCTTTGCACTTGAAGCGCTTACTTGGGGTAAGTAATAGTCCCTCTAGCCGGGGTTCGGGTGAGGGTCACTACCTATATGTACTAATCGTCACCAGGCTTCCCATTCGCCTTCGGTGTGTTCCAAGATTACTACAGTACTCATGAACCATTTGCGGGCTCGTCACAGATCGCCGTTATTGGCACCTGCGCCATGGTGATTCCCAGCTCCTGAATACAAGCAAAGAAGCCTGCTAATAGCCGCACTAGGGTATCATGTACCTTGACTGTCCCATCATCATGGCTCTTCTAAGAGTATATCCCAGAATGGGACGATGGACTCCTATTCTCGGACTGGTCATTATGTGTGGGTCGATAGTCGCGAGTTCCTTCTCGCAAACGACAACGCACCTCATCATCACTCAGGGGATTCTCTTTGCCATTGGCGGCTCCATCTCCTACTGCCCCTGCATTGTCTACATGGACGAGTGGTTCGTCAAGCGCAAGGGGCTCGCCTACGGCATCATGTGGTCTGGCACAGGCCTGGCAGGTTTCGTGCTGCCTCTGCTGCTCCAGTACCTCCTGGGTGAGTACGGCTTCCGAGTTACCCTCCGTATCTGGGCCGTAACCTTATTCATCCTGATCCTACCGCTCGTCTTTTTCATTAAGCCGCGGCTGCCATACTCGGCTACAGCACACATCAGCCCGTTCAAGCTGGGATTCGTGCGTAGTCGGGTGTTCCTGTTGCACCAGACTGCCAACGTTGTCCAAGCTCTTGGATTCTTCCTTCCAGGCATCTACCTACCGTCTTATGCACGCAGTGTACTTGGTGCCAGCGCGTTCCCGGCAGCGCTAACCATCCTCCTTGTCAACGTGGCTTCTGTTTTTGGCTGCGTTGCCATGGGCTCCTTGATCGATCGACTCCCTGTCACAACCTGTATCATGATCTCGACTGTCGGAACCACTATTGGGACGTTTCTGTTATGGGGAATGGCAACAAACCTACCCGTTTTGTATGTTTATTGCGTCATCTATGGCCTCTTTGCTGGCTCGTATACATCCGCCTGGCCCGGTATCATGCGTCAAGTCACCTCCGCACCGGACCCCCGCCATGATAGTTCAACCCCTGAAGCCGGTACCTCCTTCGATCCCACAATGGTATTTGGTCTCCTCGCAGCAGGCAGAGGCATCGGCAACGTTGTATCTGGGCCGCTGAGCGAAGCTCTTCTTGATGGCATGCCATGGAAGGGCCACGCCGCAGGCGGCTATGGTAGTGGCTTTGGGACCTTGATTGCCTTTACAGGGACCACAGCTCTCATTGGGGGTGCAAGCTTTTTGTGGAGGAGAGTTGGCTGGTTGTAGGGCTTCTTTGAATACCTTTATTCGTCCACTTGAAGGTCACGTCACGCCTTTCACAGGTGACTCCAATACTCAAGACTAATGGGAAGACTCTGGCAATTCCATGGAATCGATTTTATTTTTTGCATGTATTTAGGAGTTCCTGACTTGAAGTTTCCATCTAATTCCCGTGCGCGTCAGACCCGAGTAGCAATCTCCACCGCTAGGTCTCATGTAAGCTTCGCTTCAGGTATGGGCTTGGGCGCTAACTAGATGGGTCGTGAGTGTTGCCCTTGAGATTTGAGATTAAGCTTTTGGTGGTAATTGTCGTATGCAGTTTGAGAGGCTGAACCCGGATCATATTGAGTAGTTGTGTTGGGGTGTCCTGATGAATTACTACTTTAGTCAGATGCTGCACCCCCATCGATACCTGATTTTCCCAACCACGAATCTGCAGGCAACCCACGTTATATCTTGATCCTATCCCTGAGCAATACTAACGCCATTCGGTTATTCTTGATGTTCAATAATGACATTAACTCATTGTTCAATGCGATTGCGTTGATTTCTTGCTGGGGCTCCCTTGCTTGAATAGCCCCCCTGGCCCTAGAGTAGTACTCATAGGCCAGATAGTTGATGCCTAGCAACTGGTATAGCCGTCCGATATTATAAAACGCTTCGGCTAAGGAGTTGGAGTGCGTTTCAGCCTGGTAGCAACAGCTTAGCTCAGCATAACGCGACATAAATGACTGTCCCTGGAGGAGAAGATACTGCCGATTAGTAGATTGGCGCTTCAACCCGTAATGGACATAAGCAAGACCTAGACTCAAGTTGACCATGGAATTGTCTGGGTCCAAGGCCCGAGCACGAAGGAAATATCCTAATCCCAATGTTAGAGGCTGAAATGAAGGCTTCGGATGTGGCAATTACCCAGAGCATATGTATAGCTGGTTGAGGTGAATAAAATGTGCCCGTAGAGCATCAATAAACAGGTATCAAGAGCGATATCAGTGGGAGGAGCTTGGTGATCATGCTCTGTATGATGGGGTTGAGTCGGGTCACGCTTGTCGTCCATAGCCTTGATCTGGCGCAAGATGTACTTCTGAGCCGGGCCGGATGTGTACCAGGATACCGGAGACTGGCAGAGACTGGACAGCAGAGCGAACATCCGATACGAGTCCGACATTGCACCGTCTCTCATCAACTGGCGAGCCGTGGCTACGCACTTTTCTTCATCGCTCGTGTAGATGGCACAAACTATGATAATCAGCATGAAATCGCGGCTGAGATGAACTGACTCACCGCTCCAAGCTATGTAAATCATGAAGCCGTGTTCTGGTGCTTGGAATGCTGTTGAGTCTCTCGCCGCCTCACACACTTGGTATGCTTCTTCCCTCCGATGGGCTATGGCCAAACCGATGGCATACTCCAGGAAAAGGTCCAGCCATTTTTCGAATGAGATTCCTTGGTGACTTTCAAAATCGGATGGACGCTCTTCGCGGCCCTCGTTTCCAGCATGAGGAGCAAGGGCTATATTTAATCCCTTGTCAGTATAGTTCAAGTAATTCAGAGGATAAGTGTGATTATTTAAACACTCACTTCGCGCAAGCCTCTCATACATCTGGGACAGCTCTGTCTTGGGTTGATCGGATTCAGACTGGTCCAAGGTACTCTTCCTGCCAAGGAAGTGCAAGTATTTCTCCCATGTGTAGAACTTTTTCAACGACCGGAAATCATCAATAAGTTCCTTAGACGATGCCATCCATGCAGGGAGGAGATCATTGCGGCCTTTGCTAATTTGTTGCCTTAGATTTCGCACAACGTCGTACTGTTCAGTCAGTTTTAGTGCGTGGGCTTGTTCATCTTGTCGGCGCTTGTCTGGACCCGCGAGTCTCTTGGGTCGATATCTTCGGGGTATAACACTTCTTGCAGCAATAGCGTCCGATCTTGGTTTCCTGTTTTCTCGCCGATACTTGGTTTCTCGACGCCGAGGAGCCCGCTTCTCTAGTTGGGCAGTAGACAGGCTGGTCGATTGTGACATGCTACCCTGCCCATATTCGTCGCCCCTTTCCCGAGCCTCCCGTAGGGCGATGGCTTCAGCTGCAAGGATGAGTGCTTCTTCCTCTTCTCGAGCCTTCTCGTACATATTTGCTAGCTCAATGCGGGCGTCAATATTGTCCTCGTCAGCATCAATGGCGGCCAGGAAGTACTCTTCAGCAGTGGCATGCTCTCCGCTGACTGAGTAGCATCTGCCTAGCTGCAAGAAGATGGTGGCATCTGTGTCACCAGGGATATCTCGAAGGATCTCGTAGTACTTGATTGCCAAATCAGTTTGGCCACAACATGCCAGTGCCTCCGCCAGGTCAAATATTAGATCTGGAAAGTCGGCGGCGAACTCTTTTGTGTGTTCCGAAATGGGGTCCAACCATAGGAGGTGTTTCTGCAACCCATTGTTAGAATGGTCCTACGTACTTGGGATGGGGATTGCGACAAACAGTTGCTTCGACCTCATTCCTAAGCCTCAACCTATAGATAGCAAGCCTGGCCCGCAAGTCATGGGGTAAGCCCTGGCCGTATAAAGTTGAATCCGAGTCATCGGCCAAGAATTTCGAGACCAGGACGCGTCTCTCGTGGTCTGCATCCCACTCACGGTCATCGTCTTGCCACAAATCCCAGTATTGCTCGTTGCCTCGACCTAGGAACCACCTAGAAAGTGCCTTCAGCTCACGAATGGCATCAAAATAGCGGCCAGTTGAAGCAAAAAGATCAACATAAATTCCGATATCCTGCCATGGGGCATGGCTCATAATGTGCGAGACATTAAGCTTTTCATGCTCAAAGTATTGCTCATAGGCTTCAATGGCGGCAGGAACAACAGCCCCAGAATGTTTATTATCAACACAAGCCTCAGCAAGCTTTCTAACAATCTCCAGATCATAAGGACGCCGTGTTAGCACATGCTTGTATTCTGAGATTGCAGCAGATAGGTGGCCCTGTCTATGGCAGACAATTGCCTTGCCCAGCCTGGCATCGATATTGGAATGGTCGGCTCGTATTGCAGCGGAATAGCATACTCGAGCTTTGTAGAGATTCTCAGTTTCGTCATCAGATATCGTGTCCAGAGCGAACGTTGCACATTGAAGCCACCCGCTGACATCCTTGGGCCGAAGATGGGCTGCATAGATCATGGCTGATAGAGCTTTGCTGGAATCTCCCTGCTCCTGAAAAATGGAGGCGACGGTGATCCAAGCCTGATGAGTCTCGGCGTTGATTCGAATGACCTCGAAGGCCAGATCCAGAGCACGTTCATAGTCGCCCCCCATGAAGGCTTGATTTACCTTTGACAAGCGCGCTGTGATATCTCCGCGTGGCTTCGCCGCCTTTCTTGGGCCGCGAGCTCCTCCCCGTCCGCGTGATCCACCTCTAACCACCCGCGATGCACCGCCCTCATCTCCATGTGACGCAAGAAATATTTGGACTGATTCATTGAACTTTGCGATGTCACCTTCCAGCTCCTCCAGGTCGGAGTCAGCATCTGAGGCATCGCCACTGTTCCTGCGAAACGTTAGGTCTTCGTTCTCACATCACATGGATTGAGGGTAGCTAACCTGAACGCGGAGCTCTCGTCTATCAAGGCAGCCATTTAACAGAACTGCCTCATTTATGAGGATGTAAGGAGTAACCTTTGATGTGTAGATTGCGTTCTGGGTGCGCACAAGTTTAAGTGGCGGGAGGCTACCTTATGTGGTTGCTGTAGATTTTGGGCTGTAAAGTGCTAGAACTCTGTTTTCTGGTGGGCACGTGAGAGACTACTCTTTTCCCCAACTACCTTACTCCAAGAAACTGCTCATCAAATTAATATGCGTTCCCAATGAGACCATTAGGCAATGATAATTCGCTTATTTACTTCAACACTAATTTACTATTCCCTGTTCCTCATTTTTGTCATTGCGAAAGGCACATCCAAGTATGTTGTAGAGTAAACGAGGCGTAGCCCCATAGGTTAATGGATATGGTTACGAACTCCGCGATACCACCCGCAATTACTAAAGTAGTGATAGGCATCAGTAGCCGTAGAGATAGATATCCCAAGCCTAGAGAATTGTCACGATATTCACAGCATAGATTCGGCCGAATTTAGCCCAGCTTTCCTTCGGCCTTGGCTTCTATAGCATGTTGTCAGTCTTAGTTCCATCATAGTTGAGCTACAACGCACCTTTGACCTGCTCGAAGACCTTGAGCATTTTTCGTCGTGCTCCCAGAGCGTTGACGCCCCGTTCTTCCAATGCCTTGTCATCCAATTCAATCAAATCTGTCCACTTCATGTCCTTCAAGTTGTCGGTGTACTTATGCAACCTCAGGCTCCGGAGCCAGCTAGGGATGTCCTGAAGTAGTGTTGGATCAGTTGGATCCTCCGGAGGTTTGGAGCTGCCCCTTCGTCCACGTGGCGACCGGCCTCGTACCATGTCGGAATGGTCCGAGAGGTAGCCCTCATGGCCTGAAACTCCCAGTTGGCCAAGGTTGACAGATGGAATCCCACTAGTCATCAAAGGAGACGTTCCATCATAGGCGCTGAGGAACCCGTTATTCTGAGGTGAGGTGAAAGGCGCCATATGGTTCATACCAGGTTGCATAGCAAGCCCAGGTGAACTAGGACGCGACCGTTGACCCCCTAGACCTAAGCTTTGTTGAGCCTGTATCGCCATGAGTTGCTCACGGCCAAGTACGTGGCCGTGCTCGTTGATCATGACCACACTTGTCCCAGGAAGGTTGATCCCTTGAGCACCGGGTGACAAGGGGTTCTGATTATTTCCAGGCGCATCATTGGATCTAGCGCGGCGGTACTTGCGAACGTCATCCAATGCGAACCGGTTATTGACCGTAGAGAGGGCGGCAAGCTTCATGGCAGTGGCGTTGGCAACCATATCAGCCTGTGTGCCACTGGAATTGGTGGTGTTGAAGCTCGGGGCCATGGGAGTGTTTACCATCGAAGCCCAATTACCGCTGCTGGTATTGTATGGGGAAAGGAGAGGCAGGTCAGCTGGATTCTTGTCTGGGGCTGTCAGAGTCGTGCTTTGGATTGCCGAGTTGTTCGAAAGCTGCGGGCGCGGGGATCTGAGGCCACCAGAGGGCGCTGCAAATTGACCCATAGGGGCTTGAGTATTTGGCCCCTTTCCGGTGGACTGGTCTCCAGCTCCCCAGGGTGAGGACTGGTTAACAGGTCCTTCTCGGGAGTCCTGAGGAGCAGAAATGGCCGGGGTCGCCAATGGTGCACGGGGATCGATTGCAGCGCTGTTGCGATTGGATGCTGGTGGGTTACCCGTTTGTTGCGTGTACTTGGCTTTTTCGGTGGCAATGGCAGCGGCTGCATCTGGGAACATGGCATTGATGGTCGAAGGATCGAGCCCCGAGTGCCGCTTGGACGATGCAATAACTGAGTTCCGTGCCACAGAGTTCCGAGCAGAATCTACGTTGAGCTTATTCATGGCGTCACTCAGACGATTCGACATAGGATCTGTTAACGAATTAGATCGCAAAGGTTATCCTGCCATATCGTAGTACGAACCTTTGTCGAATGTAGCAGGAGACAAGACGCCGGACATGGGATGATTCTTCCCCATCTGTTGGAGGACTTGAATGAAGAAACGAATCTGGACCTGCGTTGTCTGCTGTAAGAGAGCATACAAAGCGGCAGTGCGTTCCGCCTCGCTGAGAACGCGAAACCACTGCTCAATAGCGCTGAGCTCATCCTTGAAATCCTGATCCAAAGTAGCTGCAGCCATTTCCTCCAATGTCGTCTCATACTGATCGATATCAGCGATCCACTGCTGGGCGATCTTGTCTTGGGAGTCGACTTCCGTATTGCCGGGGCCTAAGGGCTGTTGAGCTTGTCCGTAAAAATCTGACGAAGGCCGGATGCGGCTGGAGGGGGACGGCCCCGAAAGAGCAGCCATATCGGCTGATGCACGAAGAGAATGACCGGAGCCAATAGTCCTGGAAGAAGGGGGCCGTAAGGTCGAGGCTGTGTTGGCTTCCGGCGTGCTATTGCGGTTTCCAACAACGTGGTTCCCAGACATGTTGATCATTATATAGTATGTAGAAGAACTCGACAGCGATAAGTATTCGAAGGCAGAGGCTCAAACAAGCGCTGCACGCAGGCCTGGTTGGGTCGCGGTAATGTGGCAATGATGGTACAAGAATCGTCGTTTGTCGACTCCTGCAGTGACCGGCTGACCTCAAAGGAGTTTGGACGATACGTAGAGTAGTAAGCTTATACTAGCATTGTCTGCCTGGCGGAGAAGGATGCAGCTGGAGATGGTTAGCACAAAGGCATGGAGGACGAAGTAGGGCCACCTTGTTGAAAGGCCCAGCGCTGGTACGACTTAGAACAAGGTGGGCGGCTTTGGGAGGTCGTACTTCGTACCGTGCTAAAAGATACAGGTTGGCAACGAAAGGATGATGTCTGCTTCCAGGCAGGCCACAGAAGGTGTTGATTAAATTCCGCCACTGGAAATACGGACCAGCGTCCTCTAGCGATACTCCGGGTCGTGGATAGAGGGGGTTGTTGGTGCAAAGGTTGTTCACCTGTGCTCTAGGTCTTCAAGGCGCTCCAGCCCCTGTGCTTACCTAAGATTTCTTTTTCAGGCGGCGGGAAGCGGGTCGTGGATGGCAGTCTATGCCTGAGGCTATACCACGACGTCGCCTAACCTGAAACATCCCGTAACATTCTACCGGAGTACCTAAGGTATTGGTGGAGGAGATAGCTGAGGAAGTAGGTAAGATGCTTGGTTATATACATCCGCAAGGAGTGCACAGTTCTTACGGAGCCTACCTCTGTCGGGTGATGGCCACCAACTGTAATCAGCTCTACATTTCCAAGGACAAGGCCTGGCGTTGGGGTATGTTAGGAATTGATCAACGCTCAGGTTACGACAAAAGGTATCAAATATCTCCGAAATCCACATCCTGCTACTAAATGTAGAATATCCCGGGGCTCCTTCTTCGCAGCTTCATGCAATCCACATGAAAAAACCACGTTGGCGATTGTAGAAAAGGGCTGAATATAAGGACTGACGAGATGTCACGTATTTTGAGCAGGTCGAAATTCTGAAACCGTTAAGAATCAAATGGCCTCTAGATCGAGGGTTTTGAGTGTATCTGCAACATTCCCTACTCCGAACCGTCACGTTATTGTTGAACCTCTTGAGGCTGCACGGGTTTGCATTAGCCACCCTTCCTGTAGGCTGAATGCATAGATTTCCTTCGTCTATTGCGCCGGCTCTATCATTTACTGCCTCAGACAGGCCAAGAGCTTTCCCATTTCGAGTTCCTTCTCCCAGTCGATATGCTTCATGCAGTCTCACGCTTGCCCTCCTTGAGCTCCTTCTGTTGAAAACGTCAGCATGTGGTGTCGCTTACAGCCAGATTGTCTTCTCGTTCTTGGGAGCGTACCAGGGCCTTCATGGTGCCGTGAAGAGCATGTCGGTGGTTTCGTCGGAACTTAGGGTCGGTACCCTTCAAGGACGGGTATCGCGAGGTCTTAGGCTTCTTGATACTACAGGATGGTCAATAATTAAGTTGCAATATCGCCTATTCGCACATACCCGTTCCGGTGCGCCTTGGCCGACTGGTTGTGCTGCGAGGAATTTTTTGACTCTGCGATGCATCAGCGACAATTCCAGCTGCTGGTCAGAGCCATAATAAGTGCTACTCACTGGCCATTGCTGCTGTTGCGTTATCTGCGTCGACTGGGAAGTTTGACGGCGTTTGAAGTAGAAAGATGGAAATGTGTGTGGTTTCTCCCGAAAAACAAGCCCTAGGTCGGCGCGAGGTGGGGCGCATGGTGACATAATCAGATGAAATCTAATGCCGACCATGTCTTAGGGGATGGTGAGATATAATTGGATGAGTTACATATGAGCCCCACTAAAATCAGGCGAAGAGATATTGCATTATAATGCTTAAGTGCATACTGGAGTAAGTGGCTTATTTGGGGAGTTGGACGGTCCGGACCTCCGACCCTCCTCAATGCAATGTGTGGGGTGTCTCTTCCGTAATCGTGGTGAGATCAGCAGCGTGAATCTAGTAGGCATCAGGGCACCACCTCAGGCCAAGACCAATTTGTACCGAGACGAGCGTTATGTGCAGGTATCGCAGTTTGCGTTGGTAGTGTCGCTATCAAAATACCTGAGTCTGTATGGTTCTATGTAAAAACAAGGGCTAGATATAATCATTTATATATATGAGCCGTCCAAAAAACACCGATACAATTCCCAAGAGTAACCGTTTATCCTGACATTGTCACGGGTTTCACCGCGATACTATGTGCTCCTTCACCGGCAGCAGTAGCAGTTGCTGTAGCCGCCTTCCGGAGATGCTGGAGGCGAATGTTTCTAAGATAGCGCAAGAAGAGGATGAAGAGTAACTCAACTCTACCAAGAGGTCAGTGCATTTTTTCTTATGGCGGTCGCATCATCGCAGTCGCTTACCTCTCTTTGGTCATCATGAGAAGACCTTGGACCAACAAGCCTTTAAAAATCTGGGGGCCGATTCCCTTAAATAGGCCCAACATGCCTTCATGCTCAATGATAAACTTCATAACCTCCCCAAAACTCTTGAATGGCTTGCCGTTCCTAATTGGTGGGGGTTTAGACTGCAAGCCAACCTTGGCCACGATAAGGGGCTGAGTGGCAATCGTCGCTAGTGCCTTAGACATTGCACCCAAGACTATATCCAGTTAGAGAAATGAAGCAATGCATTTCAGGCATAAGAGACTCACAGAAAGCTTCCCAAGGTTTCAAGTTGGTCTTGCCTGGGAAGAAGACGTCCTTTAAACGCTCATACGCCCCGTACGTGATTGCTGGGTTAACGACAAGCACGAGACTGGCTTTCAAACCTCTCCAGAGTCCGGAGACACCGTCCGGTCCGTCAACCACCTCTTTCGCAGTAGCTAAAAGACCTTTGCGTTCGTCCTTCTTTGCAGTTTGCTGGCGGGTAGTCACTACAGCGACGGGAATGGTGAAAAGTTGGGCGACGGCGCCAGCGACGGCCCCCAAAGCCAGCTCCACGACGGTCGACGGTGGCGTATCTCGTTTCGATGCCTTGACGTAGAGGGTCCGAACAATAGTATACCAGTAGAAGTAGGCAAAGTTGGTTGATGCGACGCCCAATAAAGCACCATTCATGCCTGCGTACAGGCCCTTAACTCCATCATCGGCGACTATTCGTGTGAGCGCATCCCAGGCGGAGGTATAATGTCGTTCACCGGGCTCGCCAGCAGAGCTGTCGGCTGAATTGGACCGGACTTGAACCTGAAGACGGGTTTTTACACTGTAGGCCAGAACATCAGCAGGGCGCAAGCATTCCACAGAGGCTCGACTTACATATCAAGAGGGTATACCAGCGCATTGGCGAGGACCGCACCAGTCGCTCCGGCCACGGCCTTGCCCCAAGGGGAGATGACAGGTTTGGATTGCGCTGCCATGGCTGGTTGTGATCGGGCGGGTCGTCGAAAGCAAGACGACTAGACTCGTAAGAATAATAAGACTGCGTTGGGTCCGGGTACGTCGCGGAGGCAGATAAAAGGCCCGGACCCTGGGAACTCATTATCACGACTAGGCGGTCCGCTGCCGGGGGCCAACTGTACCTCGGCCCCTGGACCGCGCTCGGCAAATCGGGCGCATGCCCCGCCCGTGACTGGCCCGCTCGATGACCTCGGTTAGTGAGTTAGAGGGGCACGCACCGACGGCAACGGGGGACTGAAGGTACCTTAAGCTTGACTCGGCGAGCTCAGGACGGTGACATCCGTAGTGTAATGGGCTGACGGGCGGGCGTCAAGAATCCGGTTTGCACGCCGTAGGTTTTTTGATCGATGGGGAGCCATTTTTATTATTATTTTTAACGAGAGAGTGAGAGTATTTGTACGAGAGCAGTAGGTTAGGAGCGGGAGCACGTTTGGGTATTATTCTTGATCGTGAAGGAAGTCAAGCATCATCTTACCCTGCTGGGTACCTCGTGGACTGCAAGCAAGGTTTCCCCACGTTCTGACTATTGCATAGACGTATATTAGTGAAGTATCGATTTGCTTATTACTCTTAATATGATATAGCACCTTAGTGAGTAGGATGGCTAGTTTAGCAGCCGGCCCCACCGCGGGGATAACGGACGAACCCAATATTAACCGTCGTGGTATCAAGAGACCATGATTCAATAAAGGGTCATGGAGCGGAGAGCCCAGGTGAGCAACAAAGCAGACATTTCGCTGTGGCCAGCCCCATCTTGCATTGACTAATGGTGTTGGACTAGGCCGCCGAGTCTCTCGTTGCGAGATCGAGCGGCCAAGCGGCCCTCGATCATGCTATTCAGGCTGCAGACCTGTACATGCGTGCTGCGTCAAAGGCTACTAGCAAACAGGACGCAACACGACTCCGTCGCAAGTGTCAGCAACTTATCTTAGAGGCGGAGCGACTCAAAGCTAGCCTTCCTGCTACTTCATCTCCGTCACAGAATCTTTTACAGAGAGCTTCTCGGCTCCATGGCAACGAATTCCCCCCGTGGGCTTCCGATCCGCTCCAAGAGGACTTTCAATTGCCACCTAGCGAGGAACGCTTCACGTAGGCTAGAACTATCCTATTGTCATATTGTGCTCTACTCATGGCTGACTCGGCACGTAGCGACGATGCTTTTCTCGCGCTGTCGCCAAGACAAGCAGTCACCTTTGATGGCTGGAAGCGCCCGCTGGAACTATTTGAGGTGCAGAGTGATGTTGACGCCACGGTTTTCATGGACTCCACTGGCGATTGCGACCTTGTTCAAGACCTGACAACAGATTGCTCGGTCGTTGCTAGTCTTTGTGCGGCGATGCGTATCTTGACTGGCAGACACTTGGTAAGATCAACACCAGCAGCCAGCAGCCGTTCCTGTTATTGATCAGCTCATAATTTGTTTCTTTAGGTTCTCGCCTCAATCTTATACCCCTTTGATCGTACCAGGAGGGTACCTAAATTTTCTGCCTCAGGAAAGTACGTTGTGCGTATGCATTTCAATGGTTGCTTTCGACAGGTTATCATCGATGAACGACTTCCAGCTTCGTCGACAGACCGTACTCTCTTTGTTGTCGACCGACAGAACCCAAAGTTAATTTGGCCTGCTCTTCTTGAAAAGGCTTATCTGAAAGTCAGAGGGGGTTATGACTTTCCCGGCAGCAATTCGGGAACTGACCTTTGGGTTCTCACTGGTTGGATTCCGGAGCAACTGTTCCTTCAAAGGTAACCAACACCAAAATCCTGCCGTCGAACTTCCGATGCCTGCCCAAGCCTGCCTTCTTGATCAGCCTCCAAGTTACTTATACTTTCTCTGACAGGGAGGATCTCGATATCGATGCCACATGGGAAAGGATCAAAGTCGCCCATGACTCGGAGGATGTCGTCGTCACCCTCGGAACAGGACGGATATCTACTGAAGAGGAGGAAGTCTTAGGACTAATTGGTGAGCATGATTATGCAGTCATGGATCTTGACGTGGTGGGGACCAGCCGCAGGCTTTTGGTAAAAAACCCTTGGTGTAACGGACCGGTTTGGAAGGGAGCGAGTTCGCCACTTATCCAGGATTCAGAGATGGCCCAACCACCGCCGTACCAAGAAACTGGTACCTCTCGTTATCATACAACAGCGGGTTCTTTCTGGATGCCGCTCGAGGATGTAGCGCAGCACTTCGAGTCCATGTATCTTAATTGGAACCCGTTACTTTTCGCTCATCGCCAGGATCATCACCTAGCCTGGCAGATCCCTCCAGCGAAGCTGGCTGCCTCCCTGGTACGGAACCCGCAATACTCACTTCGCTGTCTGAGTGGCGGCGTTGTTTGGATCCTCGCCAGTCGGCACTTCATGGACGCCGAGCTCGAGATAGCTCGCACGAGGACGGATACTATGGCAGCAGTGTCGAGGCAATTAGGTTTCATGAGCATTCTCATCTTCGACAATGGAGGCCACAAGGTCCAAATAGGCGATGGTGAGAGTTATCGTGGACCCTATGTCGACTCACCGCAAACCCTTGCGAGATTCGATACGGAACCAAACAAGGACTACACTGTAGTTCTCGACCAGCATGAATTTCCCTTCTCGGATTATACGCTCACCCTTTCAATTTTCTCTCAGCAACCGGTCGAAGTGAAACAGGCAGAGGATGAGATGACGCATGCTCAGGAGGTCACAGGAGCCTGGACCAGGCGCACTGCAGGCGGCAATGCGGCCTGTCCGACCTATTGCTTGAACCCTCAGTTCAAGGTTTCGATTCCTTACGCGAGCCCTCTCGCTGTTCTCCTTTCAACTGATAAACACGATATACACGTTCATGTCGACCTTGTCTGGGGCGGAGGCGAAAGAGTGAATACCGTCAAGGCACGAGATTTGTTAGGATCTTCAGGAGAATATCGGCGAGGGTGTGCTATGGCACATATACCTCACGTTGATGCTGGTGTCTATACATTGGTTTGCTCGACATTTGAAGCCGGGCAGCTGGCCGATTTCAGCCTTCGGATAACCTCCATGGCGCCTATTACATTGGCTCCGACCCTTGGCGATGCCGCGGGCAGACTGAGGACTCCGTTGCCTATTTTCAAACCACTAGAGGGAGAAGAACTTCGTCGGGCACCTTTGTCCGTCTCCTGGTTGACCCGGGTGAGTGTGAATGCCCGGAGTGTGGTGGATACTGGGATGGAGTCTAACGGCCGACCCTCGTCCACTTTTTCAATCCGCTTATCGGTGGTTCACGGTTGGGCTCCGGAGCGGACAATCATGGCAGTCTCTAGCGAAGGCGAGTTCCAGGAGCTGATGGCAGCAGTGAGAACACCTGAATTCGACATGGAGCCAGGGCGAATCCACCGTGAGGGCATGTGGCTGGTATTGGAAAGTATGGGGACACATAATGTTTCGGGGGGCATCGAGGTAGAGCTCTACAGTGATGCTCCCGTTCATGTTGGTGCCTGGCAGTTAATCTAGCTGGTTGTTTTTGGGAATATACAACCTCTATTGGAAGCCTAGATGAGGCCATTTGGACGGAACAAACAACATCATCAAGGCGTCAATGCCAGCCAGTACTACTATAACAGTCATGTGAATGTCCCTTTCGTGGGTTCATGCGATTTCATGCCTCCAACGCCACCCGTTGAGCGCCTCCTGGATATGTAAAATGATGAAAGAAATGGAAGCTAACCCCAACCTGGTATATAACCCCAACGCCTGATCTGTCGTCCACAAATGCCAATGGCCAAGGCTGCGCCTAAACAATATCAAGGGTCCAACACGCTGAGCGCACATGAATAACACACCCGACACTGAATAATAGCGTGAAGGTTCGAGGTCTGGCACATCCTCGATTTCTCTCCCCCGTCGATAGAATTAAGAATGCCTTGGACGCCCCTCACCTTCAAGGTACCATATCTATCCCTCTATGCTGGTGGTGCCCGTCGTCGTCGACCACGATTAGGTCCATCTGGTCGTTGGGAGAGCACATCTCGCAGCAAGGGGTCATCCTTATCTTTGTCTACATGATGAACACGAACATGTCTGTGATGCGGTTTACGTCAGTCCCAACCTACGTTGTAGACGAGAAGAAAATGGGCTAGAGACTGGCTGTGCATACAGGGGAATTCGAAAAGGGAGGCAATAGAGAGGAGAAGAAGAAATAAGCGTACCTCTGGAGGTTATCTGGCCGAGGGTACTTGTGCTCTCTGTCTGGACAGAAGGGGCACACGTAGCCAGGAGAATCGTGAACCAGGCCGTGCCTAATCATCTCGTTTTTGCGTTTAAATCCCTTACCTCCCTCGCTTCGAGGGCACCCTTGGACAGAACAGTAGTGAGGACGAGCCGACGAATGCACATTAGCATGTGAGTTTAGCAAGTATTGAGTTTGGAAGGGCGCAGCAGTGCAGCCTGAATAGGTGCACACGTAATGACCGACTTGAGGATTGGTGATGCCGTCGATACTCATGCGCTCAGCTACCGAGGTCGATGTCGCCGGAGTCGAACCAGACTGGTCAGTACTAGGGGTTTCCCCGGTGGTGCTACTGCTATACTCAACACTCGGACGATGTTGGATACCATTGGCAGAATAATAATATGGACTCGAAGCTAGAGAGTGTGGTGACGGCAGCTGGTTTCGCGGAAAACCATCATTAGGTGAGATCGGAGGCGAGCCATGATTTGTAGCCATGGGAGGAAATCTTCCCATACCGCCAGGAGGCGACCGTGGGAAAGACGAGCTCGGTCCATGACGGATAGCAATGTCCTTTTCCGTTTGGGCTAGAGGATCAGCGGGTAAACGATTGATATCGCCGAGAGTCGAACGGATGGAGGGGAGCATCTGGCCATTGGACTCGGATCGGGGAGAGTCCATGGGCTGGATCGGAGGAAGCTCGCCGGGAGTCAGGACGGGCGGTGCATTGGGTTTGGCGTCGGGCTTGAGTTCGGTAACCGGGAAGAGTTCCCGGGGAGGGTAGGGGCTAACGGTGTGGTCATCGCGTAGAGAGAGCCGATTTGTCGAGGTAGAGATGTCAGGGACGGGCTTGGAAGCTGGAGCCCGGACGGCGGGGGCCACAGAAGCGTAGGCGACCTGGAGGGCATCTGCGGCCAAGTGCTGCAAGCTCGGAGCGGTCATGACAGGGCCGCCGACGGGCCCATCCTGAGTAGATTCGTCGTCGGCGGAGTCTTCGTCACACGGAAGGGCCTGACGGCCGGCAGCGCGGGCAATTTCGGGGTCACGGCCGTTGTCGAGATATGCGACCAAGACTGCATCCCCCGAGCTTGGACGGACCTTGTGGCGATTAGCCTTATTGTCGAGACCGTCGATGGAACTAGGACTGAGACTGACTTGACCGGGGAGAATTTCTGGGGAAGCACTCGGCGACGGTTCGAGCTTAGGACGCAGCGGAGTCATGAGGGGGCTGTCGCGGGGGACGACCTCATCCGGGTCGTAGGTGTCGGCGCCGAGGAAGCCGATGTGTGAGTGCGATTGCTGGTTTTGCTGGTGTTGGGCGGCCGTGGTCATAGTTGTCGCGTCGACGGCAGTTGTTCAACTCGCCATGGCCCTCGGGGGGCGCCCGACTCGATAACGGTTTGATGGACGTTCGCGATCCAGGCCTCGTACCGGCGGTTGGACTCGGAGGTGGTGCTGCAGGCCGGTCGGCGCAGCGGACCCTGTGGTTCGGAAATGTTGAATGTCGGAGCGCGCAAGGTGACGTGGCAGGCGCAAGGGGAGAGCGTGAGGCTCGCAAGAATGCGCTGAGCTCTGTGATCAATTGTCGACCTGTGTTTCTGGCGGTCTGGCTGTTGAGCGATGAGGCACAGGCCTGAACGACGGGGGAACAGCGGTGGTGTGGACGGCAAGCAGGGTAGCGCGCGACGGGACGAGTCGGGATAGGACAATGCGACGACAACGTGCGAGACTGGCGACAGCAGTGTAGACAAGGCAACGACGCGGTGGTAAAGAAACAGCAGGTAGCAGACCGTGCTGACTGTCCAATTCGACTTTGTATTTGCGAGATAGGCGTGACCTAGGCCAAGACAAATGTGAGTAAACGAAGACGGTGGGCGCGTGTGGGGGAATAGAGGTTTGGGGTGGACGACGGAGAGGCAGGATAGTGGTAAGATCAGGTAATAATAAGGTACAGCCGTCGAGCAGACCGTACCTGGAGATGATGGGCCGGTACAAAGTAATATGGTCGGCAGAAGGTTCGTTCTAGTGTGTCCGTCGACTTTGGACCGGGGCTGGGGTTCTCACGCTTTTTGTGGAGGAAGGATGGGACACTCTGGAGAGTGGGCACTACCTTAGAAGCTGGAGACTGGAGAGTCGGAACCGCCAATGTGGGTAGAGGTGACCTGACACATAAGGTCCTTCCTTGCTTGCTTGCCCACCCGCGAGACAGTCTCTCTTTCAATCACTGATCAGGCCTTGGGTCGGCATCGACCTCGGTATCTGGATCGAGCTGGCACTAACTGCTGGGCAACTGGTGAGGCACTTGTTGGCATGAATCGTCTGTCGTACGGCGGCGGTACAGGGTACCTTAGCAACGAAGGGGGAAGGGGGGGGGGGGGGGGTAAGAGGAGGAGGAGGCACGAGATGGAGAGAAGGGAAAGGTCGCACTGCAAGTACCGACGATGAGTGGGCGGAAAAGGTGGATAGATGAATGGATACTTGGGCTACCTCAGATGGGCCATGGAGAGAACGGGGTTGTGAACGATAGGGTGCTGTAATAGGTGGAAAGGATGAATGGAGGAGGAGGAAGAGCCATGTTAGACGGCTGAAATGCTAAGGTCGGTAGACCCTGGTCGCTGCCCGTCTAAGCCTCATCTGCAGGTAGCTCGCTGCGAACAAATGAAGTGCCACAGCTGCATGTTCTCCCGCTGTTGTACGAGGGCACGTCTGTGGTGGTCGTCTCCCAACTCTCCCAACCTTGGAAGTCAGCGCCCCCAGTCACCATCCACATTTTCGCTCTCTCTCTCTCTCTTATCCAGCCGTTTCTGACGAGAGAGAGAGAGTCAGAGTCGGATCCCAGCCTCCAGCCTCTCATTTACCCTGGCAACCCAGCCCAGCAGAGCGCAGGGACATTCTACTCCACTATCCACTCCAGCCGCTTGTGGGTCGGGGGGTTATTGCAGTGTCCAGAGTGGTTAGAGTTGGACAGGAAGGAGGGGAAGTGGGTCACCTCGGGTTTCCATATGGTGGGGTATACGCTAAAGACCCAGCGACTCCAGCATCCAGTATCAGTTTACAGTGTCCACTACCCACTGTCCACCTCGCTGCCAGCAACGGCTTCAGCGCCCGTCCCATTTTCTGCAGATACCACTGGCTCCCAGATCCAACTGACTTTCTGCACGTTACAACTCCTTCACTTAAGACTACCACTAGCCTGATGCCACAAATTCTGTTGCCGACTGGGGAGGGGGACTGCAATGCCTTTCAACGTGTTTCAGACAGAATGGAGAATATCTCTGCTGTCGATGAGGCATTGACATGACGGGCTTGCACCTCGGACTTGCCGTTACTACCAAGCGAAAATTATAAGCCTCATCAACAACCCCTAGACCCCTCCCGCTAATCCCCAGATGCGGCTTACCTTCAGTTGCTTAGGTAATTAGAGGTCAGCCACCTGCCAACAACCTGCCCAAACTTGCCAAGTCACTTCAGTAAGAGAAGGTAAGGTATTGGTGCTTGCGGCTGCATACCTTAAATACCCATGTATCAACGAGAGTTATCTTGTTGAAGTAGGATGAGGAATTGCGATAGTAATTCATTGAAAGGTCACGACATATGATCCTAAGTCTAGTGTAGCCCGATTATGATCAAATTTAGAAGCGTAGGGAGGGGTCGAGGCAATTTTCGGGCCAGGTGCGGAAGTATTCTGGAATTGGAACCCAGTTGTACCCGAGTAGGGAGAAAATGCTGGCCAGTATGTCGAGAAGCCGCCCGTGTGAAGTAAATCATGACATCTCTCTAATCTAATTGCCGATACACTCTTGAAGTCTGCAACTTTACGTTTCGTCTAATTGGGTTTTTAAAGTTGATACTCGACGTCGTTCGCTCATCGGTATCGTCATTCTATTCTCCACAACAACGCCGAAAATGCCCTGATCTGATACAAGCTCCATTCAGTTGAATGCCGAACGCGGCCGTTGTACGGAGTACACCACCCCACATTGTCCCAATTCAAGTAACTGTTCTTCTTGATTCCATCACCAAATCTCCATTTCTCGTCAATAATCGAGATATTGTTGAATCCCAATTCTCTCGATTTAGCCTCCCGACATCATGAGCCAACCCGACACAATGAAAGCCGTCGTCTTCGACGGCCCCCGTAAGATTTCCTTGCAGGATCGCCCCGTCCCTCAATGTACGTAACGTTCGCATTATGATATGATGATTCCATGAATACAAGTGATTGAGAACTGTGTCACTGACATTGATTTGCCTAGTGCGTGATGTACAGGACATTATCGTCAAGGTACATGCAACTGCACTATGCGGATCGTAAGTCTCCTACATCGCCTTGCTTCAAATCCCCCCCTTCCATCTAACGAAGTTCATAGTGAGTTGCACGTCTACCGTGGCCATCAACCTTCCGACACCGGCTTCATCATGGGCCATGAGTTCACCGGTACGGTTGTCCAAGCCGGTTCTGGCGTCAAATCCGTGCAGGTCGGCGATAAGGTAGTTGCACCTTTCACTGCATCATGGTAGGTAGTCGTCCTCACGCTCCTCATCATTGGCGGTGATTGTGCCGTGATATTAATTGACATGAGCAGTGGTGAATGCTTTTACTGCCGCACAGGCGGCACAGCCCGATGCGTCAAGAGCCAGCTATTCGGCTCCAAAGTCTTAGATGGCGGCCAAGCTGAATACGTGCGAGTGCCGATGGCTGACGGGACCATCACCAAAGCCCCGGATACCGTCTCCGACCAAGCACTCCTTCTCATGGCCGACATCTTCCCCACCGGTTACTTTGGGGTTAAGAGTGCCATCGCCCTATCATCCGCTCAAGAAATCCAGGAGTCCACCGTGGTCGTCATAGGGTGTGGTCCTGTCGGCCTATGTGCCATCATATCTGCCGCCCATTATAAGCCTCGTCATCTCTTCGCTGTTGACAGTGTCGATAGTCGTCTGGAGCTCGCACAAAAGCTTGGCGCTGAGCCCCTGAACTTCCAGAAAGACAAGGCGGGGTTGCAGGCTCGCATCAAGGAGGTGACCGATGGTCGAGGGGCTGACATAGTCGTAGAGGTAGTCGGTCTCTCGCCAGCTCTCAGGACGGCCTTTGACCTAGTACGACCTTTTGGCACAATTAGCAGCATTGGTGTTCACAACGCTGAGGTATGTCTATACAAGACTCGACCTAGAGAGCGATCGCGAGACTGACAGTTCCAGATTCCATGGACAGGAGCAGAAGGTTATGGGTAGGTCGTCTTCTGAGCCCCGGTCTCTTAGCGTAGCAGGTCTTAGCTCATGGCTGTACAGAAAGAATCTACGCCTCCAAATGGGACGGTGTCCCGTCCGCAGCGTCTTCCCAGAGGCACTTGCCCTGCTGGAGCAAAAACAAGATCTTGTCGGGTGTGTATATCCTCTCGAACTCTTGGGGTTTCTGCCCCCTTTTCAGCTATGCGCGGCGATTATTCAGGGCTAACAGTGGCCACAGGTTCATGTTTGACCACATTATGCCACTCTCGGAAGCGGTTGAAGGCTATCGCCTGTTTGATCAGATGAAGGTGCAAAAGGTTATCTTTAAGCCTTGAGAAAATCGGATTGAGGGACAGCCGCGGCGGCTAATTCTGACGAGGCTTAACCATGCCCTCGTGCATCAGATAGTAGACGACAGTGGAATCATTGTGAACAGTCGCTAAGAGGATCCTCTTGCTCCGAGGCCCATCATGGTGAAGAGTGTCAAATACTGCTGCGAACCTAGCCAGAGTCCATTTCTCTTCAGGATGCACAGCCAGCACCCACTCATACTCTGGCGGTTGGATCAGAGGCTTGCCGGTAGCTTGTTCATGAGCAAGAGCAGCAATTTGGTCGTCTGGATGTATGTAGAGTCGCCGGGGAGGAAGGCCGTTAATCAAGGGCCGCCGGCCTGATGAATCATGAATCTGCAGCTCAGTCCAATCATGCTGATCCTGGAGGTTGCGTAAAACGGTAGACGCGACGTTGTCGATAGGGCTTTTAGAGACATCCATCTTGGGTTAAGGGTTGTCTGCTTTCCTAATTTGACCGGAGACGTGTGTTGCAGTGAGGCTTTGAGAGGCGCAAGACAATCGGCTTGTGACGGTGACGTGTGGCGGTTGTTGCAAAAGTCCGTTGCCGATGCGCATGAATACGTTGTACGCGTACGGAATAGGCAAAGGAGGAAAAAAAAGCTTGTTGGGAGCAGGGAATGCAGAGCTGTGATTAGATGGGTATCCAACCTTCAAGGTCTATTTTGTGGACAGCAAGGGAAGTGGACCGCCATTGCTGCCCTGTAGTGCCCTCTAAAAGGGACCCCGTAGGGTACTTCTTAATCCGTATCCGTATCGCTAGCATGTCGAGGCCGATTTCAATAAAGTCCCAGGGTCTCCTTGCGCCATGTCTTGGGGTGCATCTACAGTCCAGTTCTATCATCCAATTTCATCATACGGGGCCCTAAATCATCTCAAAATCTCCAACTTTTCATCCACATCCGTCCCAGCAACTTCGACGCACCTCATCCCAATTAAGCGATCTTGGACTACGGTATCGCGCATTAATCTAGAGGCTTGCGAGAAGCCGACGAGTGCGTAATTCGCGAACCACCGATTAATCCACGATCCCACATGACAATGCCGTCACCATCAAATAACGATGCCGAGCCCTTTCCCTCCCTTGACTCGACGTCACCACCGAACGAGTCGCTGCCTCGCTCCGAAGACCCTCCATCTCCCGTCACAAACCGCCCTGCCGCATCGTCGTCATTAAGTGGTCGTCTACGCCGTGTCTCCCAGAGCTTCGAAGAATCAGAACTCCCAGAAGGCTTCATGGCTGCCACCGGCGGCATCGCCTCCTCAATCCTCTCCCGGCAAGTCGCGCCTCGCACAAGAGCCCCCTCTACAAGTTCGGCCTCGACACAGCAGGCTCCGTTGACCGACCCGCCGACAAGGCAGCCCACGTTCCCACCCGTCAGCGAAGAGGCGCCTCGCGACGAGAAGGATGGCAGGAGCTCGGCATCCGCTATGACGAGTAACCATTCTGGGGCGCCACCTGCTGCTGAGCCGTTCCCCAATGGCTATCACTTCCCTCCGAAACATACGTTTGCCCAGTCGACGACTCTTGGCTTGCGTGCATTCTGGAGCTACTTCTTGACACCAGTTGGATTTCTCGTTACCATATACGGCCTGAATGTAGTGGCTTGGGGTGGAATGCTCTTCCTATTGCTATGGTAAGGATTCTCTTCCACTCTCCATCCCCCCTCACTCGAAACCAACGCCCTAACTCTCCGAATAGCAATGCATCCCCGGCCATGTGCCACCCGTCCTGTAATGACATTAATTCGCCCAGACGAAAGTGGATTGAGTGGGATTCACAGATCCTCAATGCTCTTTTCTGTGTCACAGGATTTGGATTAGCTCCCTGGCGATTCAGAGATCTCTACTTCTTATTGCAGTATCGAATGCAGAAGAAAACTGTTGCGCTTCGACGCCTAGCCGGAATCCATCGCGGCTGGTTTCGTTTAGCCGGCTCGACTGAACTCCCAATTGATCTAGGGCCGGCAAATGTGGCTGATTATTCGGCGACGAACTCATGCTCTGCAATCCCATACCCTGAGAATAAGATTCCCGATGTCCCTCTCACCGGCGTTCGAGCTCCGGCGACTCAAATGTGGAAGCTCGATGCCGTCATCTGGCTCATGGTCTGGAACACATTTCTCCAGTGCGTTTTGTCCGGCTTCATGTGGGGATTGAACAGGTATGATCGACCGAGTTGGTCGACCGGATTGTTTGTGGGTCTGGCTTGTATTGTAGCAATCATTGGAGGATTATTTATGTTCTTTGAAGGGAAAACGGTAAAGGGTATCGAGGGCGTCCCGGTGAGCGAGGAGGATCAAAAACGGCTCGACGCGGACAGGGAAAGGGGCATCTGGCACTACAACAACATCAAGGACAAGGAGCTGGGACCGGACGGGAAGAAGGTCAAGAAGTGAGGATTTGTATCGAGTTGCAGTGATCATCAATCAGGAGCGTCTTGCAGTACCAACCATGATGGCGTTACTCTCTGGAATTCGCCTTTTAATGAAATCTACCAATAGAAAGAAAACGACACCGACCAAGACTGACTCTACTGGTCCCGGGGAATCTCTGATAGCTGCGTATTGAACTGCTGGGCCTCCATTTTCCATCACAATAGAGCGTCATACCTCTAGCTGGCGGAACTCAGTAGGCTTGTGCATACGAGTACGACTGCGGGTATGTCCGCAGTAGCACAACTATCTATCAGTTACGAGCATGATATTATGAAATAAGGTATAAAAGGTCGTACTTGCTCCATAGAAATAACCTGTAATCAGCAACGTCGCAACTTTGCATGCTCACCTCGGTTTCTCCATGCAATCAGGGACCAAAGTCGCCACCAAACCTTAACATAAGGTATCCAAACACGCTGAAAGGTACCGCATAACCTGAAAGGCAGCCCACTAGCGGGGCAAGCGGAAAGCATTCCACCGGCCCCTCCCATCCTCCCGCCTTCGGCCTTCCCTGCCTGCCTGCCTTCCCTGCCTGCCTGCCTTCCCTGCTGACACGCTTCCAACCCATATGACCTCGCCTCGTCATCATACCCCGTGAATGTAAATACTAATACGTGCCATAGCCGAACTCTTTACGTTGTCGGAAACCTAGCCTCATCCAAGCCTTGACTTTGGGTGTCGTCGCCATCATGGGGTTGGCATACAACACTTATCTCAACAGCAGCAAGATCTACGGCTGCAAGGAGTGCAAAGCACACCTCGCCAATCACGAAGACATTATTAGTCGTGTGCGTCGTTTTCCCCCCTTCCATCGCCCTCCGCAGGCCCCCTTTGCGAGCTTGGATCGCTAATGTGTTGACCAGAACTTCCGAGGCCAACATGGCAAAGCGTACCTCTTCCACAGCGTGGTGAATATCGACACTGGCCCTCCTAGCGAGAGGAACATGACGACCGGCCGCCACGTGGTCCGCGATATCGAATGCCGCCAATGCAATCATGTCGTCGGATGGAAATACGATAAGGCATATGAGCCTTCCGAGAAGTACAAAGAGGGCAAGTTTATTCTTGAAGCGGAACTGTTGTGCAACGTCAACTGAAGCGCTGAGCTTTCGACGCTTCCTTACATCTATGGGCTTGGTCTTTCTTACGGCGTTTTGTCCCCGGTGGGACGGTTCATTCGGAGGTTTACGGGGGTCATCGGTAGCGAATTGGGCTTCTTTAAGAATCAAATAGCGAAGTATTCTGCTAAATCTACACAAATTGAAGAAAACCCCGTACCAAAACTCCTCATACGCCACTCCGATGTGTTCTTGTCCGTGTAAATGAGAAGACTCGTGTCCAAAACCTATATCTTTGAAAATATCTTTGGAAATGGCCAGACACCGTCTTACTAGTGGTGCTCTATCGGCTCTTCCGGCAGGAGCTCTTCGGTTTCTTCCTCCACCCGTAAGCTCCTAAGCGGTGGTTGTACGATGCCGTTAAAAACAAAAGTGAAGTATACTAGCAAGGCAAAGCCAAGAATTTGGAGCCACTTGAAGGTCTCCCAGCCTAGACCGAGGGAGACGATCCAGATGAATAGCGTTCGGCAGGTGTCGATGGTCGATCGTGATGTGGCGCTTACACTACGAGTAACTGAGAGTCCGAAGAAATTGAAGCCACTGCGAGAAGTCTGGTTAGCTCTGAAGCGTGGAACCTAATCGGGGGTCTCTCTTACCCAATGCTTAACATGATGAGAAGGCTCGAGACTGCGAGCTGCCTGTAGTGTGTCATCTGACGCCATCCTTCAGCCATGTCGAAATAGCCATATCGCCCTGCCTCGGTTCGCCCGACTGCTGCATGCATAATAATCATGATGAGCAACGTGACCATAAACCCAAAGAGGCCTTCCCAGCCAACAACCCTAATGGGCTCAATGGGGGAGTTCTCTAGAATCCACTCCTCCAGCACAAACTGTGTAGCCGTGAAGATTTGGGCTCCGGCAATTAGAATCACTCCAATAATAGCCCTCGCTGCGTCTGAGAGCCCTTCTTCCGTGACGAGAGCTGCTCTGAGTCCACCAATGGAAGCTTCTGGCTTCTCGTCGGGCCAGAGAGCACCTGCCAGCCCCACGATAGCGACGCCAAGAACCACACCAAGCAATGAAAGCCATTGAAAGAGGTAAAGGTGCCTCTTCAGGAACACGACACTGAACAATCCCACAAATAAGACTAGAGCTCCCCGGGTCATCTGGTAAATGGAAGCCGCAACCATCAGCAGCCCAGCGTTCATCAAGGTCGTGCCGCAAATATCACAGATGGCGGGCAGAGCAAGCAAGAGCACGCGATACCCGCGTAGGACAGATGGCTGTTTATTGCCGAGAAGCTTCGTTCGGTCATTATCCTCCTCTTCTGGTGAATCGGGCGCATCGGTCGCGTTGACCGCCTGGTAACCTTGGTCAACCGGCGTAGCCGAACCAAAGAACCGACTGTATAACGCCATTAGGCCCACGACGAGCCAACAGCCCATCTCGCCGACGAACATTTGTGCCGTTTGGAGCACCGGCTGATTGAAGAAGACAGGCCTCCTTCCATCGGCGAGGTCGGGATCGCAGTTGCGGACACATTGGTTATCCTATCAGAATTAGCCCAGCGTTTCTTAATGGATCTCGACAAAGAACGAGGAAACACGGCCACGACATACCTGATACTTGGTCAAGAGGGTATTACAGACACCTGTGAATAGCATCATAGCTACGAGGAACGGGATAAGGCTTTGAGACGCCATTGTGATGAATGGCACCCAATCCCAGGTCGATTCAGTGTTAAGGCGAGAGGCGGCCGAGTTGGTCGATGTTGATGTCAAAGGGAGACGAAAGAAGCCGAGGCGAGCATGGCTTGACGGGAGGTTGGCAGCGATAAGCGGAGGGCAGCCTGGAGTCATGGGTGGATGAGAAGCAGCCATAGGTACGTGCATGAGCTCCGAGGTACCTCTGCGAGCATATCGATAACGCTAATAAAGAAGTACTTTCTGCGCCATTCTTAGGTCTCGGGGCTGGGGCGGCTTATTCAGTTACGTTTTGGGTTGGCCTCTGCGGGGGCGGGGCCATCAAGACTGCCTAGCTCAGACTCTGTCCTTCTGACTCCGGAACACGACCAAATAGGGGATCAAGCTGATCGGGTGATGAGATCCAACGTGATCTATCCTTCAAGATGGAGCCTTGATCGTAACTCCCGTGAGCTCCGTTGTCTTTGAGACACCGGACGTGCCAACTTGTCCATTTTTGCGTCTCTATCTACGTCACTGCATCGTTGGTTTCGTGCGCGGCCTTGAACTTCGGTAGTTAAGCCGCGCGGCAGAGTTTCGTTCCATTGCGTTTGCCGTGACCCACGAAGCTTGTCACAGATGCTCGAAACCGAGAATTGTTTCAGTGCATCTCCGTACACGCTAAACGCGACTTGAATCGTAGGTCGAAACATCTATTTTTGCATGCTAAATGGAAATAGCATCCTATTAGCTCAAGTTTGGCGAGACGCATTACAAACACTTCTTAACGGGACGTTGAATGAAGGGAGCATCCTAACAGCTCCAAGTTCGTCGAGACGCATTACAAACACTTCTTAGCGGAACGTCGTATGTCTGGTCCCCTTGACCAGGAGAGTTCTCAATTGGTATGGGTTGCACTATAGCATCGAAACGAAGGTAGATATACATGGAAAATTTGAACACCGGATCATCGAACCAATAGAGCACACTCTTGGGCCTAATCGCCTTTCATGGGGGGGTAAATCTGAGGCTGAACTCTACCACGAGAATGCCTCCTCGATGAAATCGATGTTAGAGCGGTTCTGATGGCCGCGGACCGCCCGGCGGACCTCATCGCTAAGGGCGCCTGGACCGCATACGGAGACCGCCATGGCTCCAACCTGCTGCTCCTGCTCCCTTGCCAGCAATGTCTCGATATTGGGGCGGCCCGGGAACATCTGGACTGTTGACGATGGACTATGGATTTCCTTGGTCGACCGTGGCTGGCTGACGAAGAGCATTATCCGCAGGACATCCCTCCTGTTATCCATGGCCAGAATTTCAGTCATCCACGGGCGAATCCACTCCAAGTGCTCAGGGCTTTGGATCGTCCAAACAAGCAGGACTTTTCGCGTCGCTACAATACCCTCGCTATATCCAGCCACGAGTTCCCTAACGTAGGGGACTTGGTGTGTAATGCCCACGCCCCCAGCAAAGAGAACCACGGACCCATAGGAATCCAGCGAGTGCTTGGCCCCGTATGGACCTTCGACAAAGCAGCTCGTCTCTAGCCTGCCCCCAGGTGCCACCAAAGCCTTCTGATACAACGAATTCGTAAACCCAGTTCTGGCTCGGATGATGAAGGAGAGCTGCATCTGCTTCATGGCCATGATATCTTGGC
The DNA here is from genome assembly GCA_023628695.1 of Nectriaceae sp. PG4201. Taxonomy (NCBI): domain Eukaryota; kingdom Fungi; phylum Ascomycota; class Sordariomycetes; order Hypocreales; family Nectriaceae; species Nectriaceae sp. PG4201. The sequence continues at coordinate 328,023 of JAMAKE010000032.1, read as the reverse complement.
GGGTACTTGCCAGCTTCTCGCTTGTCACGTCGTCGGTGCCATCGACCCAGGCGACCGAGAAGGGGTGAGACTGCCAGAGGCTAATACTAGGCATGTAGAGGTAAGCATGTTGCCCGGGCCGGGTGTTCCAAGGCCGAGCCAGTGTCATGGTCAGCCGAACCGCATTTCCCGGCAAAGCCTCAACGATTGTTCTCGTTTTAGAACCGCCCAGGTGTGAGTAAAGAATGCGAAGCGCTCTCCCAGCTCGGTCAGCAGCCCACAGCCCGACGACAGCGTACAGGTACTTGAGCTGTGGAAGCTTCTTGATGTCCAGGTGATACCACAGTCCAATGATGGCAAGGATAGCCAACGCAATGTGGAGAAGCTTGAAGAACTCGTAAAAGGCGTGACGGAGCGGGCTAGAGGCTTGAATTCCCAAAGCAACGAAGGCGCATGTTCCCTACCGTGAAAATTAGCGAAAAGGGACGAGAAAACAATTCCACAACTTACAACAAAGCCCCAGAGGAGGAAAGGTGACTTGAAGATACCGGCAAATCCAGGAGCCCAGCCGGCTTTTGCAAGATGGGCAAGAGTGTGGGCAATAGCCTCGAGTATGACGATGCGGCCGAACCAGCGGTGCATCAAATTGTACGTGTCAAAAGATATTCCCAGGAGCGGGATCAGAGGGTTGTTCCTACCAGCCAGGAGAAAGAGCGGGATCTACTCGAAACGTTGGGCAAGATTAGCATGAGAACAGCAGAGCTAGAAGGAGAAAATCCAGAACTGAATGGACATACCATGTTAATTGTGGCTAGGACTCCGGTGCGGTCCCTCAGGATACTGGCGGCTTTGGTGTAGTCTCCAGCAAAGGGAATCTCGATAACACAGAAGGCAACATTGGTAGCGAAGTACGCTATAAGGAAGAGTAGTTGGAAGCGAGTAGGTAGTGTCCCGACATTGATGGCAGAACTGAGTTGGATCTCGCGGTTATGTCTCTTTCGAAGGACTGGGGCATAAAGCAGATGACGCCTCAACGCGGCGATATTCGGTGAGGGAATGGCGAAATATCTTTGGCGGTCGTTTCCCAGACAGGCGACAGTACGGGTCAGCTTGGTGATCTTGTCACAGACCTTCCACAGAATAACGGCCATAGAGACGGCGCCGCATATAATGAAGAGATAGTTCGACAATGCCTCATTTTCGGCATCAGGATCTAAGCCGCCTCCCTGAGAGCCGGCATCAGGCGGAGGGGCGGACGCCGAGGAATTTCCAGAACTCATTGCGGCGAAGATGAATGGAAAGGAACAGAATGAGAAATGGAGTAGTAAATAAAGCACAAATAGAACGAAAGACGATCAAATGACGGAAGGTAAAGACGAGAAGGCAAGACAATGGAGCGGCCGTGACATCGCCGTTGGGGAAGTAAGACCAGGTTGGAGCGCACCAGCCATGTTATATTATTTAAGGTATGCGGCGATCTAATCGTACAGTATCAGGAATATTGGATCTCGGGGGAGATAGGGAGCAGGGGAATGTGGGCATTGGAGACAAGATTTGAAATGGGATGATGCGTCCAATTCCTTGGCTAAGGTAGGCGGCTGGGGGGACGTTTGAAGGGGCACGATCTCCGGCCCTTGCAGGCAGATGCAGCCAGGAGAGTCGTGGAAAACAAACACTGGAAAACATCCAACGTGCGCCAGAATAACTGGGACCCTCCGTTTGGCCCACAGCGTCTGTGTCACGGCGTCGGGCCCTGAAACAGGCCATGGCCCGGCCAGTCGAAGCGTTGGGAGATTCGAAATAGATTGATTCGACTGCCTCTCGGATCGGTCGACGTTTCACGTCGCAGCCGCCCCACACCAAAACTCGGAGGCTCTCCCTAGCCCTGCGCTTCTTAGAGCAGTTCGTCCCAATCATCGTCGTCAAGAGCCGCGCCGCGACGTCGGGTCTGCGACAGGCCCCTGACATTCCAGCGCTGGCTCGCTGCGATCCCCTGGCTGCATCCCGTGGGACCCCTGGAACGTTGTTTGCTTGGCGCCGCACCCTTGACAGCCGATCCATTGGCGGCCGATCCATTGACGTTTGATCCCCTGACGACCAGTCTCTTGGCCTCCAATTGTCCGGCAGTATTTGTTTCTGTCGCTGGTGACCTTCGTGTTTGACGGCATGTGGCGGACGCTGCGTTTCCGACAAGTTCATCACCACTATCACCGGTGTTGTCGCTGTCGTCGTCGCTGTCGTCGTCGCTGTCGTCGTCATCGAGGGTTTCATCCCTCCCACTCTCGCTTTTGCTATCGCAAGTCCGCTGCCATAGTCCCGACGCCCCTTTACAGCGTCCCCGCTTCCCCCGGCCGCCATCTCCGGCTTCTCCAATACTTGCCCCGGCCATGCGCCGGCCGCCACCGGTCTTTCGCGCCGGGCTTGGCACCACCCACTCACTAATGCCTTCTTCCCATCGCCAACCTGAGAAAATAGTCTTTGTCCGAGCAGCCTCCGTGGCAGCCGCTGGGAGTCTTTCTGCAAAAGCAAGGTCCCGTAGGTCTTTGGTTTTTTGCGCCAGAACGAAGGCTCCGTCTGTTCGCAACCCGGCGCGGAACCAATGGGGGAACGCTAATCTGTCTAATGCGCTGCAAATCTTGGATAACACGTCGTGACACGGGACACCGCATGCTCGTCCACGATATTGGGCAATGGAGCATGTCAAGAGAAGGGCCTGACGATACTGGACATGAGTTGCACCGCCTTTGACTGCTACCAGATCCCCACAGTCCCTCTCCGCCTGTCGCCCAGCTGTAGTGTCACAACTCTCACCCCCGGCCATGGCCAGATATCGCGCCAAAGCCAGTATAAAGAGGCCACCGTCGCGAGCTGCCCGACCCTGAAATATCATCTCGCTATTGCATCGGTCCAGTGCATGCATCAGTCGTCGAGTGGCACGGCTTCTACGGACGCTTGTGCCCTTGTCCAGTACGGATTCAAGTTCAAGCATTGCCGCAGTCGCCGCCAGTGCCGACGCTATGCTGATCAGAGTCTGCTCTCTGCTACTCTGTTGCGACCACTTCTCATATCCGTCATTTAATGCCAAATGCTCTAGAGCTGTGCACATGAACTCGAGGGCTGAAGGTGCCAACTTGCTGGCTGTCATAGCTTCCAGCCCCGAAGTCCACGCGCTCCGAAAACCACGGGCTGAGAGCCAGCCCAGTGGCAGCTTTTTGCTCCTAATAAGATGCGACAAACAGTCAAACGAGGTGCCAGGGCTGTTTCGTCCCTGGAGGGTTCCCACGATGGCACGCAGAGGCTGCAACTTACTAGTCTCAGAGAGGGTACTCGACGAACTCGCCGGAGCAGCTAAGCGACCTTGCAAATGGGACACGATGCTCGCGGCCTCTTCTCTACATCCTAGTTGCAGGCAGAGCTCAGCAAGCAGACGTACGAAAGCGGACTCGAATAACCCTTCTGAAATAGCCTCCGTGAGGACCGACAAGGCGTGCGCGCGGACAACCAGCTTCAGTGGTTTCCAGCCTAGGCCCGATGCTCCGAATCCTTCAAGCTGCTCGTACAACTCATTCGATGCATTGGATGAGTCCCAAATCGATTTTGTGCCTTCCTTGTCCGACAACTTGCGATCCCAAGCCTCGATGTCTGCTATTGTCCTAGGCACTCTCCGTAAGCACATACCAAGGAGGGACTTGGGATGTGGTTCTTGTGACTTCGTCTTGGTAGCTTGTAAGAGTTTGCCGAGCCAGTCAAATATGGCTTCATAGATACGATAGTGTCCGTCGGGAGCCGATCGACGAAGCAATTGCAAATCAGCAACTAGGCCTCGCGAAATTGGAGCCGAAGACTCAAAGGTCGGCAATGATGAATGCGGTGGGCTAGGGTGGTCGCGAATCTTCCGTAATATCGGTGTTGCGAAGTCAACCCGCCCCGGGGCTGGTGAGCAATGTCCGAATTTCATGGCACCAAGCGTGCGAACTGATCGTGAGGGTGTGCTCAAAGCTGTGTTTGAGGTTGTGGAGCTAGAGGAAGTCTGTCGTCGTTGTGCGTAGGTGTAGCGTGTGCGCTTCGGTGCTGGCTGGTTATCCTCGAGACTGGATCGCTTAGAGCGGCGCTGTAGTGCCGGTTTTTGCGCTTCATTGACCAGTTTGCGTAGGGTCCTAAGCCTACATTGTAACTGGCGAAGCAAGCGTTGGCAGCGAGCTGCTGTCCAAGGCTGATGGTCATCCTTTTGCTTGTGTTTCGCGGCCATTGTAGACCGGTGCGCCGGCAGGGAGGACAACGGAGGTATCGATTGGTAAATCAATAATAAAACCCTCAAGCAAGCTGAGCAACATAAAATGCCTAAATGTGAACGATAGGAAGATGAACCAAAGCATGGGTGAAGATGGCTTTTGTCACGAAGGGGTAGATTCCCAGTGTTTACTTTTTTCCTTTCCTGGGTTAGTGCAATGTCGTCGAGCTGCTGAGGGCCGGCCTCGGGGGCTACGAACATGGGGTATACCCGACAAATACCTTGGCTACCCGTGAAGATCTACCACCAAAAGAGGTAGCTGGGGCGTTACCACGCCCCGGCCCAGCTGCCGGGTCATTGCCGTTGAAAATGGCAGTAGCCGTCCAATTTTTTCTCCCCTTCGTCCACATCGTCACTTCGTCCACCTCCATCTTAAAAAAAAAAGGAAGCAGTTATTTCAATTGTTCCCGTCGCTGCCGGTGCTTTTGTTCATGACTGGCTTTTCCCCTCTTATTTACGATCTTGTACTTTACTTGCCTCTTTAATTTTCTCCCGTTTCAATTGCATTAAAATGGCTTCCGAAACTCAACCCCCCTCCACCGCACCAGGTATGCATGTCACATTTGGACTTCAGGTCCTCTCCGCCCTCCAGCTCAATCACTGATCATTTTCCCGTAGTGGCTGAGCCCGAAGTGCCTGAGAATGCCGCGGACGCTCCAGATGTCGATTCCGGAGCTGAAGGTAGCTCTACTCGACCTACTATACTCTATAGCTCCAGTTATCTAATACGACCCTTGGCCAGCTCTAATAAACCTCACCATCGTCCTACCAGATACCAAGTCTAGCAAGATGCAGATCATGGTTAGTCGATATCAAGTCCTACCTGCTGCTACAATTGCTCACGGAGGAGAATAGGTATCGTCTCAAGAACAGGTTCATGAGGTGCGCCAGTCAGTCATCGACCTCCCCTCAGCGTTTCAGTACACGTGCTTCCACCTCGAGTACAACGGCGAAAAGATCAACGACTTCATTCCTATTGCCGAAATTCCTGACCTCGGTACGAGTCCCGAGTTCCACCTCGTCCAAGACCCCTACACCGAGAAAGAGGCCCGCATCCATCTTGTGCGCATGCGGGAGCTGATCGGAGCCGCCGGCGATCGATCTGATACCACCCAAGGCGTGCTGCCCGGCCTCTCTCTATTCGAGACTGTTGCTGTCGATGCTCAGGATACCGAAGAAGAGTCTGCCGCTCAGCTTCCAGTCAAGGATTATGATTTCCAGGCCACTCCGTCTCTCACCAGCCTCATACCCAAACCGAGCGAACCTGCACCTAAGACTGTTAAGTCTATAACGCTGTCGTCTTGGAACCCTCCGCCCTGCCATCTCAAACAGCGTGGTCACTTGCTATATCTCATCGTCACGACTAATGAAGGCGAGCAATACCAGATCACATCCCACGTCTCGGGATTTTTCGTCAACAAGTCGTCCAACGCGAAGTTTGACCCATTCCCCAGACCAGCTCCCAAGGGCCAATCTTCCCACTCTCTCCTTAACCTGATTGAACTCATTTCTCCCTCATTCTCCGAGTCGTTCTCGCAGCTCCAGGACTACAACAACCAAAGAGATCCCCTTGCAACGTTCCAAATAACCAATGCCATCCCCGCCGCACCCTGGGCCGTACCTGCACCTAGCTCGTCTTTGTGCACACATCTGCCTGACCCTACCCGTTCGCAGGAGACGTACCTACTTGCGGGCGTTGAGAATACAGACACTCTTCGAGATTGGAATGAGGAGTTTCAGTCTGCCAAGGAGCTTCCCAGGGAGACTGTTCAGGACAGAGTTTTCCGGGAGCGCCTAGTATCTAAGCTTTTTGCCGACTATAATGACGCCGCTACCCGCGGTGCGGTTATGGTTGCCCGAGGCGAGATTGCCCCTCTGAATCCTACAGAGTGCAGAGATGCCCAGATCTTTGTGTACAACAACATCTTCTTCTCCTTTGGTGCTGATGGCGTGGGCACTTTTACCTCTGAAGGTGGTGACGAGGCTGCTAGAGTTGCCACAGGAAAGGATGTTGCTGGTGTGAAGCTGGTGAACCAGCTAGATATTGAAGGTCTCTTCACACCAGCCACTGTTGTTGTCGATTATCTTGGAAAGCGAATTGTTGGACAGAGCATCGTCCCGGGGATCTTCAAGCAGCGAGAACCCGGCGAGAATCAAATCGATTACGGTGCCGTTGATGGTAAAGACATTGTGGCCGCGGATGAGCGTTTTGCTGCCGGTTTTGCACAGTTGTCTAAAGCCCTGAAGGTCAAGAAACATCCTGTCTGGGACAAGGATGGGAAGAGGTTTGACCTAGAGGCTAGTGTCGAAACCAAGGGCTTGATGGGTACCGATGGGCGGAAATACGTGTTAGATCTCTACCGAATCACGCCCCTGGACATCGATTGGCTCGAGGAGGCCGAGGATGAGGATGAGGACGAGAAATACCCCCACCGCATGACAGTCCTTCGTCCGGAGTTAGTAGACTCTTTTGGACGGTACAAGATGAAACAATGGGTCGACAATGAAATGGCCCGTCTTAGTGAGCGGAAAGAAAAGGAGACGAAGGATAAGGTTGAAGGAGCAGCAGATGCTAAGGAGGACGATGATGACGAGGCTGCTACGGCCGAGAAGAACCAGCCTGATCTTGCTGATTTCCGTTTTGCGCTCAACCCAGATGCATTCAGCGGCCAAGCTCCTCAGTCCGACGAGGAGAAGGCGGAATTCGAAGCTGACGAGAAGGAAGTGAGGGCAGCGGGTGCTTATCTGCGTGAGCAGGTCATTCCCGATTTACTACGTGAGCTCTCCGACTCGGACATTAGCTTCCCCATGGACGGGCAGTCGCTTAGCCGTCTTCTACATAAGCGCGGCATCAACGTGCGCTACCTCGGGAAGGTAGCGGAGGACGCCAATGATGGCAGATTACGCTGCCTACGGGAGATCTGCGTGCAGGACATGGTGGCCCGATCTTTCAAGCATATCGCTGCCGGCTACCTTCGTAGTCTTCCCGTCCCCGCCGTCCCTGCCTGCGTTTCGCACCTGCTCAACTGCCTTCTTGGTACTGGGGTCAACCTAGCTCCCATTGCTGAGGTTGACTCGTCATTACGAGCCCTCTACGCCGATGCCGATTGGTCCTTTGAGGAGGTCACGCCAGACTCTCTGCGCGACAGCATCGAAGAGCAGACTCTCAAGCGTTTCAGATACGAGCTTGATGAGGATTGGAGGGACCAAGTCCGACCTACGCAGCTGCTTCGTGAAGTCGCCCTGAAACTTGGTGTTCAGGTCCAGGCTAAGGACTATGCGTTTACGAAGGACGCTTTAGCCGCCACTGCAGTGCCAGAGGCCGCCCCAGCTCCTACCAACGGCCAGGCGAATGGCGAGTCTAAGAAGAAGAAGAAAAACAAGAACGCCCGCGAGTCTTCCCCAGTGTCTACTACTTCGCCGAGCGTACCACACACCTTCGTACCTGACGATATCGTGGACCTTGTCCCCCTGATCAAGGATTCGTGCCCTCGGAGTGCGCTCGCTGAAGAGGCTCTCGAGGCTGGCCGCATTTCCATCATTCAGGGCCAGAAGAAACTCGGCCAGGAGCTGTTGTTGGAGTCTCTGTCACTTCACGAGCAGATTTATGGTATCCTCCACCCTGAAGTTGCCAGAGTTTATAACAGCCTCTCGATGCTATACTATCAGCTCGACGACAAGGAAGCGGCAGTCGAGCTCGCCAGGAAAGCCATTATCGTCGCTGAGAGAACCGTGGGTGTTGATTCTGCCGATACGCTGCTCAACTACCTCAATTTGAGTCTCTTCTTGCACCAGGTAGGCGACAGCAAGGGTGCTCTTGTATACTCCAAGCACGCCTTGAAGATGTGGAAGATTATCTACGGTCCAGGCCACCCTGACTCCATTACCACCATCAACAACGCCGCTGTAATGCTGCAAAATCTCAAGGCTTATCACGAGTCGCGACTTTGGTTTGAGGAGTCACTGCGCGTCTGCGAGTCTGTATTCGGCAAGCAATCAGTCAACTCCGCCACACTCCTGTTCCAGCTTGCACAGGCTCTCGCCCTTGATCATGATTCTAAGGGCGCAGTGAACCGTATGCGAGAATCATACAATGTGTTCTTGGCCGAGCTAGGCCCTGAGGATAAGAACACCAAGGAGGCGGAGAGTTGGCTGGAGCAGCTCACGCAGAATGCTGTCTCCATTGCTAAACACGCCAAGGATGTTGCGGCTCGACGAATTCGATCTGGTATTCGTTTCAATACGACAACCTCCCCGGCACAGGCGACAACCGCGGCTTCTCAGTCTCGGGCGTCTCCTGCGTCGCAGATTGATTCTCGAAGTATCGACGAGTTGATCAAGTTCATTGAGGGCGGTGATCAGAAATCCAAGTCGGCCAAGAAGCGACCCAGTCGAGGAAACCCCAAACGCCGAGGGCAGGCTGCGGCTCTATAAGCCCACGTAGCTGTAGCTGAAGTTGAAACTCCTTGCTTTGTGCGGTCGAAGCTTGCACAAGCTGTATAACAAAGGACTTGTACATGTATAATACGGCAGTTGCATGGACTGGTATGGGGCGTGGGGTACTGCTTGGGATTGCGGGCGGATGGGGCATGATATAAAAGCATCTACGGGCGCACTCACATATTGTACAGATAGGTAGAGAAGGCTTCAGCGGCACTGTACCAGGAATATCTTCACTCTCACCAATGTTAGTCAAGTCGGCACGCTTGAGCCGCTATTTGAAGATGGACCGTTTGATATATCCCTGTCATTGACCTGAAGTGGCAGTATTAAGGGGTATGTCTCTCGTCTCCCTCTTTGTCTCACAAATACGTCTTAATGCCTCACGTAGACATCCCAATACACTTGATGACACCGAGGCAGCGCGCGATGACAGCTAAACTCTGTCGAGAATCCACACAAAGTGAGGAGTTCAATGAGCCAACATCGTAATCGTTCCTCATTGGCATCGACACATCTCTCATTTAGTTCGTCAGGAAAGTTCTGTCCTTCCCTGCACTGTGGCTGTCACGCCTCTAAGCGCCTTGTCGCGTTGAAGTTAGCCCCCCAGCGCTTTAATCGATACACAATCACCCATTAAGGATGGAAGCAACTCCATATTCCCAAAACGAATCCCCTAATTGCGACCTTGCAAGGCACTGGCAATTGAAGCGCCTCTTCCAACTGGCGCGTGATACGACCCAATACTTTGAAAGCCCCTGGGGAGAGAAGTGTCAGCGAACCGAGCCTCGCAAAGCAGCTGCAAGGGAGGGTGTGAGCATACTTGGTCAAGTCAAAACCTTGGTCCTCCTCAACTTCGGCGGTCTCGGCTGCCTCTGGTGTGCTGTGTTTCTGTGGTCTTGATGGACTACTCGGGGGCGATTTGTTTTCTCGAGGAGGACTGCTGCTTTGCGGCGCCATGCCAAGAGCGGATTTCGAGGGACTCAACTCATACTGACCCAAGGGCTTTAAGGGAGTACTGCCAATATCGGCATACTTCCAAAAGGGCGCAGGCGAGCTTGTTGGCATATGTTGACTTGGTCGTTGCGCCGTACTTGGAGGGGCGAGCCGAGGGTGAACTCGAGGTGGTGCAGGCGTCACAAATGAGTTGCCATCTTCCTGGAGATATGATGAGGTAAGTGTTGGCGAATGAGGATGGTAGCTTGAGAATGAAGAGTCGGCTGTCGTCGTCTTCCTTGGACGGGGTAGAGGACTGCCATCTGCAGTCAAAGCTGCACCCCTCCCTAGACCTCGATCGGATTTTCGGTCAGGGGTTGACTGAGCAATATGAAGAGAAGGTCGAGGAGGTGGTGATGCCAAAGGCGAGCCCCGCCGCTTACGACCGGATGCTGGCTCCCTTGAAGCCATATCTCTTGGTCCATGGGTGATGTAGCTGAGTTGGCTCGGTGAAGATGGAGCAGAAGACCCGCGGTGTCCCCCCCGGCCAATGCGATAGGCGTTACGTACCATATCATCCCTGGACTCTGCTACAATCTGCCACTTCATGCCTTTCCCTGGTTCATCGGTCGACCTTGCAACTTTGTCGAATGCCTTGTTTAAGGACAGATTGTGTCTGATGGAATTCTGGCGGTCGTTAGTGTACCAACCACTCAGATTCCGACTCGAGCCCTCAAACTCACCTGCCAGCCTGCGGCCTGCTGATGCCGGTAATAGGAGTAGCTGTCCATTATAAAATTGTAAATGCCATTCAGGTTTAGTTTGCCGTCAGGAGCGTTCAGTATTGCCTGCGTGATCATCTGAGCGTAGCTATATTGGGGTTTGATATGCTGGTTTTCATCGAGACTAAGATCAGCTCCATTAGCTCCCACCATGACGGCGGGAGTGCTGGTCGCAGGAGACTTTGCAGCGGACGTATGTAGACTTCGTGCAGATGGCGGCGTCCCAGGTCGTTTATAATCCGGTGGTGCCGGGGCGATTAGAGGTTGACGGCGAGAGGGTTGGGCCTGGGGAGTTTCTGTATTCAATCCACATCGTTGCAAAAACATCGGATGGACATGCAGAGGGCTTATCTCCAACGGAAGAACGAACATCATCTCAACACCGCCTATTTCCATGACTTCACCACTGACCAGCGGATGTGAGTTCCCAGATTTGACAGGTTGGCCGTCAACCTTGGCACCGTTGCGACCCTTTACATGGAGGAACCATCTTTCGTCCTTGGTGTCGAAACGGATAGTTGCGTGCTCCCGTGAGACCATTTTACTGGGACCTAGGTCGATATGAACATGCTCGTCATCGTCACTGCCAGTGCCACCTTGGCTGCCATGCGAAGCCTCGGGAGCACGACCGATGTTGACAACAAGTTTGGTGATGTAGAAGGTCCAGTCTTGTGCGGCTACCTTTGCGTAAGCTTGGACGCCATCTTTGGCTTCGTGGATAGAATTCGCGTGGTCTTTGCTAGCCTGAACAGGCTGGGTAGTTAATTGCGCTGTGATCTGTGAGAGGAGTTGGTCGTCGTCAGCGGCAGGGTTCTGTTCTTCCTCGTGTGCCTGTCAAAAATTAGTTTAATGGACATTTGATAAAGCCACATGGCTAGTGAAATTATGAGCACACCTTCTTGCGCCGTTTCGCAGGGCGACTCGGTGATGAGGTGTCGACATCGTTTTGCGCGGCCGCAGCACTTTTCCGCGATTCGCGGCGAGCTCTTTGGGGTCGCTTCGCCGATGACGGCATCGTATCGTGAGGGTATGGCTTATAGCGACCAGTAGGCTGGTTTGAGTTGTATCTCGGATTTATGTCGTCGAAGAAAGAGCAATATTTGGTACAGTATTCGTATATAGATACTCAAGTAAGTGGAGGCGTATCATCGAGATTGGGCAAACATCTTTAAAGTTCATACCGCGTTCGCGTCTGACTTAGTGTCACTAAGTGGTTGGCGAGGCTAGTGCCCCGGTTTCCGCATCAGGGATTTCGTGCATATGCATAAAACGAGTACTGCAGGGGTATCACGTCCTTGCACCGGATTAACCCCCTTGGGCTTAGAGTCAGCGAAGCAGTCGCGCTTGAGCAAACCAAGCAACAATTCATATCCAAACTGTCTTGAATTTATGGATGCAGCTTCCGCCATTGACTTTACATCATCACCACCCCCGTTCCACATCCATACCACCGAGTTTTGACGCCATCGTCCGCCGTGCGTCTTGCTCCCGCTGCCCCCGGAGAGGGTCACAGGCCATCTGGGCAGCAAAAGAGGGCCGAATCCAATACCCTACCTCTGTAGCAACCGCGTCAGCCACCGTCGCCTCGTCGTGATTCTCTGGTCCACGCCCACCGATATTCGGACCAACCTCGTCCCCAACCTCAACTCAAGCCTCGACTCGAACCTAGGCTAGGCCATTCCAACCTCAGCCACGATCATGAGTAGTGAGCAGGTTTTCGGCGTGACGCCGCCAATGTCAGTCACGTTACCTACCGACTCTGAGAAACGTGCCAGCGGTGCCCTGATCGAGGAGCTCCGCCGGCAGAAAACATTTGAGAGCCCATCGGATACTGAGAAGAGGTGAATGCCATTACTCCTCCCTACCAGACCTGGCTGTTGACCACCGTTCACAGAGAGGAAGTTCTCAAGTCGCTTCAACTGATCACAAATGAGTTTGTTACTCGCGTCGCCCGAGAAAAGGACCCCAAAAACGAGGTGCTCATACGAAATGCAAGGGGCAAGATCTTCACTTATGGCAGCTACCGACTAGGCGTGTTTGGTCCTGGTTCCGATATCGATACTCTCGTCGTTGCCCCCAAATATGTCACTCGCGAAGACTACTTCAAACATTTCCCCGACTTGCTGGTGTCCATGGCGCCTCCGGGTGCCATCACCGATTTAGCCGCGGTGACCGACGCATTTGTGCCTATCATCAAGTTTGAGTACTCCGGCATAAGCATTGACTTGATTTTCTCTAGGATCATACAAAAGCAGATCTCCCCTGATCAACAGCTCACGGACTCGAGTCTTCTACGTGGCCTAGACGAGGCAGAACTCCGTTCACTAAACGGCACTCGAGTCACCGACGAGATCTTAGCCTTAGTACCGGAACTGAGCACATTCAAACTTGCTCTGCGAGCTATAAAGCTCTGGGCACAGCGTCGTGCAGTCTATGCAAATATTATGGGGTTTCCTGGTGGCGTGGCTTGGGCCATGCTGGTTGCTCGGGTTTGCCAGCTCTATCCAAAGGCTGAGACGTCCGTCATAGTCAACAAATTCTTCCACATTATCCTTCGGTGGCCGTGGCCACAGCCTGTGCTTCTGAAGCCCATAGAGAATGGTCCCCTCCCGGTCCGGGTGTGGAACCCGAAAGTATAGCCATACCTACTCGTCTGTTAACCTTTGGCTAACCCGTGACTCTGCTAGGTATACAAAGGAGACTCGTTCCATCTCATGCCTGTCATCACACCGGCCTATCCTTCCATGTGCGCCACATTCAACATTACGCGCTCATCGATGACCGTAATCAGGAGAGAGCTCCAACGCGCTCTCAACCTAACGGAGAGCATAATGTTAAATAAACGACCCTGGAGCGATCTCTTTGTCAAGCACACGTTCTTTACGGCCGGATACAAATACTACATTTCCGTCATCTCAGCGAGCAAGACCAAGGAGGCTCATAAGATCTGGTCTGGATATGTGGAATCTAAGGTCCGAATGCTCGTCCAAAAATTAGAACAGCATCAATCAATAGCACTGGCGCATGCGTTCAATAAGGGATACGACCGACAGCATCGATGCCATAATGATCGCGAAATCGAGCAAGTCCAGGAGGGCTGCCTTGATTTCCTCATCACCGAAACCGTCAAGAATGAGATCAAGGACGAGCCCGTTATCAAGCCCGACCCCGATAACAGCGAGAGTGTCAAGGACGTGCCTGTTATCAAGCCTGAACACAATGGCAGTGAAAGCATCAAGGACGTGCCCTTGATCAAGTCCGAAACAGACGGAACTGGTAAAACGGAACCGACTGAGGTCTTCACAACCACACATTACATTGGCTTGGAACTGGTAGAGGGTATGTTTTGCTCTCGTAGCTGTCTCAGCTTGTTTCCTTCGCCATACCTCTTGCTTCCCTGTTGTGATGCTAACCTAATTAGGCAAAAAATCATTAGATTTATCATACCAGGTAGATGAGTTCAAGACGTTGTGCACGCAGTGGGAAAAATACAAGAACGAGTTGAAGGACGTCGTCTCGCTTAGCATACAGCACGTTCGCAAGTAAGTCTGGTGTGAAGGAGCGCAAAGACCACGCACTGATTGTATGACAGCTTCAATCTGCCCGACGACGTGTTTGAGGCGGGCGAAAAGAAGCCGCAGAAGAAGTCTAGCGGTGCTAAGAATCCGCCCAATGGCAAGAAAAGGGGTCCTCCAGAGGTAATTGATTCCTACCCACCTCTCCGCAACCGGAAGAACCGTTGCAATGGGTGATACCATGAGGAGGCGGAACAAACTGATGGACATGCAGGAGAACCCACCCCCCGCAAAACGACAACAGGCCTCGGTTGCGGCCGCTGGCTGAGTATCCTTCACCCTCGTTACCCCTCGCATCTTTTGGAAAGATGTTGACTCATCTGGCTGTATTGCGTAGCCATCTCTCACCACCTGGACAACCCTCCTATCCGGAGATCCTCCCACAGTCGATATTACATGACTAACTTGCAAAAAGTTGATTCTCGTACTGGCACCACCAGTCTGCCTCGAGGCGCGGAAGATACTGTGACACAGAATTTGTCCTTGGTCATGCCATTTCTCATCAGCTCCCTAAACTAATTCGCATAAATACGACCATAAATTACCAAGGCGAATAGAATATGCTGGTCTTGTGCGACAGCATTGCCCTCGACAACCAACTATGACAGGTGCCCATAGAGTGGCCGGGGTTGCCCCTCTGGACTTGTCTTCTAGATCTGATGGCCTTATGTAGGGTCTGTAACTAGGAAACTGGCTTTGGTAGATCAATAAATCGTATTCGGGCCAATGAGCCTCGCAAATCAATGTAATCCCTATCGCTCTTTTCGGGCCTGGTATTCGGTGAATGAGTGCAATGCCCCCCTAGACCGGCGAATTTTTTTTTCGGGAAGCTGTCCAATCGTGATCATTTCGTTCTCCAGTTCAAGTGCTTAGCACTGGAGTTCTTCTAAATGTCATCATCGTCCTCGTCGCTTCCGCTAGACCAATCCTCTCGGTAGGCATCAGCAAGGTCCGCTAACCCGCTGCTCAAATTCTCCCGCTCGTCTGAGGTCACATATCGTACCACCTGGGACCTTAAGGCTTTGATTCGTGGCGCCATTGAGCTATTGCTAGACAGAGTCGTGTGAACGCCGATGTCTATCTGATCAGGAGGTTGGCGGTAGATCCGTGGATAGCTATCGAGTAAGGGAAATTTCAAAGGGGTGTTGTAGCTAGGCAAGTCAGCACCATGGTCGTCCTATATTTCATAAATAAGAGACAATGACGTACCTGCGAACGACTGGATTACCTATGACAGGACGGTTCACATGCTTGGAAGATCGTTGGTCCACGTCTTCAGGCACATCCAGGCCACGATATGAGGAGATCTGACCGAATATCTGGGCCTCGCGGTCACGGTGACCGCGCTTATCTCCAATCTGGAAAAAATCGATGTCGACACCACCGTTGTCCGATTTTACTGCGGGAAGAGACATCTTCAGGCTCGCAAGGGTTTGATTCCCGGCAGGGTTTATACTTTCAGCTAGGTAGTCCAGGGAGTAAGGCTGGTTGCCGCTCTCTGGAGCTAGGCGGGATTGCAGAGTCGCACTCTCTATCGCAGTTGCCATAACGGCAGACGTATGCCAGGGTGAACGGTAGTCTATATCGAGATTCGATGGGGTTTTGTCTTCCGATAAAGCCATTGTCACTAGAGTTGAGCCCTGAGTGCAGATCCTCTCGATGCTCTGAGCCGTGTTGGCAAGACGCATCTGGCGTTTTCCTCTAGTGATGTCTAGCATTGGGTTCTGGAGACCCCAGACCCAGATACAGGTCTTTGGGTACTCATCTCGTAGGGCCTCGAGGTATGAGGACGCAAATCCGCCCCAGGCATCGTCGGTGGTTGTGAATACCTGGATGCCTTGCATACAGTCTGCTTCTTCAGCAAAGGGTCGCCAGTCACGGTCCACGAGGTCTTGATCCTTGTCAAGAACCTCGAAGAGTTCAGTGCCCATGGAAAAGCGCTCAAAAGGCGTCGTAGTAGAGTTGAGCTCAAAGTCATAGAGCTGGACCAGGGAACGGGGATGGTAGAAGACACGGGAGAAGTCCGACCAGTATCGCACCGTTGACTTCGTCAATTGGGGAGGTTGAGAGCCGGCATCAAGACTTTGTTGGTAGGCACTGGGTTCGAGGGGCTGCTGCTTCTGGACGACGGATGGGCCAGACCAGAGATCGCCTGCTTCCACTTCTGATTCCGCTTCATAGAGGGCATTGATCTTACGCAAGGAGCCGAAGCCACCCTTGAGATCATAGATGACTGTCCGAGGCAAAAAGGTGTCTGAGCCATCTGCACCTATGCCACTACGCCAGTGCACATTGTGGTCCACAAGAGACTCCTCCTGGCCAGAGTATGTAAAGTAAGACTCCTAGTTTGAAAGTTTAGCAAGTTTCGGCAGGGGATGGACTCCCGAGTCTAACCTGGGCATTCCAGAAGTGCGTGGCCGTGTAGTTGCTCAGCTGGCCGAGCTGGAGCGTGATGATTTCACGCATATCTGCGTTAGTTCCTCTTACAGGTGCTGGTGAAGAAGCCAAGAATGTTAGTCGATATTGTGAATGTGGGAACTCTATAGAATGAAACGGAGAGCGGGGTTGGGAGAGAAAATGAGCAGAAAATGGAACCCTCAGTATTTGTATAAATCTTAGTCAAAGAGATCGAAGAAGTTGAAAGCATCTACAATTAAAGTCGTATACATGAGAATACTAAAAGTCTTGAGTACTATGTAGTTGAGGTAGTAGGTAATTCGAAGTTACAGACAGGTGTGCTGCACAGGCGTGGGTAGCTTCTCTTTCTTAGTAATCAATTGCGAGAGTAATTGCACTTGAAACATCCACGCTGGAACTACAAAGTTACCTCAGAGCCCATCATTTTGCTACACCGATGGAGAGTAGGAGTGAAATAATAATGGTAACAGGTACGGCTCCCGAAGGTGCCGGGTCGTTCTCGATGACAGCTACCTAAATTGTATGAAGGAAGGGAAGAAGAAAGCGCCAAAATCAGGTGAAACCTGGGACCCCGATCAGCCAGTGACCTTGCGTTGATGTAACTCGGCGGTACCTCACTTCTATGAAATCACCAGACCTCCAACAAGTCACCATCGTCGCCATCCCACTGACCTCGCCCACTTACCCATAACTTTACGAGCGATGAGCGACAAGCTACGATCTTAAGAGAATACCAAAGGTAATCAAAATGTCACAGCCAGCTTCCACCAATACCGGTTTCTGGAAGGAGATAGACTCCTGGAAGTCCCCCGAAGCTAAGGACGTCGCCGCCGTTCCTGTGGTCGGCTCTAGGGCGCCTTCATCAGCACAACTTCATTTACCAGACGGACGGCTGACTCTCGTCGTTTTCCTTCGCCATTGTGGATGTCCTTGTAAGATCATTGACTCCTCGTCTTCTGTTACCCATTGCTGATATGGAGTGTAGTCGCCGAGAAGACGTTCAAGACTCTGACAGCTTTATCGGCAAAGTATGAGAATGTCCATTGCATCGCCGTCTCTCACTCCTCCGCCGAGGCCACCGAGCAGTGGATTCCTCAGGTTGGCGGCGTATGGAATGTCGAGGTCATTATTGATGAGAAGCGCGACCTCTACGCTCAATGGGGACTCGGAATCTCCACGACCTGGCACGTCGTGAACCCTCGCGCATTGTACTCAGTCTTCCGTCTGGGAACCGACGAAGGCATTTGGAACCGCCCCACTCAGAGCGGCTCGCGATGGCAGATGAGCGGTGCGTTTGCGGTAGATCGTGGCGGCACCGTACGATGGGCCCATGTTGCTGGCTCTGCTGATGATCTGCCTGATCTCGAAGCAGGCATCAACGCGTTGGGGGTTGAGCCATCTTAATGATGCAGTTTCATGGCGCCAGTGGATTAAACTACGCCGAGAAAGCAGAAAACAGCGAGGCTGATGTATAAAAGGACAGCGGAGTTCATTCTTTCAACCCGTGCCAAGGGGTGGGTTTTCGATCGAGATTGCAGGCTCAGGGCTTCTAAGGATGAGTAACTAAACTGAAAAGTTCTCCTGTAAATGAGCTATTGGCCTTATGTTTTGCTTTGGGACGCAACTATCTTTCATGACTATTGCTTCAATTGATTCTTCACCTGGATTACAGTTGGGGCGTCTGCTTTTATTGCATTCGAATTTTACGTAAAATTGGGTTAGCAGAATGGGGTATATGGTATTTGTTCGATCTGATATGGAGAGCTATATTATCCTCGCTCACATTGGGCTGCTCCCCGGTCCGCCAACGCCGAATGGCCGTACTAGATCCCGTAAATGTTTCTATCTCGTAAAGGGAACATGTTGTCGTTACGAACTCAACCTAAAAAAATTAAATAAGAAAATGGAAAGAAACAGCGACTTTTGGGGACCCGGCACTATCACTCATGATAGAAGCGACCCCAGCCCTGTCACATCAATGCCAACCCTCCTCACCAAAGACTCATGTGGTGATCCATGTGTCCACTCAGGCTGCGTCAATCGAGCGATCACGAAGCCTATGAGCCCCAGGCTGCTTAACATCTCCAGGACAAGCATTCCCTTTTGCTTTAATTGACCCCCTAATTCTAGGATGCCAAGGGGATCTTGGTGACGAGGATTTGACCTCTTCCGTCCTCTAGCTTTACGCTTGGAATCGCGCAAATCTAAAGAGACTAGTCGTGACTCGGCGGTCACGGTTTCCGAACGATTAGCCATGAGGTAGGATAGTCGCTCCGCGTGAAGGCTTTGCCGCAGGTTGTTCGCCCAGTTGTATAAATCTACCCGTCCCCAACAACTGTCATGGGTAAAGTAGCGGGTATGGAGAGATGGGTCGGGGAAGAAACGAGAGCTTCGACCGCGGCCTTGTGATGTGCGTTGCAGTATGCCAGTCCCATGATCCCGGCGCCACCTGATACACTTGATAGCGGCGGAATGGCGTAATCGAGCACTCCCATCTAGGGAGAATAGTTGGTCCACCAGTTCGCCCAAGTCAGTCGGAACGAGGGGTTCGATGTAGTCCGAGTTCATCAGGACGCTTGCGTCCATAGTATCATAGTCCGGCTGAGTCTCTGATGAAACCGCGAATACCTGCACAGAGCCTTCGAGACATTCCGGACCTGCGAAAGAGAAGCATTCCAAGCCCTGATCGGCTAATCCCTGAGTAACTTTTTGTTTAACAATATTAACATTATCGGCACCAAGCTCGTCCACCCGCGCCAGCAAGGGAATCACATTGGTCATATATTGCGCGTTCTTAATGTAGTCAATGTCTTCCGGAGTGAGGCCTAAACTTTGTTAGCCGCTGCTCCACCAAAGGGATAGCACTGGTGCGTATGAACCTTCATGGGGTATTAAGTAGAGTAGCACATCAACGACCGGCTCTCCGCCAGCGTTCAGTAGAGCCAATAGATCCGAGTCGTCTATCGGCTTGGTCAATAGAGAATTCAGGAGAGATTCGACGTAATGTAGATCTCGCCGCGGTGACTAGGCAATTTGTCAGATGAAAAGTCGGAGGGGTTGAGGCATCGAACATACCGCTGGACCATTCCGAAGGCTCTGGCTCTCTACGAAGCAGACGTTTCTATCCAATATTTCACCCGTCAAGGACCTCCTTCGTCCGATAGAAGTAGCCAAGTCCAAGTCAGCCCGCCACCAGGGATGCGGCCTCGAACTGGCATATATCTCGGCAGCATGGCCCATCCCGGTTGGCTCCAATGGGTCAATATGCACGATATGCTCGCAACGTTGAGCCAACGACCTGATGAGAGAGGTTTTCCCAATGCCTATAGACGTGTTAGTCTCTAGTGGCTATAAAGCCCAATGAAAATGTTCTCTCATACCTGCTCGACCAGCCACCATAACCTTGAGTTTACCTAGCGATTTGCCCACATTTGAGAACGGACGGCGACGCGGAACCAGCAAGCTGGGCATGATGAATTGCGGTACTAAGTTATCCTCAACCTCCCTGCCATCCGTGGTGCCGAGTTGCGACGAAGGTGCCATGTCATCCAAGCGACTACTTTGAAACTCGACGGAAGAAACGGCGATTGAGCTCCTCCGTGAAGACGAGCTACTCATGGCTGATTCGGGACCGGAAAGACCAGCCAACAGCGGGGTTTCAGGGCGTGAGAATTCACGCAGCATATCATGTTCCGCCCCAGAGAAGGATGATGCGCTCCCCTCAGCACGCGTTGGCGACGGCAAGTGGTTGGGAGCTTGTGATGGATGAGAAGTGTTCTGAGCTTTCCGTCGATCGGGTTGCTGCCGTAATCTCGGACGGGAGCGATCTCGGGCATTATCGATGTTAGCCTCGTTGGTAATGAAGCATGCTATCGGCGCTGTTGGAGGAGCGCATGTTAGACTATCTGGAAACCCAGGCACTTGGCCACGGACCGTGGCGTCTCTGGTTGGGCGGGGTCGCATATTGTATGGAGGCCAAGTCGATCGTCCGTCTCAGCGAAGAGTCCAAACAAACCGAGAGGGCATGTAGCGCTTCGGCAGCCAGATGACAGTGCCAAAGAAGCGGTATGGCGGTGGACAATACTGAATGTGATGTTAGTATTGAGCGTGATGCGAGTGCTGCTCGATGACGATGGCTTGATTCGAAGGGTGAGATACGCCGCTGATATGATGCGATAAGGTCACCCTGGCCCAGGTAGGGTGTGGGGCAGCCATGGACGGGCGGTTTAGAGCGATATCGCAGGATGAGGCGCCAACGAATCCGTCTAAAGGGGCGGTCATGCATCGGGTGGCGGGGCATTGGGTGGGTCAGGCGGCTACTTGCCTCCCCTAACCCCTGTCCACTGCGAGGACATCATCACTACCTACATCGCCGCCACTAAAAGGGGAAGCAGTCCGTACTCGTCAAGTACTCCTGCCCCTAGAGCCCTTTTCAGGCTGTCGTCCCGTTGGAGGAGGGGCAACCCAAGGGCAAAGGAAAGACGTACTGCGAGGCAAGGGCGACGGACCAGGCGCTTGGAGGGAACGCCGCAAAAGTCCAGCAAGCCCACCATCCAGCAACCGATCCATGACACGCCATCCTCTGAGATTCTGCATCACGGCTTGCTGAAGCTCGCGCCCTCATCATGGATGGTAAACGACATCCCAGCTCGTTCCAGCAGTTGGAGAAGCTGGGCGAGGGCACCTACGCAACGGTGAGTCGGCCAATACCCACTCAAATGCTATCTTCTAGTACTTTTCATCTGGTGGCTCTTGTACTGACTTGGTGCGGCGGTACAGGTCTTCAAAGGGCGTAACCGACAGACGGGCGAGCTCGTTGCGCTCAAGGAGATTCACCTAGATTCGGAAGAGGGAACCCCATCAACGGCGATCCGAGAGATTTCTCTTATGAAGGAACTCAAACACGAGAACATTGTCGCCCTTCACGATGTCATCCATACCGAGAATAAGCTTATGCTGGTCTTCGAATATATGGACGGCGACCTCAAGAGATACATGGACACCCATGGGGAGCGGGGCGCCCTCAAGCCGGCTACCATCAAGTCTTTCATGTACCAGTTGCTCAAGGGTATCGACTTCTGCCACCAGAACCGAGTCTTGCATCGCGACCTAAAGCCTCAGAACCTGCTCATTAATAGTAAGGGTATCCTCAAACTTGGCGACTTCGGTCTAGCTCGTGCCTTTGGCATCCCCGTCAACACCTTCTCTAATGAGGTTGTCACCCTCTGGTACCGCGCCCCCGACGTCCTGCTCGGTAGCAGAACCTACAACACGAGCATAGACATCTGGTCGGCTGGATGCATCATGGCCGAGATGTTCACAGGCCGACCACTTTTCCCCGGAACCACCAACGAGGACCAGATCATCAGAATATTCCGGATTATGGGCACTCCAACCGAGCGCACCTGGCCCGGCATCACCCAGTTTCCCGAGTACAAGCCCACTTTCCAGATGTACGCTACTCAGGATCTCCGCAACATCCTGCCTGCCATTGACCCTACCGGTATCGACCTTCTCCAGCGAATGCTCCAGCTTCGACCGGAGCTTCGGATAAGCGCCCACGACGCCTTGCAACATCCCTGGTTCAGCGACCTGGTTATGCATCAGCAGGCGCAGCAACAGCAGCAGCACCAGCAGCAGACCTTGCAAGCCCAGGCTCGCGCCTACCCACAAACTGTGCCGAACCAAGGCTTCGACGCCTACTAGTCATATTGGTTTCAAGCCCAGAACACCTTCCCCCATCAATGATGGTGAGAAAGGCGGGCCTCTGTGGGGAATCAAATGTTGTCAGAGACAACGTAACAAGCAAGCAGCATTTATCGGTGAAGACTCTGGGGTTATGTTTCTGGATCGGATGTATCATGGAGTTTTATGGACGAGCATTAGACTGGAGGGATGAAGTGGTTGGATCAGGAATTCCGACGCCTAATCGGTGTCTTCTTTCTTGGCCAAATGGCTCGGGACAACTAATACTAGCTAGCTGAAGCGATTTGACCTTGCGTGGCAGCACCTGTGTCCCGACTTCATTGCCTATTGACAAGGCTACCGTCCACGGGACTTTTGAATTTTTGCTTGTTGGGCTCCTTCGCCCACGTCTCAGCTAAAGCGGCCGTCTCATCTTGTTCAACAGGGAATCCCATATTCTCCCTCAGTTTCGAAATCTCATGTCTCACTTGCTTAGCCACGGCAACCCTTAGTTCCACAGCCTCCGGACCATCTCTCAATATTTCCGGGTCGCCCTTGTTGACCAGCTTCTTCCAAGCCGCGCGTTGGTGCCCAAAGACCTTGTCGACGTCGGTTGGTTCTCCAATCATCACTCTAAATTTGTTTCCGATACGTGGTGCCCATCTTGGCCATGTCCTGTCCTCAGGCATAATGTGCTGAGTACCATGGATGAACATGGGGATGAACTCAGGGGCTGGGTCACTCTCGAGAATGAGTCGAGAGATACCCCATTTGAAATAGCGTAGACTACTATCTGGGCTCTGATGACAGCAGGCCTCAGGGAACACATGAACCCAAGCGTTGAGATTAGCGGCATAGGCGGCCGGTGATCGGAAGTTATCTTTGCCGTCTGTCGAGAAGGAAAGCTGCTCGGCCTCGGTAGAAAACCCAGGACTTGAGAGGAGCTTGATTGCCTGCGTCATCGTGGGTTGAAATAAGCCTCCGTGAGGTGAATGCCATAGACGATGAGTCGGGAGAACTTGGCCGAGGCTGAAGAAGGTTGACGTTGCTCTACACAACATCACGTTAGAGCCAAGTTATGCTAGGAATTGCACTATTAACAGCATTATACTCACTTGTTCTTAAAGCAGATGTCATGCGCACCCAAGCCCCAGCGCAGATTCGTGACATCGAAGCAGTAGCGAAGAGGTAGAATCCCCCACATAAGAGGATCGTCGAGCCTGAGCAGTTAGCTCTCAACTTGAGTATGTAACTCGGTCCAAGGGCTCTCATACACAGCAACATGGTTACAGACAGTGAGAAGCCCACGCTCGCGGCCCTGCGCTTTTCGTCGGTCCAGTACACCTAGTAGACGGTCCAACCCGTGGACCTCAACGTCATTGAGGCCGTACAGAAAGGCTCTTGAGAGGGCTCCCACGGAACCCATGACGGCCATTGAGCCCAGCCGCCATGGCAAGCTGGGCTGCATGGGGGGATTCGGCCCGGACATGATGTGGACGGTAAGACTCCGGCGGTAGCACAGAGGTTCCCATAACTCGATGTTCCAGGTGTTAATAGAAATAGAAGTCACCCAGGTTCCTTTAGACCTCGGGATTTTTTTTTAGAGGCCCCCATGCCAAAGACGCGAGTGAAGTTTGGTGGAGCGCGGTGCAACAATTCTGTCCGGGGTCGACCCACCTACCCTATAACTCGGACCCACAGCTATGTCAGTACAGTGTTAATTGGCCCTATAAGTCTTTTATAGAACTGTATTGAACCTACGTCAACTCTTTGCCCGAATTACTTCGAATCTACATTGCTACATAATCATTTTCGGTCTGTAATCCGCTTCATCGCGGCCTCAGAACGATGTCGCATAGTACTGCTCCCACCCCATTCCATTCGACCTCGTCAGCTAATCACCAATTGCCTACCTAGGCAAAAGAAACACCTCTCGTCCCGTCTTTACCTCCCACGAGCGAGCTCTTGCGAAATCTGCCTGGAGCTCCAATACCGCGCGCCTCAATCGCGACTCCTTCCTACCCTTCGGATCCTGCGGCCTCTGCCTCGGTATTTCTCGCGATCCCGTCTCATGTAGACGTGGCGACATCTTCTGTCGGGAATGTGCGCTCTCAAATCTACTGGCGCAAAAGAAGGAGATCAAGAGGGCAACCAAGGCGCGGCAGCATGCTGAAGAGGAGAGCGCGAGGGCTCGAGCTTTAGAGGATGAAGAGGATCAGCAGAGGGCTGTTCAGGACTTTGAGTTGACCCAGGCCGGCCTTGATCGTGCAAGGAAAGGGAAAGCTGCAGGGCACGCCGGCGGCGACAATGAAAATGATGCGCCTACTCCTGCTGGAACGAAGCGAAAGTTCTCACTCGATGATGACGAACTGGAGCGCATAGCAAGGGAAGACAAGGTCAAGGCGAGAAGAGCTATCGACAACGAAAAGGTCAGTTTCTCCGTATAAACAACCTCTTACGATATGCTGACTAGCTTCATGTATTACAGGCTACTAAACCCATCCTCCCATCGTTCTGGACTCCCTCTCTCACGCCTGACGTACAAGCCAGTAAACTCCCATCTGTGGAGAAAAAGGGCAAGACAGTACCTACGTGCCCAGCCTCCGCCCAAGACGACCCCCATCTGTTGTCTATGCAGAACCTAATAACCATTAACTTCCGCGAGGAAGAAGCGTCATCATCTACAGAAAAGAAGAGGATCTGCCCCTCATGTCTCAAAGTCCTCTCGAACTCTTCGAACCCAATTATGGCAAAGCAGTGCGGACACGTGTTATGCCACAGCTGTGTCAAGCAATTCATGATTCCGTCTGGAAAACAGGCCTCCGAATCCCTACCGCCATTGGCCTGCTATGTCTGCGATGTACCCCTAACATCAAAAACGCAAAAGCATGACGCCGCCCAACATTCGCTACCCCCAGGGCTAGTCGCCCTCAAGTCCGAAGGCACTGGCTTCTCTGCTCAAGGAACGAGCACGGTAAAGAGATCATCAGTCGCGTTCCAGTGCTAGCCTTCGTCGATCGCCGTGCAAAACACACGTGTCAATTCGACACCACCCAATAGCTCATAAGCTTCCTCAGCTAGTTGAAGTCTCGGCCTAGGTAAAGCCAGGGCTCAGATGCGTGGAATATCCCATAACTTAAATTGCAGTCTTCGCTGCCGCAGATGAGGCATCATCAGAAACCAAAGGCGAATAACAAGCCTGTGAAGGATTCCTTTGCTGAACATGGTTAGACCGTGGCTAAAGAAGCTTTTGAGCAGCTCGCCCCGAATCCCGGCATATAAGGCCGACAGGCCTTCCTTTTTGATTATACGCAGGATAACACCAAAGATAGTCTGGTCGAGGAACTCAACAAACTTCTTCAATAAGCCTTTGCGCTGTTCTTGCGTCCCAGGAATCTTTTCATCCTTAGACCCCTTGCCTTCTTCGACGCTTTCTTCGGGTCTTGATTTACTGGCCATCTGAAGCCGTGTCTTTCCTGTCTGGAAAGGATAAGTGATAGCGGTTGCTGTCGCTTTGCTGGATGCCGCGATCAAGAAGGCGATCCATGCCACGGGAATATCCTCGTCTTCCAGTGCTGGGATGATCCGCGCTGCTAGGCGTCGATTGACGAAGAAGGTTATGCTGGGGTTGAGGGTGAGCACCAGTGTGGCCGAGTAGCCAGCCCAGAGGCCAAGAATACCACTCTGTTTGCGGATCAGAGAGAGCATCTCCCCTATCGTCTCGTCTCCCGACGACATCTGTTTCCGGGCCACGACATTAGACATGGGCGTAGTGACTGCTTTGGCGCATGCACCTGCGATTGCGCCTATCACGAGTTCCTCGAGTATCTTGGGCTTGCGATCGCGCCGCCGTAGGTAGTTGTAGAAACCAAAGAACAAGAAGCTGTCGACTACCGACTTGGCCACATCCTCCCCCAATCCACTGTACAAGGCTCTGATTCCACCTTCGTTTGAAGCAATACCCTTGAAAGCTTCGACAATGCCGTCATAATGAGGTTTGTCCTTCAGCTGGTGCTGAGCCTTTAAACGAGTCGTGACGAGGTCGAGAGGGTATAGGGTGGCCGTTGAGATGGCGGTGCCCACGGAGCCAGAGACGGCATGGCCAAGGGCATTTAGGGCTTGATTGGAAGGCATGGAATGGGCGTATCGGTAGGTATTCTAGGTGTGAAGAGGATTGGAAGACGGTAGCTATGGTTGGATTTTGTGAGATCGGCAGCCGGGGTAGCCCCAATTCGCCGACGTCATCGCGAACCCGCCCTTTAGCGCCTTCCGCCGGTTGCATGTGATGATCGCGTGCTGCCAAACGCCCAGTATCCCGAGGTAGGCGAGATATCAATGGAAGAGATGTGAATGTCAATAACAATATAATAATCCTTGGAGAATATATCAATACAAGCATAAGCCGTATGCAATGTCGTTCCAGTCTTAGGAATACTCCATCATCAGTCATCAATTTCCCACGAGTTATGCGCCACAACTCCCGATTTGTAGGTATACAGCATAGTCTGATAATATGTTCCTTGAAACAATCCCAACGGCATTTATGCTCTGCCTGACACCGATTGCCGTCTTGATGGAGGCCCTGATAGCCCAAAGTTGGATGGTGTCCGACCCGAATTGCCAAAGCCCACCATGCCCAGATCTGGCTCCCCAGGGGCATCCTCACTGTCCAGCAATCCAGGATGTCCCTCTGGAAGTTTCTGTGCTCCGTAGCCAACAACTTGGAAGATATTCAAGCGGCCACCATTAGTAGCCACCTGTAGCTGCTCATGAAGTCTCGCAAGTTGATATTGTCGCTTGATTGGCGTGAAGGTCGGTTGGGGCATGAGAGGTTGTGGGTTCCAATGAGCGAGAGCTCCCATTACGGCAGCAGTTTCTTCGTCCGAATCAATAGGTCCGTTGTTCACTTCGTCCTCATCTTCGACTGGGGCGTTGGCGTCAAGGGCGGCCTCTGGTTGTGAGGATAATGTTTAGTCGCATGCTCATACAGACATGTTTGGGCGGTAGATACTCACTTTGCTGCTTGGCCTGGTTCTTCTTCTGGTACGCGGCAAGGAGCATGTCGTACGGCAAGGAACGTCCAGCAACTGCCCGCTTGGCACCCATAGAGTGACTCTTGCATGTCAAAGACCGTGCGCATGGTTGTCCGTTTGGTAGTATCACACCGCATTGTCTCTCAACATCAACCGGTCCTAGGGTTTAGGGTCAGTATGACGTGGCTGAAGCCAGGAGCGCAGTTGGGTTTACCTTTGGGCTTGGGGACCTTGGCCTTGGGCTCGTCTTTCTTCTTCTTCGTCTTAGGGCCCTTATCTGGATCGCCATCGGCCTTTCGTTTTTTGCCCTTCTTGTCTTCATCTGGTTTCTTCCCTGCGGCTTTCTTGGCAGTCTTGCTCCCAGTTGGTTTCTTTTCGGCAGCAATTCCCTCATCTCCGTCGCTGTCATCATCTCCCTTCCCATCCCCATTCTCTTCATCATGCTTTCTTTGCTCCTCTTCCCTTGCTGCCTCTTTCGCCCGTTCCCTAGCCTCGCGTGCCTCTTTCTTTCGCTGCGCTTTTTCTTTCTTAAGTCGGAGGCACTGCGCTATATGCGCCTTTGCAGCCGTCTTTAGTATGCTCTTCTTGCAGTGTTTGCATTGTTGCAGGTCAGGGCTGTCTTCGAGCGGTCGGCCGGTCGCAAACGTTTCACGGGCGATGTCGTCGAGCTGGTTGACGACCGGACCAGGTGATGCAGCTGATGTCGATGGCGAGACGCCGTTCTTCTTTTTGTCTTCTTCTTGGGTGGTTAACAAGCGGGATCATGGGGAACGTAGACGCGAAGGTCATGGGCTTAATGGTACCTTCAACAACACTGCCATCTCTCCAGTTTCCAGGTTTGTTATGTTTTGGAGGCGGCTTCTTCAGCTTAATCTTGGCGCCTTTCGAGTCCTTCTTCGATGCGACCTTGATTGTCTCCTCGCCTGCGACATCTAGTTAGGACAAGACCCAGCCGGGCAATCGTATGGGGTTACCTTTGCGAGGCTCGGCTTCGGACGCCATTTCCCGCGGAGTGTACCGCGGTCGAGATTCTTATAACCTCGGTGATGCCGAACAGTGCTGACGTCGAAATGACACTTGTTGGGATGGTATTTTAGAGTATATTGATGAAAGAGCGCGTCTTGGGTGTATTGATGTTGCTATAAGATTGTGGAGTTGAGATGCCACTGCCTGGCCAAGAACAGGGGTGGACTTGCATGCAGCTAAAGTTAGCCAGTGACGCACGTGCTCTCGGCTGATGCTAACATTTACCCGAACCCCACATTCCATGATGGGGACTAAATGTCTGTAGGGTAGCTCTCGAGTATTCGGAAAGGTAAGTTAGTTAATCAATACCCATCGTAGTTTCCATGTACAACGAAGACGCACAATAGTATTTATTTTCCGCCGAATCATGATATACCTAGTAGTAGCTTAGAATATAAAGATTACTTTGAACAATAAAGTCCCCAAAGATATCAAGGGTGAGAATCGATGGCAATTGCAGATATCTTGAGCTTCGAGTGATTCTGCCAGGGTCTCACTGGAATTCATGATCATCACTAACACTTGACAACGGCATGGCATAAGATTGCCCAATTTTCCCCATCTTATATACAAGTAGAACCCCGTGACGCCGAAGAGACCGAGTCAGACCTACAATCCCACCCCAGTTATCACCAAAATGCATCATACATGATGCTGATATCGATATTTTAGTAGCACACCAGGACGCCCCCGCCGTTGACATCTTCCCGCCCTAAACCGCACCAAGTTTTCATATTGAGACTCTTTCATCCGCCTTGGTTGAGACCTTGCCTAGCCTCCCCTTATGGAGACTATCTCGATATGCCTCCATCTCCTCCATCATGAATTTGGCATGTAACATACCAAGATCACCCCATATACACTCCATAACGCCATGTGCCCACTCCCAATATTCTATCGGAAGGCCAGGGGCACATGCAGCCACTTTGATTTGATATAGAAGGACTGGTAGACCAGCTGCGCCTGATCCAGCTCCGCCAGCCTTTTCTACCGGAACTGGTGACTTGTCGTCGAGAAGTGGATGGCGCCAATGGCTGGGCGTGCTCACAAGCAGGTCCCTCGCGTGTTTCTGTATGGTTTTTAGGCAACGGTTGCGCTCAACCCCTTGTACTAACGATTTACTAGACAAAGGGTGATTGTCGACAAAGTCGAGGATGGTTTGGTTGAGGAGAATTCGTGCCCAGCGGTAGTGCGCCCATATGCGAGCAACCCACATGTCGTAATATATGTGATATTCGTTCTCAAAAACTGCTGCAGGAGGGAGATGGTCTGCCTCCTGCGTCCGATAGAGCCAGATTTTCCCGAGTCCCCGTTCCCATTCGGCAAATGACGTGTCAGCTTCGAGCAGCTGTTGTAAAGCGCAAGTCGCCTTAGGCTGGCCGTCCGTAAGATCATGATTTTGAATGTAAGACGATAGCTGGATGAACCGAGCAACTCGAATCCCTAGATCGGTTGCAGGAAGATCGATGGGCTCTAGAAGGGAGCGACTAAACTCAACCCATTCGTAGAACGGTGCTGCCAAAGGGATACCGGCAAGGTGAGCGGGTATGAACTTCCGTTTATTAGTAAGATGAAAATTGTGAGAAGCATGGGAGCTGGTACCATGCAATAACAAAGCTGTATTAGGGAGCGAATACCGCTGAAGGGCACACTGGGCATAGGACACCAACTTCGCAATAGAGCGACGCCGCCCATGACATGTATTTGAACAACTCCCATGCCCTTCTGGGCTCCCTTGACAAGCTAAGGGGGTGGTTAGCAATGAACCAGATACCGAAAGAACCAAGAAACGAAGCGCACCTCGAACATGGCAAGCATCACTATGGCTTTCATGGTTACTTCGAAGGAGGACATTGTCGAAGTCTTGATAAGTTGCCCGGTTTGGCGTAGGGCTGAACCATACTTCTGGCGGGCCGATACCATTAGCTTTCGATCACCTCTGAGATTGGACATGCTGGCCAGCCCAACAGCAGTCATAATATCCTGCAAAGCGGGACTCGACAGCCATTCGACTTGGGAAAGATCCTCGGCAGTTTTAGGCTCATCGGGGTGACCGATTAGATATCGGTTGACGTAGAACTGAACACCTTGCTCCTCGAGGGTCGTGTCAATAGGGGAAGGTAGCCGTGTTGGCCATTGGACGGGGGGCCATGCTGTAGCGGATGTTGAGGAGGAGGGGTTAGATGATGTCGGAGACGGCGAGGATGGAGGAGACATGCGTTGACTAGCGACAGAAAACGGGGAGTTTGACCAGGAGGCGATAGATGAGGATGCTGATACGGAGGATAGGGAGGAGGCAGTCGCGAAACTGGAGGAGGCAGGTTGAGGGAACGGAGTCTCAGAAGCATCACCAACGCCCCATTGCGCATGCGCCTTTTGTATCACCTTGCTACTCTCATCTCGAAACATGAGAGAGAGCTGGTCACGGTAGCCCGGGCATTTCTTGCTAACTCTGATGCATTGAGAGCATTCCGGCTTCACCTTGTCGCACTAGGTACCTCGTGAGCGGGGATCTTGCCAATGGACCTTCAGAGACTGACATACCTTGATGCGACGGGTGCGACAGCTTTGGCAGCCCTGAGAGGCCTTGCCGCAGTAGACCATGGCCACTAGGTGTGTGCTGGATAATGCGAACGCTAATATGCTGCTTTGCGACGCTGTGTCAGGATGCGATATCCCAGGCAATGAACGGTATACTGAGACCTGCTCCGGGCCGCGCGATGCCGGATTTCCTCACTCGGAGGGCGATTGATTCACCGTGCCAGGTCTCACCACGTTCCTTCTGGGACGTTGGGGAATTGTGAGCGACGACAGAAGTGCATAGACGAGCCCATCACGAGGAAGAGACGAGCGCCCGTCGACGCCGTCTCCGTCGGCTCTGCTCAACAAGCCTGCGTCGCCCTCAAGCGCTTGAGCTGGAAATATCACCGATCACTGCTGGGGGGGCTCATTTGAGGTTGGTGTTAGTGGCTGGCTCTGGCTCCTGCTCCTCACCCTTCGCCGCCTGGCGCTGAGGGATCTGAAAGGGGAGGGCGCTGGCTGTAGCAAAGAATACCTGAGTGATGCCAACCTTCGTTGCTCGTCGCGAAGGTGAGGGAACGGGGATCTGTAGGGGTATAGGTTCGTGCAGACGTGGAACCCTGCAACAGAGGAGATCAAATGGCTAGTAGTGTATTAGTTAGGCGATCGAGGATACACAGAATGTGGCGGCAAGGGTCCGAAGCTAAGGTACAGGTATGCCGCACCGCTTCCACCAGAGGAAGCCTGACGGCCAGGAAAGATGCTTGACCAGCGATAGCCCTGTAAACAGACTCAGTGCAAGGCTCATATGACGCCCATGACAGCGGGATTACATATTACATGTCAAGAGAATTAAGCGGTAGTGAATGGTCCTGCTGGGGCCGAGGACAGGGTTCTAACATCCCATGTCAGTAGGGGATGAAATGGAATCCCGAGCCGATGCAACGCTAGAGTGTGCCGCCGCAATACGCTATTCTATGGAGCATTACTCTCTACCTGAGAGTTTCACCCTACCTTGAAGTCTCGCCCTACCTCGATATCATTTCCTGGATCCTGTGGAAGGGCCGGACTGAAAGAGGTGTCATCCCCACGAGCTTTGTAAAGCAGTCGACTATGCGTGGCCATCCTTCAACAAGTATCTGAGGTTGCTTGCCTGCTCTTCGCTGCTACAGCTCCCGGGACACTTAGCGCCATTCACCACACCACCATGAAACAGGGCCGGCGCGGCGAATATGTGCTAAGTCAGACATCACTGATTGCCAGGTCATGATACCCGTCGCGTCACGGACGGCTCCGTCCTAGGGAGACTTCGGGCCCGATTATCGGATCCGGCCTCCGCTTTCCAACATTTGATGGATATGATAGCTGCCCTCACTAGAGCCGGTCATTCCTAAAACGGCTATGTGTGCAACGATGACAAGGCAAGCGGGAAATAAGCTATTCAATATAAGGGGTATCGTGCAAGTCTAAGTTTCAAAGCATTAAACAATAGCATAAATGGTCGGGGTTGAACTGCCTCACTCCAGTCGCTGTTGAGCAGCGTTCTGTTTCTCCCAAAGCTCATAAATCTGATCCCTGATAGCCTCGTGGCCAAATGTTCGCTACAGTTGTTAGCCAAGTTTGGGAGGAGGCAATATAATCTAGAGGTGCAAGCTTACTGGATGGAACGTCTTGCCGTAGTATGTTGGAACATACCACATTGAGTTCTCTGTGACTAGATCGCCCGTGGCGGCTCGTAATTCTGGATCCTCTTGAGCGGCCTTGGCCATCATACATAGAGCCAGCTCTCCCCAATCCCCAGACTTCTGTGCCCCAGGCAAGCAGTGATCCGGGTCAACCAAGGGGGACGACGGTGGAAGTAACAGAGACTGCTCCCTTGCCGTGGAATTGGCCGGATCTTCAGCATTGTCCTGGCCACCAACTAGGAAGAACCATGTGTCGTTCCTCGCGTAGTTGGGCTCTGTGACACCGGGCTCGCAGAAGCGATGGCCTTCGAATTTATCATCGTAGTCGACGAAGAAGACCTTCGGCTCCGCAAAGGCGGAATTGATGGAATCGACAGAACGCCGGATCTTGCCATTGACCTGCAAGACCATTTCATTCATTCTCTCGCGCAACTCCCGCTTGAGCTTGGGGCCTCGCCACCACACTCCAAAAGAGGAATCGTCACACTCGTTGGTGCTGGTGTTGAAGAAGCGAGCGTAGCCCGTCACCGTGATGGTAAACCACGGTCGCTTCTCCCACCTAACCCTGTCAAGAATCTCCATGATGACTAGCCGAAGGCGATGCTCAAAGTCAGGGCCAGCAAGCTGCTCGTCCGACTTGCGTAGGGCCGTCTCGCAGGTGCCAGAATAAACACTATAAAATCTGAATATGCAACTGTTCATGATATCAAAGAAACCCAGGTCGTTGCCGCCGACAGAAAGAAGAGCAAAATCAGCATCCAGTGTAGTATTCAGCTCATCAATCTGGCTCGGGTCGCCGCCTGAAAGTAGATCTTGAACGGTAGACCCGGTGCAGGAGAGGAACTGGAAAGAGGTACGGTTGGGCCCCTCGCGGTCTACAAGGTCGTTCTGTATAAGGAGTGGGTAGGCGTGTAGTCCATGGCGACACTGGTCTTCTTGGCCGTCAAGACCCGTGCCTATACCGGCCGAGTAGGAGTCTCCTAGTGCAACAAAGCCTGCCGGTCTGTGACCGGGTCTGGATGGGAACTCCGGATCGGGCCGGCCAGAGTCTGAGATAGGAACTAGACGATCGTAATCAGCGACATGAAGAGTTATATGAAGGCGACCTTGGTACCTTGAGCAGGTCCTAAAACCACTTGCTGGGACGAAGCATCTCGATGGTTCAAAGTCGGGCTACCTAGCGAAGCGTGTGTGTGCAATGCAGACACTATGAGACCAGCATGGAGTCGCATCGTTACCCCCGGAAGCCTAGTGAAACAAGACGCCCAGACTTTTGAATAAGCCAGAGCCAAGTGCTGAAGTTGATCAAGAGGGTATTCACCATGCTGAGAAGGTGAGAGGGAGAAGATGTGGAAATAAGAGAAGTAGGGGATCTAAATCTAGAACGTGGTCAGATGGCCACGGGCTAGGCTACCAAGCACCCCCAAAAAGGCAATAGCTGCACCCTCCACGATGCAGATAACGGCGCGTATCGGCCACTCAACAGCCGCGTAATCGGCACGTTGCATCCCGCATCGTTGCAGCATTTGGCAGAGTTCTCGATTGCACCTATACAATATATATTTTAGGCCGTAGTAGATTATCGCTGGCCGCTCACTTGGAGCACGGAACCCAAGCTGGATCGTAAAGTATTGCATTGGTATAAGACCCCTCCGGATCCCATGCTCCCCTTAAGGCATGATCTTAAGCAGGAGATGGGCAATAAAATATTTCTCCGGCATGCATCGTGATGAGGTAGGTTTGGGCTCTGGCATCCATGAAACTTGTAAGTTATGATTAGACTGAAGAACATGGCTCTGAAGCAATTATTAACCCCGATTCTTTGGCGATATCACGTACTGTATGGTGGTGCCGTCGGAGAAAGGTAAAGTACGGCGCATATGATTAATTCGGCTCTATCTCTTGATCTGCTGCCATTCTCTTCATCCCTTCTTGAGAATTTATCTTACCTTAATCGGGCGATCTGAGTCGATGGAAGCAGAGGTACTGTAGGTGAGGGTTGAGGGTTGATGCAATGCGGGGCAGCTAGCGATGACGTAGTACCCGTAATAGCAATGACGAAGTAAGGCCGTCTCCTCCTGTGGATCCAACCAACCTTCGTACATCATCATCTCTAACATGCGTTTAAGACGTGTATCGTTCAGATCAAGACGTCACGTCATAACCAACCCGCGATTGGCACTGGGCTGACCAGAGCCTCCGGTACCTGTGTTAACAGTGTAGGCTACAGTTTTGTCCCTGTAAAAGGATCGACTAAGCGTCATTGCTCGCGCCAGTACTATGGCCCTTGCTTCCTTCGGCATCCTCAGCCGGCCTATTATCCACTCGATTGCGAGCCTTTCCACACTTGCTGGCTTCCAGAAGTTGGTCTCGGAAGCCTGCAGGTGCCGTAGATTTCGCTTGTCCATGGATCTCATGAGGTGAGTGGCCATGGATAGCGTGTCGGGACCTACCTTGGTGGTGCAGGAGCTGGTACAGTAGCTGGTACACCGGTGGGTGTCACTGTCGCCCCCCGTCATTCAGGAATGATGTGTACGAAGGTGTAGCACATGTTCTTGTATCAGCTCCAAGCTCCTAACCAAACGACGTCAGAGTCCTTGAAACGCTGCCTCTTGATTGCATTTAAAGTTCGCGACATCCCCGTTTCCTTCCCTCCTTCCCTCCTTCCCTCCTTCCTGCTTCATACACCAAGATACCCCTCAGTTTTAACTTTATAAATACCCTGCCTGTCTGCAATTCGAAACCATCTCACTACCATACTCAAGTCGATACCCGCCCGTCACCAACATCACTGCATCTTGAGATCATGGAGACCATTACCAACCTTGCTAACACAGCCTCCAAGGCCGTCTGGGGAGAAACCGAGACTAACAAGGAGCCCGTGTCTGGCGCCAAGGGAGATGTTGCTCACGGCGAGCCCTATGATGCTGGAAACCTTGGTACGTCGTTATGCGAGCACGCCGTTATCGAGATTCGTGCGACTGACCATCCATCCAGACCCCACTTCGCAGAAGAAGGTCGAGAACTCCTTGACTGGCAACTCTGAACTAGACCCGACGTCCACTTCCCACTTCGGAGACTCCTCACGCACCTCCAACCTCGGGGAGCAGTCGCATAAGTCCACTATCGGAGAGAACACAGAGAGTCTCACCTTTGGAAGCAAGACTGGTAATCATGGGGAAAACCTGGGAGAGAACACTTCTCGTTCCAACATCGGAGAGAATACATCTGGCTCCAACTTCAGCGAGACTACCTCCAAGCCCAGCTTTGCGGACACTTCTGCCGGTCAGAATGACACCCGTGATCCCAGCGACCCCGCCACCAAGGCTTCCCGCAACCAAGACATTGACACCAACTCACCCGGTCTCTCTCGTGAGGGCGGCGACCTCAAGGGTGACGGGTCTCGACCCCTCGAAACCTCTTCTCACAAGGACGATCGAAGCTTAGGGCAAAGCAAGCCAGAAGAGATCCACTCTACCTCGACATCAAACAAACCTAGCTCTGGTGTAAAGCTACCCGAGGAAAAGTCTCAAGAGGAAGGTACCGGCGAAAAGGTTGTCAAGGCGACCGGCTTCGCCGCTGATGGTGGTAATTTTGATGCTTCTAAGCCTGGCGCTGGTCGAGAAGCTGATCGTGAGTAACATTCGATTCAAACCTAGAGCTCGGTATACTGACGCCTTTGACAGGACTTTTGGATCAGAAGGGTGTGCATACTAGCGGTGGAAAGCTTGAGGGTGATCACTCTTCTCATGGCCACCAAGATAAGGATCACGACAAGAGTGATAAGCCCAGCATCGGCGAGCGTATCAAGGCGAAGCTTCACAAGCACTGATCTTGTCTGATTTCAACACTTCATGATTTTGCTGCTCACGCATGATTATCTATCTTACTGGTGGTGTATTATTAGGCGGCTATCCCAAATGTAACCTTTCTATAAGGCAATTGACGATTTAATCGCAACATGGACGTTCTTACACCTTTACTTCCCTAAACTTATGTGATTAATATTGTAATTTTAGTATCTCTTTGTGCTAGACGGCTAGTGTAGTTCTCTTCAACGTGAATGTGTCTCAATAGAAAGACCTTGATTGTAGCTCTTTGATAATGGGTTTATGTCGGGATCGTTGATTCACTCGTCACGTACGTATAGCCAGGTGTAGGACCTCTAAACCATCCTGAACGGTAGGCATACATGGCGAGATTTCACTCCCGGCTGTAGGGGCAGAGTCGTCTGGGTGATGTGAAAGCAGCGGAGATTGATGGCACCGAATTGGGGCAATATTTCTCCCATTGTCCTCATGCATATATACAGTTATATATATCGCTGTATAAGTAGGTATCTCTATGCTATCCCAGTCTCCACTAGTTCCCACTCAACATCTTATAAATTCCCACAACACTGAGTTGGGCATATTGGCCTAAGCATCAGTGGTTAAATTTCATGTCCTTCCCAAACGGAAGCCAGTAATCCTCCCACCGTCCCGTTCCCAGGCTGACAAGGCCATTCCTGCTTATGCGGGCGCTCGGAGACCTCTTGCGAACTTAGCATCCGTACCACGGACACCTTAGTTGATATCTTGGATGCCAATCGATGCTTCAACTCCATTCCTTCCCTCCTTCCACAGTCCTTTCCAATGATTCGTTCCACTCACTTCTTTGCCACGGGTATCTCTCATTTCTCTTTCGCTTCGCACGAAAGGCATAACCTACCCCGTTCTGGTGCCTTTACCATGTCGTGGCTAGGAGGCCTGTACCATAACCAGTCTGCCCCCTGTGTCTTGTATGTGCAGTGACGACAGTTTATCCTAGCCTGGTTCGTGCCGTAGCTTCGACGGTGGGACCAGCTCCGTAGACCAATGCAGCTACCTGTGTGCTTTCATCATATCGACAACGTTGCTTATAGGAAGCCTGACTCGGCCAAGACCCTGTGAATGAAGAAGGCGAGTAAGCAAATGTTCTGCTTTTCTTATCCAGTAGTCAAGAGACAACCACTCGGCGCGTATGGTCAAATAGGCCAAGACAGAGGTGGCAGCTCAACGCCAAAATGAACTAGCCCCGTACGTCTGGGGTTGATCCCGCAATGATACGTACCTTACGATCTTCTCATCCTCTCGCTCACGTGGCTCAACTTGTAAGCTCTTATCGTACATCTCGTGGACATCACCGGCCGCTTGCATATTGCTTAATATGTAGTCTTGAAGTTCGGGGACAGGTTGCAATGAGTAGCCGACATTTTGGTATTGCTGAATGTCACGGATGACCTCGGCTGTCTTTGCGCGCTTAGCAAAGTTGATGAGATCGGTCTTCTTGATGATGGATGGAATGCCGTCTTCGATGAAGGTAAGATCGGTAAGGTAGACGCCTGGGCCAACGATTAGGTCATTTGCAACTTAACAAGCGCAATGAATGAAGAGTAGGGATCATACCAAAGAAGGGAATACAAGGAGGGTTGGCAGCATGGAGGGCTTCTCGGTATTCGCCAAAGTTCTTAGTGCTAGCCATGATCCGACGCATGTTCTCTAAGACGCCTTGCGTGCGCTGAGGGACCTGATCCCAGGTTCGCTTCAGCCGCGCAATAGGTGCGGTGCCTAGGGCGGAAATGATCGAGGTTAGTGTAGAGAAGTTGTTCAGTCCGCGACATTTCTATACCTAGTTTAGCATCTTCTTCCGTGAGTAGTGTGGAGGCTTGACATACGTCGGCAACGGACACAAAGTGCTTAATCACAACCACTCGTTTCTTTACCTCCATCTGGGCCAAGATCATCTCGGCAACCCAGTTAGTCATCTGGTTGGAATGCAGGATGAGTGCCTTGACATTTGGAGCGAGATCAGGTTCTCCATCAGCAATCTTCTTCTGCCACGTCTTGTTGAGACATTCTGTTGCCTTGATTTTGCCGTAGAGACGTGACTCGATGATTGTTAGTTGTCGTGCAAACTCGGTTACGTCAATGTCCAAGAACTTGAGCTTCTTCATATTTTTAGGCATAATAGGCGCTGGGGTGTTCTGGTTGAGCGTCTGAATCATTCTGCGAGCCCCTGCTTCTTTTCCACTTAGCCTCTGGTCTAAGACAGACATGAGCTGTGCGGAACCCGGAGTTTCCGTCGACTTGACAGTGTTCTGGGCAAAATTGTACACGTCGCGGATAAGCTGTCTTGACTCCTCGTTGTATTCCTCCATCCAAAAGTTGTCGAACCAACTCTTTAGAATATTGACAACACGGAAGCGGATAAGCTTTAGTTTTCGATCCCTCCACGCCTCAAACTCTGGAGCTGTGAGACCGTCAGGAGGTTGAATTCCAAATCTCTTGACGAGTAGCTCGAAGAGCTCCCGTGCAGTCGTAAAAGATCGATAGGTCAAAAGGAAGGTGTTATTGAAACTCGAGTCGAGCTTATCGTGTCGAGTCAGTTGTTCAACTAAGGCAAGGAGAGAACCGCCTCTCACGGTTGGTTGAGTGGTCTTGGGATCCCAAGCTACGTCCGCTTCATGGTCAAGCCGCAAGTAAGGGGGCGTGTCCTCGATCGTTGGAAGGCCAGCCTGTGGTGAAGGATCCTCGCCCAAGAACTTTTTAACCTTGGAATAGTCGCCCTTGCGGAAGTTGCCTGGTGGGGCATCACCTTCACTGAAAGAGTTTGCCGTTATTATCGGGGGGCGCATCGGGGCGGACCTTGATTCGGACCGTTGGTGTGGTCGATCGTAAGGCATTGTCTCTCCTCTCTGCAACTGAGGAGCCCTGGGAAATTGATCTTCTCGAGGTCGATGGTCTACTTGGCGGCGTTGCATGTTCATGTCCACTTGCTCCGATAGAAGTTGCAAAATGAGCCCGATATTGGTAGAGTTAGCTTCTAAGGTTCTCGCACATGAACAGACATATTCAAGGCGGTTCTCCAACGCCTCTCCTCGGACCTCGGACCATTCGTCGCCTAGGGGACCTGCCACAGCTTGGCAACCTAAAACGAGGTCGGATATGTTATCGTATAGACTCTGTTTGCAGGTGGTAAATTCGGTTATTTG
Organism: Nectriaceae sp. PG4201; assembly: GCA_023628695.1. Taxonomy (NCBI): domain Eukaryota; kingdom Fungi; phylum Ascomycota; class Sordariomycetes; order Hypocreales; family Nectriaceae; species Nectriaceae sp. PG4201. Next base: position 288,641 of record JAMAKE010000032.1, on the reverse strand, counting down.
AGGAGTCTGGAAACTATTGCCTAGTGACGAAAGGTCGATAGACTCGATCATGGCAATCCATGGCTTGAATACTTCCACCACCCTTCCGCCAGCAAAGCAGACATTATTGCCGATAACTTCATGACGGTAGGGAGTGACGATCTTTTCTGGAGAAACAAGGCTCTTTTCAAGCTCTCGAATGCTTGAGACGAGCATACGCTTCTGCTCATCGAGTCGCTCCAACAGTCGGCCATCAAGGATCGCCGTAGGTTCGATCATGCCTTCCTCATCCTCCAAGAAGTTGGCCGTGATTGGGTCGTGGGGCCCCAGACCGTTATTTTGCCAGCTTCCTCCAGTGGTACTACCTATGACAAAGCCCGGGAAGAGACGTGGAATCTCCTCACCTCTTTGTTGCCTGGCAACCTCAACATAGCTGAAAACGCCCATGAGAACGCCGTCAGCTTCCTGTAAGCACTTTTGAACCGACTCAGCATTCGGCCAGTCAGCAGCGGCAATGTGAGAAGAAATAACAAGTTTTGAGAACTTGGACATCATATCCCTGAAATGAGGATAAAGTGCCTTGTTGGTAGAGATTATAGATGGCTGTCCTGAATGATTATCGGTGGTCCCCGAACCCGCCGCAAGGAGTAAACGTAGATGATCCGAGATATCTTCAGCTCTTGCAACATACTCGGACCGGTTATTGTTTGTGATTGCCTCGCGATATCGATCAATGGCACGTTTCATATTGGAGACGAGCAAGCTCCAGCTGAGAGAAGGAGTTGACCCGTCGTCGAAAAATGATCGTGGGACTGTGGCTGTTGTAGGAAGGTTATAAGTCGTGCTTGTGAAAGATGTCGCTGAAGCCATATTCGGCACTTGGCCGACAGTTAAAGTTCCATTGGGGAAGGTGTCGTTCCTTGGTCGACCTATGGGAGAGACACCGTTGATTGAGTCCATTGAGGTTGATGGCGATAGGGCAGCGCTGAACGATGTCCGGTTACGAGGCTGAGGTCAGGTGAGCAACTTGATGTTAACTGACGCGGATGGTGTATAGAGTAACTTACCTTTGAACGCCGGGCTGCGAGCATCAAGGATTCACCCTCGGCTTCAGAGGCCGAAGTCGCGGAGTCATCATCCTCATCCTGGGTTAAGCCTCTGGCCATCATCTCTGGGGGTGGACGAGTCTTGTCAGGGACATTGACATTCATACGATCTCGGGGCCCTGTTTCGGTGGCGGATACAGGAGACTCTAGAGGTAACTCCAAACTTCGGTCACCGGTCATCATGTTGTAATAGAACAAGCGACCATCTGGAGTCGCTTGGGGGATCCAGAAGTCGGCGCGGGATGTGTTACTGTTGTCCGTTCCCTCGAGGGGAAGGCCAATAAGACCCTCACCTTCAGAGTCGTCATCCTGCTCGTAGTTATCCTCGTAGATGTCGGCCTCCTCAGTCTCCTCTTCGACCTGATCTATGTGGCCATTGTTGCCAGGTTCCGGGAGGTCGTCGGGGCTAGTGATAATTTGGCAGTAGTTGCTTGGAAACCATCCTCGTACACCGTTGATTACACCGTCCCACCAGCCACTTTCCAGTTGAGTGATAACTTGAATAACATCGCCCTCGTGAAAGCTCAGACTGGTTCGATCGTCGGCCTCGTAGTCGTAGAGGGCGCGGACGTACATAGCGCCCGGCGGCGCTGTGCCTACAATGCCGTTCATGACGCCCCAGGAGGGATCAGCTCGGGACGAGGACTGATAGGGGTCTGAAGCTGAGAAAGAAGCAGGCGCGATGCGCGAAGACGGGGAGTTGGTGGAGGGGTCGAGCGCAGTGCGCGAAGAGTGGATACTTGGCGGCACGGCGGTCTGTATTCTGAGCATGTTGAGGCGACCGAGCTCACCTCAGGACATGGTCGAAAGCGTCAGCCTTGTGTCGAAGTAAATAGTCGACTTGGAGATAGCAACTCGCAGCAGCAATCGCGCGGCAGCATGCCACCAGGCTCAACTTCAAGAGGCAATCCCAAGGGGGGTGGAGGGGCGAGGAGATTGGATGTGAGTGGCCGGCGACAGGCGAAGGAGGAGGCGGCGGGTTGGCTGAGGCGCCAAATCAGCCAGTTCAGATTGACTTGTTATCACTTAGCCGGCCTCAGTCGATGTATTCGTCTGGAGAAAGTTGGAAACGAAAAGCTGGTATAGAGACGATAATGATTTGAAGGCCAGTGACAGTGATACGGGCATCGATCGATTTGAAACTCGAGGACGGACAATCCAATGCCGGCGACGTCTCGTATCGTGTATTGGGAGTAGGAGAGCAAACCAAAGACGTTAATCGGTGGTAGACAGAATGGGGGGTGTTCGACAGCCACAGCAGTTGCCACCCTTTTCGAGCGATGGGGGCCACTGGGTAGGCGAGACACGGGGACGAGGGGAACGAGGGACCCTGCTGTGAGAGTCTTCAATCCTCCAATCCAAGCTGTTGCCGACCGAGAGTGAGCGCGCAGGTGGTTGGTCACTGTCACTGTGGTGCACATCCCATCCTCAAGCCAAGCAGCGATGTTAGCCCCCTCTCCTGATTTTGAGCTGAGTCAGCACCGGGGGTTACAGAAACGGTAACGGCTGAGCGGATGACGGTACTTGCGGGACTATCAAACTGCTATCGCAAACCGCTCTTGATTTGCTGGGATGCAGGCCAGCCACTGATAGGGTTACGGTAGTGCATGGCCAGGAAGTCAAAAATTGAAACCGTATCACAAGTTCTCATGCACACAGTACATGGCATCATTTGCGCCACAACTACCCAATACCCTCGACAAGAGTCGCGAACCACCTGCCAACTTGGTCCAAGAGGTTGCAGCACAGTGCAATTGTTGGAGGTTCCAGGATGCCTGTTCGATCACGGATCGGAAAAATCAGGTCGGTTGATGCCAGTGATGGAGGGGATGAGGTGGACCGCAAGTTTGGGAGGGCCTGATGTGAGAGATCAGGCGGGGTCACAAGGGCTTCATCCCTCACGTCTTAACTATCATGGGCCGCCTTTTTGCCCACTGCATCTGATAGCCATCCGTTCTTGAAGCGTTCACGAGTAGAGTCGAATGGGCGGTCTGGACGCTGGTCATTGCAACAGCCAGAGCCTGCGGCTTGCATGGTGGAGAGGCAGGCAGTAAGAGGACAGACTACAGACAAGGCGGAAGGTCGAGAAAACAAGGCTCGTTTCCCTCTCGTCTTGTTATGCACTCCACCATCTTCGCCTTGACACCACGTGGAGCCCGTCCCAAACCATGGCTCCATTCTCCGGGACTGTGCCGCGGACCCGCCCGCCATACCATCGAGACGGACTAACCCACCGGACGTGGATCCCCCAAGACAACAAGGCGAGCTTAGTTTGAAGCTACACCGACCACCTTACTCCTTGTGAAGGGAATCATCTTCATCAGAAGCTTCGTTGAGTCTTTCCGGGCCTATTATGCCGAACCTTCAGACATAAAATCCACCCGAGTTGAATATTGCTCGGGCCTCGGACCCTGCATCGCCCAGTGCATCCTGTGTGTCTCGTGTCTTGCTCCTTACCTCTGGCGGATTGGTCACTGGATCCGAATCGATGCTGGTTTGGCCCCACGGTGCCCGTCGTCCGACCGTTGCGGGGTACCTACAGCACTAGTAGGATGGCAGACCCGAAAGGGCCGCAGGTGGAGGGGCTTTAGTAAACGCTCTAGTAAACGCCCTAGACTTTGGCAGAAGTTAAGGAGTTCAGGAGTCAAGCAATCCGACTGGTAACGACGAGCCCGGTTGGCAGGTTTCAATTCTTTCCACCGCTGGCGGGACGTTCTAGCTCGTAACCAAACTCGGAGACCCTGTTTGATAGCGGAGTGATGGGCTTGATGCCGTTGGCAATCTTCGGTTACGTCCCTCCATACCTGGACAGCTGCGACCTAGTTTGTCGGGAGGAACGCCGTGGATCTTCTATCTTCAAGGCTGACTGCTCCTTTCTTTGTGTTTGTCGACGCTCCCTTCATCGGCCTTCTTGGGGACAAAGGTATAGCCTAATCAATGCTTCTCTGCAAAAACCTGGAATGTTCTGCCGAGGTTCTCCTGTCGATCTCGCTCAACAAATCTCGCTCTTATCTCGACCTTGTATAGGCGAATCGACCAACAGAATCTTGTGAGGTTGCAGTTCTCGTGGAGACTCGTTTGCATTGGGGCCGCCTCTTATACTGATATAAGCAGACTCTAGGCATGTATTGAGACTCCACGGCTGGGCGACGGTCTACTGCCTCTGTCCGAAAGTCACAATTCCTGCTTGTACCTGCGAGGTCTTCAGTAATCAGAGATTCACTGCAGTTTTCAGCTCCCCCCTGGAGACAAGATTTGTTCACTGGGAAGGGAAATGAAGAGTCCTTCATTTTGATGTGACTCTCGGCTGCTGTAGCTTTGGTTGGATGGAAGAGCCGATTCCAGGACGAGAGGCATGGATGCCACGGACACAAGCTATATTGACTGATTAAACTGATAACTGCCAGAGGGTCTTGAGAAACGGTAGCTCCGATGCGGTACGGGACGAGCGATTGCACGGGGCAAGTACTTCGTTACACTTCGTAACCCAGATATACAACGGGAATCCTGTTAAATTAGCACTGGAGTTTAGAGAGATTACCTGTTCCAGCACTCAAGCACGGGCCCAAGCAGTAAGCCGTGCCGATTATAGAACCACACTATGCGTACACGCGCACGAGCGGGTGTGTGACGCGTTCGCGTACAGTGCGAGCTTCGAGTTTAGCGTGTGGGGCTTTGGCGTCCGGCGCCGGCGCCGGCGCCGGGGAACATGGGAAAGCAGGGCAACACGACCCAGCTCCATGACACCAATCTTCTCTCGGAATGGGAGATTTGGTTCGTGTGGATTTCCCAAACTTCCCTGACCATCTTCGAGTGGGCCAGCGGGATGCAAGGCGCGGTCAGGGCCACTCGGTGGTCGATGGATGGTTGATAGATGGTCAACTGTGGCCCATGGCGTTGCTCCGGTGCTCTGGAAGCGGGATTGCTTGACAGGTTATGTGTGACGACGCTACTCCTGATCTGCGCTGGGCGAGGGGTTCGCCGAGGGGAAGAGCTTCCAGTTCCCGCCTGGAGCTCCTGAGCTTCCCCGCCTGGCTGGTCCATGATGAAATTCATCTTGTTGGATGGATGGAGTCTGGACAGCTCTTAGTGATGAGATCACTGTTCGTGTCCGCTATCGTGACTCTTGTACCTTGACCTCGTGCCTCATTCCCTGTTCATTCCCCTGTCGCTCCAGTTCCGGCCTCTCCCTGCTGTCCTGGTTGGCCCTTGTTCCTCCGTCCCGTGGGCTGTGGGCCAGAAGCCACCGAGGCGGACGCGACGGGCTGTCTCCAGTGGAGTGATGCTCGTTATTGGCCTCGGAACACTTGACCATGGTACCGACACCGACAAAAGGAACTCTCTCTCTGTCTTGACCGACGGTTCACTAATGGGGCAGCCTCTGCAAACTACATCTTAGCCGCAGTAGGAACAAGCAAAGCTCGCAAGATCCTAGGAACTCCCAGAGCGTCAGCGCAAAGCAAATGGCGGAACCAGTCTCGTCTCCAGAGTCAGGGATGCAGCCGAGGAGCTTGTTGAGGGCGTCGCAAGTAGCCGGCCGCCTTGGCCAGCACCGAGGAATACCTTCCAAAGCTCCTGTGTCGCTGGTTGTCTGGTCGTCCGGTTGTGTCTCGGCCAACAATCGCCGCTGCTTTTAGTGGGAGGGGCCTGTGCAGGATTGTCAGGAGTACCGGGTTCCCAGGTTCTCCTGACAGAATTTTCACCCGCGACCCTCGCCCAGCTGGTGACCACTACTGCCATAAACAGCTTAGAGGGGTCATAGAGACCGGCACTGGCGCCCCCTCCGGAAGCTCCACTGGGCCACCCCGCTGTTGTTCCAGTGGCCAGCTCAGCGCCTTTTCCCGCTGCGTTCCGTTGCTGCATTGCGCTGTGCAGTGCTGGACTGTGCTCTGTGCAGTGCTGATAGTGTGTGCTGTGCTGTGCTGTGCTGTGCTGTGCTGGCACGAATGCCCAGACAGGGCCACTTTTGAGACCATGTACCAGCCCCAGTGATCCCTCAGCCACCCCTCCCTCCCTCGCACGCACTTGCTCTCCCTCGTTCCCTCTCTTGCCTCTCCCCTCCCCCCCACTCAGAAAATAGGAAGCCCCCCCCCCCCCCCCAAGTCCCGGGGCAGTTGCACTTTCCCCCTCCGGATTTCCCTCCCCTCCCGCCCCTCTACTCTTTTACTGCTGACTGCTCCTCACTTTTTTCCCTCCCTCATCCACATTCACCAGCTCGCGACCATCGCCCCTCACCACAACACAATCGCCCGTCCACCCGACCGGTGTAGAGCTTCGCAGAGGACTTTAAGAGCCTCACCCTTTGTCCCAATCTTCATTTATACAGCCTTCACATGACCAGCATACAAACATATCCAATGACCAGATACACGATCAAGTCCACCGCAGACACCCTTTAAACCCCACGGGAGCGCGTGCGAGCGAGGAGCTAGGAGTTGAGAGCAAGAGCGAGAGCAAGCAACAAAGAGCCAGACGATATTCAACCATCGTGCTGTCGGATTCAGCCTAATTGTCCGATTCCCGAGCGCCCACTTGCCGTCGCCCTCAGTCGCCATCCGCCGCACCCATTCGCGACGAGGCCATCAAGATGCCGGGCGCAAGCGTAGCAGTCCTCCCGCCCCCTGCGACCTCAACTTCGTCCTCGCGAAAGGCCTCACTGGCACCAGAGCGAAAATACAAGTGCCAGTTCTGCAACAGGGCCTTCAGCAGGAGCGAACACAGGAGTCGACACGAGCGATCACGTACGTGCCACAACCCCCCCCTTTGGCCCCCCTCGCCATCGGACCGCCCATCACACCACAACCCCTCATCAACTCTAATCCCGCATGCATCTGCTAACCCATCTCTAGACACAAAGGAACGTCCTTTCAAATGCATGAAGTGTCGAAGCACTTTCGTGCGCCGCGATCTCCTTCTCAGACATGACCGCACTGTCCATGCCAAGGATGGTGGTATTCCTCTTCACAGCGATGGCAAGCGCCGGGCCGGTCCCAAGACCCGTGCCATCGGTGGCCCCTCAAAGTCATCCATTGCTCTTGATACCTCGACCTTGGAGCAGATGGAAGCCGGAAGCGATGGAATCTTCGATGTCGAAGCTGCTGCAATGCTTGTGGCTGACCTCCACCACAAGGCTACCGCGGCCATGCGCGACGAGAACTCATACGAAGACAGCCCCTCTATGGCGTATTCTCCACACAGCTCTTCCATTATGGAGTCTACCGTGACGTATCCATCCGGTGCCATTGCTTTACCCCAGGTCCAGTGGGAAAGCTTCATGCCACAGTCAGTTACGGAGCCGAAGGCGCACTCCATCACTTCAAGTGCCTCTGGATCCTTTGTCGATTCACAACAGTCTTTTGCCAGTGGGACTACTCTGCAGCCTCATTCCAACCAGCTTCCTCCCATCGGCGGCCAGAACTGCAATGGCCTGGTACCTGCGCTACAGTCAATGATCAACTCGTTGCCCAACTCGGCTGCTGGGACACCAATGCCCCCTAGCCCCTGGGCGACTGAGTCATCTCAGGCTGGTTTCAAGGCCCCCCAGGTCTCTTCCGACGAGGAGCGCAACGTTATCCTGGATCACATTCGCAGCAGCGATAGTGAACACGCTATTCCCGAAAGCTTCCGTCTTCCTGGTCTGGGCTCACTGAACCGGTACCTGTCGACCTACTTCGGCCTGTTCCACCACCACCTGCCGTTCTTGCACCCGGCATCGTTCAACCCGACAAAGGTGTCACCGCCCCTATTGTTGGCTGTCCTTAGCATTGGTGCGCTCTATGCCTTCGACCAGGACCAAGCGTACATGCTCCACATTGGCTCCAAAGTTCTCGTCAACCAATTCCTCCAGAACAAGGAAAACTTCAGCTCGCGAAAATGCCCTCTTTGGACAATGCAGAGTTCTCTCTTGAACATGATTTTTGCTAGCTGGAGTGGTGACCCTAAGGGCCTGGAGTGGGCGTGCTCGATCAAGAGTCTTCTCGCCAATATGGTCGCAGGCAACCGATATGAGCTCAAGCTTCGTCAGGAAGCCCGTGGTGGCGCTAAGCCAACTCGCGCCGAATGGGTTGAGGATGAAGGTTGCCGACGCACTTACTATGCCGTGTACATCTTCTTCGGTCTATTGACGATGACCTACAACCACACCCCAGCCATTGGCTTCAACGAGTTTGAGGACCTCCAACTACCCTCCACCGAGGCTCTCTGGAACCTACAAGTTATTGACGAGGCGACATGGCATGAGCACCTGAAGAGCTCTCCTGCCGTGACCTTTATCTTGGCCCATGACAACCTCTTCCAAGGCGAGACCCTTAGATACAGTGCATTTGCGACTCGTGTTATGATCAACGCTCTGTTCCTTGAGGTTTGGTATCACAAGCGCAGCCCCGAGGCCCTCCAAGACGTCGTCACGGAGTACAAGCTGCGGCTCGCATTGGAGACGTGGGAGAAATCTCTCGAACTGTGCGAACCTGAAGCCGTGGCTGTCCCTCTTAGTGCACCGCACAAGGGCCACCCGCTCATCTTCAACGCCAAGGCCATGTACCGGAATGCTCGCGCTCGCCTTGAGGTTGACCTCAAGGCGGTGCAGGAGGCACTGCGTTACCACGACCCCTATGAGGTTGCGGCAGCGATGTCAAACGCTCGAGATCGCGTAAAGCGCTCGAGTGAAATGATCAAGGTCATCCAGGAGTGCTACAACTGTATCGAAACGGCCGTCTTGCAAGGAGTTCGATGGGTCGCTCGGACATCGCCTACCAACTGGAGCGTGGAGCATCCCCTTTGTGGCTTGGATCTCATGATCATCCTGTCGCTGTGGCTGTACCGTCTGGAACATGACGAGGAGCCGGCGACCCAGGAGGAACTGGCGATGTATAACAAGGTCCGCCAGTTATTCAGCAAGGACCTGGATGAGAACTACATGACACAACTGAGCTCAATTGTAGCACGACTTTGGGGCTCCATGCTTGATGAAGTCGTTGTTTGGGGGTAAGTGATTCTCTGCCTGTATCCGCTTCTTGCCCAGGCAACGTGCTAACGATGTCTCTAGTATCACACGCCTAATGGGCGAATCATTCAAATTGCATTCGCAGGCCCTCGTCGGTTATATCGACGATCCTGAGGCTTCCTCAAATGTGTCAACTCCCTCGATGACATCGCAGGGGGCGGACGAGGATAGCGTGTACTAAAACTAATTGGCGATGATTGAAACGAAATTTCCTTTGTGAGCCCCGGGATTGGGCTAGGCTTTCCTTATCTCTTAAGCATATACCTCTCTGCTTATGGCTTTTAACTGTTAATGGTTCTCTGGCGCGAAGGGCTTGGGAGGGAGTTGGACTCGTTTCCTTATTTGTCTCTTATTTCCTTTGGTCCTCGTCTCGCTATTTCCTTTCACGATACCCGAGACAGGGCGGGTAATCGTGTTGTCTACTGTTGGTCTTGGTCTTGGTTCTTGGTTTTGGCTTGTTCACGGGCATCTGTGCTCTTTGTTGTTACGCATGGTCTCAGGGGTCACTGGCAATAATCGGAGGGGGCAGGTAAAGGGATACGGATATTCGCATGGGTTTCTCGCCCCGACAGAGGGAATTGGATCATCGCGCAGAGACAGCGTGGGCTAATGACTGCGATGGCAGGATGATTGGCTGGTCCATGATGGAGATGTCGCCTTCTGTTTCCTCTGTTCTATATGCTACGGCACCTATTGTGATTTTAATACCTGCAGCTCTCTCCCATCATCTGGTTTCAGAATTTGGTAAATTGCTTCTTTGCTTGGTTTCTTTACACTTCTCCTCTATCCTTTTTGTTTCCCCACATCTTTGATATTTTTTTGTCGTTCTAGTTTCTCAGATACCTTGTTCGATATATACAGATTGCTCGTTAGCGGCCATGGTTTGCGGAAGCGGCACTTACAGGCCTTGGGAGAGTGAGAAACCCAGTCTCGCGTCGCACACCGTCGAGAGGAGGCAGGCCCCGTTTTCTCGTGTATAGAAGATTAGTTTTGCATTGAATAATTGGATTCCTGTCATTTGTCGGCTTGATCTGAAGTGAAGTGAACGAGTTCCAGTGAATGAAGAGGGCAGGCACAAGGAGGGCTTTGCCGACGACGAGGATGGATATTGACGGGCAAGTTGAGACTTGAGTTGGTTGGTGTGACGACACCTTGGGACCGTATGCGGGCCACGACTAAGTAAAACGATGTAGACTTTGCTGATGGAAGCTGCTGATGGACTGCTTTGTGCTGTCAGTTTGTCTTTTGGGTTAAGGACGTGAACTTAAGATAGTGTTTGAAAACAAAGGGAAGCCCTTGCTTCCAGGTTCCCGAGTCCTTTCTCAGCTCAAGCAGGGATAACCTTCCATCATTGTTTCCTTTTGGGTATCTGATGGCAATCTTATGGCAGCCACGATGGACGTTGAGCAGCTATGTCGCACTCGGGGCCCATTGCCCGGAAAGCATTTCTTGCTCTGTCTCCCAACGACTGGCTTCTCTTGCTTCCATTCCCTTCCCCTTCCTTGTCTAGAGGATAACCTCAATCTTTCATGGAGATGGCTTTGCTGGCCCTATTATTGCTGGCCATCGTGCCCCGTCTTGCTTCAAGTCTGTGCGAGTGCGGATACACTACTGAAATCCGCAACACGAAAGAAACGATAGTGTTCATGGATCTGCTGGAAACCGACTTCACCCACGTAAAAGATGTCTCATGGAATCCCGACTGGATGCGCCAGCAGTTCAACGTCTCAGCTGAGGCTGGTCGAGGCACCTATGGGAAAGCATTCATGCCCAGCAACATCGAAAGCAGGCCAACCAAGAAAGCCAAGGCCGAAACGCCACCTCCTCGGGATGCCGGCCTCGAGCTCATCGTGGGCAGTGTGGTGGGAAATAACGCCGTCCCTGCAGCCGAGATCGACACGAAGAGGCTTGACCTTCACTGGGGATCCTATCGAGCTGGCATGAAAGTGACGGACGTTAATGGCACATGTGCTGCCTTCTTCTGGGTAAGTGTTGTCGTACTTGTGCACGTGAGGTCTGGTTGCTGGCCGATTCAGAGGCTGACACTGCACGGGGGACATAGTACTTCAACGATACCCAAGAGATTGACATTGAGTTTCTTTCTCGAGAATTCGACCGAGACAAGGACCACTACCCCGTCAACCTCGTGATCCAGTCGCGAGAGTCGATGGAGGAGGGATACGACGCCAGCAAGACGGGCACATTCAAACGAGTCAACCTCACATTCGACCCAACGGGGACGTTCCATGAATACCGATTCGACTACTTGCCCGGACAGGTCCTTTTCTACGCAGATAGCAAGTTCCTGGCAAGGATGGAGGGTAGCGATATGCCGTCAACTGGCGGGCATCTCATCCTGCAGCACTGGAGCAACGGCAATCCTAAGTGGTCAGGCGGCCCTCCGACCGAAGATGCGGTGCTCACGGTAAGCTACGTCAAAGCATATTTCAACTCATCTGATAGCCAGCGACATTCGGATGCGACCAGTCGATGTCACAACTCCTCTGCTGATGGGGCCGTTTGTGCCATTCCTGATGTGATTGCTGCGAATGCGAGTACAGGCGGTAGCTATTTCAGCCCAAATGCCTCCGGGGAGGGCGAGACTCAAAAGGATGATGAGGAAGACAGCCTGGCAAATTCTTTGGCGACATCGCTGGGGATGGGGATGGTAATGGCTCTAACAGCGATAATCTGGGTGGTATGAGCATCGACGTAACGTGTTCACTGGCATTGCTGGAGCTCGAGGAAAGATGATTGATGTACTAAAAAGTTAGCTGGGTATGTAGTTCCATACAAATGGCTGAGTTAATGTTTTGGCACTGTATAGCAGGCAGACGAACTTGTCTTTTTCCTCCCCTTTAAATGCTACGGTGATAACGAATGAGACGTCAACTCACGAGGACGGGGGACAAGACGAATCATCTGACCATCACCACCAACTGCCGACCAGTGGCTAGCCGAGACGCAGGCTTGTGATGAATATGCACCGTTATGGCCCTGAGCTATGATGATGTCGCGGCGCCTTTAGGATGAAGCCTCTGAGGCACATATGGACGTTCATTGAACAAAATGCTGAGTTGGTGACTGGGACATGAAACATGGCACCCGCCGCAGCAGATCTGGATTTCCTTGGCCTCGTGCAAAAAAGCAATCTTTAGTTGGACAGGCTAGCGTAATGATTGCATAGCCCCGGGAGGGAGACCAAGGCGAGGATGGGTTCCTTAGTTCAGTAGCCGATCTCCGTAGGGTGATAAATATCTGGGACTTGCCATCTTAGCCCTGGTAGTCTATTCAGAGGAGATAAGTTAGCAAGCAAGCAAGGCGGCCTGAGTACCAGACAGTCCCATCTACAGCCATGTCTCTCCAGATCGTCCTCAAGAACAACACGGACTCGCCGTCCTTGTTTGCGCACATCACCGGCCGCGACAACACGGGCGTCTTCATGCTCAGCGCCGACGGCCAGACGCCGTACCACCCGCAGTCGCCTTCCCAAATCCTCCAGCCCCTCGGCGCCGACACGGCCATCCGCATCGGCGGACCGGGAGCCACCCGGACGGTCCGCATCCCGCACATCTTCGGCGCCCGCATCTGGTTCTGCCAGGCCCGGCCGCTGACGTTCCTGCTCAACCCCGGCCCGGCCGTCGTGGAGCCGTCGGCGACGAACCCGTCAGACCCAAACTACAACCTCGATTGGGGCTTTTGCGAGTTTACCTTCAACGACCAGCAGCTCTACGTCAATGTTTCTTACGTCGACTTCATCAGCTTGCCCATCTCGCTGCAGCTGGAGAACCAGGCCGGCAAGGTCACCAAGGTGCCCGGTCTGCCGCATGACGCCCTGGATACCGTCTGCGCCAAGCTCCTGTCCCAGGGCAAAGCCGACGGAGCGGGCTGGGACAAGCTGGTCATCAAGGACAAGGCCGGGCGCAACCTGCGCGCCCTCAGCCCCAACGCCGGCAACGTGCTCTACCCGGAGCTGTTCAAGAACTACTACAAGCCGCACGTCGACGCCGTCTGGACCAAGTACAAGACCACCGACCTCACCATCAACACGCAGAAATGGGGCGACGTGAAGGGCCGCACCGACGCCTCGGGCAAGCTCATCGTCTTCCCGGGCGTCGGGTCGTTCGCCAAGCCATCAGCACGGGACATCTTCAGCTGCAACTCGGGCCCCTTCGACCACTTCCCCGGCGTGTCGGAGCAGATGCTCAACGTCGGCGCGCGCATCTCAGCGGCGCTGAACCGCTCGACGCTGCTGGTGAATGCGCGGCAGCCCGAGGGTGAGAAGGTGAAGACGTACTACAAGGAGAAGATCACGAACCACTACTCGCGCATCTGCCACGAGGTGACGATTGAGGGCCGGGGGTATGCGTTTCCGTACGACGATGTGAGTGCGAGTGATGGGCCGGACCAGAGCGGGTTCTTGAATGATGGAGCGCCCAAGATTTTGACCGTTGTTGTTGGAGGGCCGAAGGGACGGGGGGACCTGTGAGGTGTATAGACTCGACTACTGGGAAGGATGCTTATGAAGTAAACTTGGGATATACGGTAAGGTAGTCAGTCAGTCTTGGTACTGTTTATGGCCTGAGTTTCAATAGATTTGCACACCTCCATTCAGCTTTCGAGATGATCCGAGAGTCTCACTGTGCTGGGCTAAACAGTAAAACACGCGATCAGTAGAGAAAGTTTGCTTTTTCCGCTTCCTCGGTACCATGCCAAGCCGGCGATGGGCGGGTTGGCCGCTGCAGGTCGAAGGGGTGGCTGCATGCGCCATGTTGGGATCATGAATCGTGGGGGACTTAAAAAGGAGAACCAACAATCAAATCCTGGCATCGCCGTATTTTTGCAACAGGTCCAAACTATTTGCCAGCTTCTCGTCGAGCTGATCCAGACAATCTCCGAACACGTAGCGGTGTTTATTTCCCCCTACCAGCACGCTCGCCCGGCAATTCGCTCTCCCGTCACCATCACCCAAAACCCGTAGCGGGACACATACCTCGAGAGTTATGCCCATCCAATCCCCTCGGCGATGACTTCACAGCCTCCTTCACGCCCGCCTCAAACCCGCTGCGGCACAATTTATAGGGCTGCATAATATGCCAATGGCCCCCGGCCATTGGCTGCCACCCCATTATATGCGGCCACTTCAGCTGGAGCCGTCGCATGCAACTCACAGCATAGCCCTGTCGTGTCCTTTCTCTGTCGCGAGCCGTGGCCCCGAATTAGAAATCCTGCTTCGTCGCTCCCGCGGTGGGCTCTAATCTGTCAGATTTGGGCCGACCCCGTCAGCATCTTCTTTTTTTTTTTCCCTTTCCCTCTCTCCATCTTGCAACTGCAACTGCAGCAAAGCAACAACGACGGCCGCGTTCCCCGGAATCCTGGACTCTAGAGTAGCGGAAGAGATATGCTCCCGAGGCTGGTCCTCGTCAACGATGCGCTGCTGCTGCACCACCACCACCACCACCGCCATGCGATGAGAGCCCGAGTCGACTTCCATTGTCCTGAGGACTCCCGAAGATACCCCCCTGTCGCATTCAGCCCTACCGAGTTATTATTACCCCGAACTAAAAACCCCCTAAAGTGCCCAATCTCCAACGCAAAAAGCCATGGTGTATTGCGGCAAGCCATCCAAAGGATGCTCCAACTGTCGTGAGCGTAAGATACGCGTAAGTCTCATCCTCCCCGGGTCCCCCAGAAAGACCCTGCGTTGCGTTGCTTCCCAGCACAACCCGTACTGTATCGCCCGCTCACCAGGCGCGCCACCCCTAGTGCGACCAGAGAGAACCAGGATGCGGTCAATGCGAGAAGCGCCAGCAGGCCTGCCCAGGCTATCGCAACCTCGTCGACCTCATGTTCCGTGATGAGAGTTCCCACGTCATCAACAAGGCTGCCAAGACCCGCTCGCGGAACCACTCGCGCACCCGGTCTCGTGTTCCCCGGAAGAGAGGCGTCTCCGGGGGCCCCACGTCGCCGTCGCCGACGCCGTCCTCCCGGCCCGTGCCTAGTCCAGGGCTGCTTCATCCCCCGGTCACCGCTGGGTTCACGCCGGGAAGCAGCAGTCGGCCGTCGCCGTCGTCGTTGTCGCCTTCAGACGAGAGTCTGGAGTCACTGGCAGATGTCGACGCCGAAGACGAGGGTGGCGGATCGTCCAAGGATGCCGTCCCGCCGGTTCCCCTATCCCCTTCGCTCCAGGAACGTGGCACGGCCTTCTTCTTTTCTCGCTACGTAGCCCCCGAAAATGGCTGTCATCAAAACTACGGCTTCATCTACGACATCTGGAAACCTCCAGACCCAGCGACAGAGCCAGTGCTGGACTGTGTCACCGCCAGCATGACAGCAGTAGGCCTCGCGGGCCTCTCCCAGCTTACAGGCTGCCGCGAGACCATGAACCAGGCGCGAGAGAGCTATGGTATTGCCCTTCAGCTCACCAACGCTGCCCTCCGAGACCCCAACGAGGCTGTTAAGGATAGCACCATGCTCGCTGTCCTGATCCTCGGCTCCTACGAGTTCATCTCAGGGCGCTGTCCCCAAACCATGCGGGCGTGGCAAGACCACGTCAACGGCGCTGCTGCGCTAGCAAGCATGAGAGGCTCAGCACAGTTTCGCACCAAAGCCGGCGTGCGCATGTTCCTGATGCTGTCCCATTCCGTCCTCATCAGCTGCATCCAGAGTGGCCTCCCCATGCCCCAGGCCATGGTGGACCTCCGAAAGGAGCTGCAACCCTTACAAGAGGACGACAGTCCCGCATGGCGAGTCGCAGACCCCATTTACCGGGCCCTGCAGGTCCGTTATGATATCAAGATCGGCAAACTCAGCAACGTCGACGAGATTGTCAGGCAACTGTCTGATATTGACGATGAATTCGCACATCTACTCTCTGAGCTACCTCCATCCTGGCAATACCACCGCGTCCAGCTCACGCGACCAGATCCAAGAGTCCTGGGTCGTTGCTGTCACGTCTATCCCGGCCTCCTCCAAGCCACAACCTGGAACGGTGTGCGTGCAATACGAATGCTTGTTTTGGAGACTATCCTCGAACAAGTCTGCTCGGGTCCCAAGGCACCGAACCCGTCCTCGTTGCCCTACCACTACCAAGTGCAACTAGCAAAGACCGCCAAGTTGCTGGAAATGCTCGGAGAGGCCATCGTGGCCAGCATTCCTCAGCATTTCGGCGTTGTCAGTTTTCGAGACGTCCGCTCGCCTGCCGCTAAGGGCGCAACCGTGTCCGTCTCCGCAAAGCATCCAGCACACCGTGTATCATCACCAAGATCAGCATTGGAGTCACAGCCAGACCGTCTATCCGTGGCAAACGGCTTGGGTACACCAACACTCCTAGACCCAACCCAGTCACAAGGTCACGGAGGCAATGCGGTGCGCTTCATGACACTAGCCTCCGCAAGCCACACCATTATCTGGCCGCTGTACATCCTCGGCATGTCGTCTTCTTGTTCTTTCGAGACGAAGCAATATGCCATTGGTAGTTTGCATGCCATCCATAAGGAGACTGGCCTCGAGCAGGCTCGAGTTGTTGCCGATATGCTCCAGGCCAAGGGAGAATCTTCCATTCACAGCTCCTTTCCCCTGAAGCAGCTTCCACAGCTTAGAGAGGGCGCATTGCCTGCCACTGTTTAGAGCCTGTAGCCACTACTTATATAGGCTAGGTGCTAGCCTGAAAATATTTCCCCTATCATCTGTTGGGATTCATTGTATATGTTTCGCCGGTACGCGCAGCGTGGAGTTTTGGATATAACCGCATGGGACGGTCAAAAAGCTTTCGTTCTTTAGCATAGCCCCTAGATTATGAGAGACTGAAAGAAGGGCACATACTCATATATCTTAGATCCCATAGCGCCTCAAATGAGACCAGAGGCTCTCTTGTTTACCAACTGTCAAAATTTCCAAAACCGCCTCCCTTGATCTTCTTCCGTGCCGGCTCTTCCCAGGTTTCCACATCGTCCAGGTCAGCCTCGGTAGCCTTTGACGTGTTTGCAGTCTTGAGATACTTTCCAACACTTTCCCTTGAATCCGCATTCTCGATTGTGCCATCATTTCGTATCCTCTTTCCAGTCCAAGTCGTTTTATCAGCATCTGTGCCACCTTGTCGCTGGATGTCTTCTTTTTCCTGGTTCTTCCTTTCTTGTTCCCGTTTCTGTGTTTGAAACTCCTCAAACGGATCAACAAAAACGACAATGTCCTTGATGACGATCTTGTTCAGGGGTCGATTAGAGCCATCGGTCGGGACGTCCTCCATCTTCTTCAAAACATCCAGCCCAGAAGCGACATGGGCGAAGATGGTGTGTTTCCGGTCCAGGTGCGGTGTGGCCTTGTATGTGATGAAGAACTGGCTTGAGTTGGTATTCTTGCCCTTGTTGGCCATGGAGATAGTCCCCCGGGCATTATGAGTTAAAGGTCCTTCGAACTCGTCGTCAAAGTATTTGCCCCAGATGCTCGAACCACCTCTGCCAGTGCCAGATGGGTCACCTCCCTGAATCATGAAGTTGGGGATATTACGGTGAAAGGCAACACCTTTATAGTATCCTTTCTGAGCCAGCTTGACAAAGTTCCAAACGGCCTTTGGAGCAAACTCAGGGGCAAGTTCAAGAGTCAAATCGCCTAGGTTCGTTTCCATTCTGGCGTAACCCTTGTTTTTGACTCGCTTCGGTTTCAACATGAATTCCTCGTCTGTCAATAGAGCTCTCTCGCCACTTGTCTCTGGCGTCAAGCCCGTGCTCGTGAAACTTGCGGCGGCTCTTCCAGTGGTATAGGCGGCAGCGTTTGACGCTAGCTTTCTGTCCTGGATCATGGGTTGGCGTGCCACCACCGAGGGATTCGACTTTGTCAGAGCCCCTGAACTTCGGTTGATGTCGCCCCCTTGCTCTCGTGCTTTGCGGGCTTTCTCGACGGCAGCTTTCGCGCGCAAGACCTTGTCGCCCATACTTCCTAGAGCACCAGCATTTATATTACCTGCCTTTCTTTCCTCCTCTTGCTCCTTCGTCAACTGTGCCTCTCCGCCCTCTTTCAAGTACTTGAACTGGTCCAAGTTTCTACTAGCGGCATTCTGGGGATCTTGAAGTGTGATTATGTCTGCTCGGGTGAACTCTTCGTCGTCGACCAAGTCGCGCCACATCTTAGCCTTGATGTTCATTCGTTCGACCGTGTCCCAGGCGAAGACGTTTGCGTAGGTCCCATGGCGGATCGCAACGATATGGGTGTTGTCGGTAAAGACCTTATAGGTCACAGGATCGATCAAGTCGCCCTTCCCATCACTCAATCCGGCGCCGAGAGAGTCGGACTCTGAATTCCTCGCAAAGTTCAACCGAATCAAGTCCTTCTTCTGTAGCGGCTCTCCATTGACGGGATTCTGATTCGGGTGCTTCTCTAGCCATGTGCCAATGACCTCAACGTCGAATATGGTTCCGTCCGGCGTACAGACCGGGTTCTTAAACGGTTGCAAGCTCGCTGCGCAGAAATTGAAGGGTAACCGGCGGAATGAGCCTCCATGCTGATTTTTCGACGAGGCACCAGCTCCTACGCTGGCGGAATAGGCATCCGAGGACGACCACTCGGAATGCGTGATCTATACCATTTTGTTAACCGATACATCCAATCGTTGTTCGTTCCCAATGCGCGACTCACATAAAGCTTGTCGGTTCCCTTGCCCATCTTTGCTGGTTGTTGCGCAAGCAGCCAACGTATAACAGGTACCAATGGCTGTGAAGGTGGAATTCAATGATGCGCCGGAAAAGTTGAGGTTAACGCGTTCTTAGCTGCGGCTTATCGTTATCAGCGTCAATCGCCCGAACTTCCAGGGGTCCATGCTATGGACAACCGCTGGCGGCCTGCCGGGGCGCTGGAGCACCCGGCTAGGGGGCGCTGACCTGGCATCATGGACCCCGGGCACCAATTACGTACCTCCCATCAAAGCTTCCCCTTGCATCTGAACTATCTTGACTTCATCCTTCGTACAACTATCCTCAACGTATACCCCTCTACCGCTGTACGGTCTTCTTGCTGAGGCATCTTCGTCTGCGCTACTCGACATGGTTGTATAGGTTTGCAACATCGCCACCAACGCTTAGGAGCTACTGCGCTGCTTTCTCTGATCTCGCCGACCACCTTGCGACGCCGTTCGAATCGCCCCTCAAGAGGCTCCAGCCATCCGAATTATCCGCCCCGCGGCAGCTTGCTGTCAAGATGAGGTTCCTCCTGGGACTTTTCGTGCTGGGCATGTCCTTATGGACAGCCCAGGCAATGGAGATTGCGATGGTGAGTGGGCAAAGCCTGATGGCCTAGAATCTAGCTTGCTGACGATGCTCATATCGCAGGACCAGACAGACGATAAACGACAATATTGCTCCGGTCAGCATAGAGTTTCCTTACACGAACGCCTTCAGGACTAACCCATAGCAGGAATGTACGGTCGGAAAACTTGGGGAGGTCCTGTCGATCCCTTTATCCTAGTCAAGTTTCTCAACTCCAGCAAATCTGAGGACGACGATCCTATCGCAAGCTTGGTCATATTCGAGTGGAGGGATCAGAACCTAGTCGGCATCCCTGATAAGGAAGGCTATGGAAATGTGAGTCTGCCCTCATGTGTTGCTTATTGTCTCACCTCTAATAAGCATGTAGAAACTCGGCATTTGCAGCGATGACTATGTGAATCAAGGCTTCTGTAACTCAACTGACACGGGCAAATTCATCTTGGCTGGAGATGCTGCGCAGAAATCGAACTCCTTGATTCTCACAAAGGCCATCCACCTACAGTCTAGCGGGCCCATCAATTATCCGATCAAGAAGACTGGATACTACTGCATTGTTACGGATGGCTTTACTACGGACAAGTATAACGCCGTAGTTGAGTTCCGAAATGCCTACGGCGAGCTCCCAGCCACCCAGATCCCCAAGTTGCCTTTCTATGGTGGCATTACTATTCTTTATGCCCTTGTTGCCGTCTACTGGGGTTTCCTCTACTACCAGCATCGACACGATATTCGTAAGTCGTGCGCAATTGTTTTTGAAGCGATCGCTAATCGCTGCCCAGTGGCCGTGCAAAACTATATCACAGCCATTCTGATCTTCTTGGTTCTAGAAATGTTGATGACATGGGGCTTCTACGGTTTGTACCCCTGAAACCTCTACCAGGCTCTTTATTAACACAGCTCAGACTACCAGAACCGCAATGGGTCTAACCTTGGATCCAAGGTCCTCCTCATCGTTGTAGGAATACTCAACGCTGCCAGAAACTCGTTTTCGTTCTTCCTGCTGCTTATCGTGTGTATGGGATACGGAGTTGTCAAGCCAACTCTTGGCCGAACCATGATATATGTGCGATGGCTTGCTGCGGCTCACTTTGTCTTCGGATTGGTTTACTCGATTACTAGTCTTCTAATTACACCAGAGAACGCTGGTAAGTTGTGGTTGCCGGGTCCGAGATCTAATTCGGGTGGCTAATCACTGTTTAGGACCCTTCGTACTCCTCATTGTCCTCCCACTCGCTGGCACGCTTACTGCGTTCTACGTTTGGACATTAAACTCACTCAATCTCACTCTCAAAGATCTGAGAGAGCGAAGGCAGCACTCAAAGGAGGCCATGTACAAGAAATTGTGGTGGGCCATCCTCATCAGTATCATCGTCATCTTCGCCTTCTTCTTCTTCAACAGCTTTACCTTTGCATCAGTCAACGACCCTGATTTCGTTCCTTTCCATTGGAAGACCAGATGGTTCGTCCTTGATGGATGGTTGAACCTAGTCTACTTCGCCGATGTTGCTTGGATCGCCTATCTATGGCGACCTACTGCCAACAACCGTCGCTTTGCTATGAGTGATGAGATTGCACAAGACGATGACGGTAACTTCGAGATTGGGGACATCGGAGTCCCTGATGACTCGGATGATGACGAGGAGGCCCAGATTGGTAAGAAGAGCACCTCGCAGCCTACCAACGGAATCACTCTAGGTGGGAGTTCCGAAGCTAGCGCGCAACCACAGAGGCCTACGAGAAACTTTCCTCGGGAGTCCTTAGACGGCGAGACTATCTTCGCTATTGGGGAGGATGGGGACAAATTCTCGGATAGCGACGAGGAGGACGCAAAACTAGTGAAAAACAAGTAAGAGGAGGGTTTATAGAGATGCGAGGTCGTTGGTTGGCCTGCGCACCTTTGTATAGTTGTTACGAGCGCTTCTGGCATTCATGAAATGGGTTAGGAATTTCTGAGGTTTCACATTAGGTTTCTGATGGTTGACCTCTGTAGTATTACTCGGGAAACGGGAGGCGGTTTATACATGGCCAAACTTGATGGCGATAATCAATACAATTTTCACGATCGTACACTTGTCCTACACTTCATATACTCAGCATAGCCCAGCCCAATTTTAGATCCCGGCAGGAACGCCAACTCAATCTCAGCCTACTCAGGCCTCCTCGACATCCCCTCCAAATCCAACAGGTCGTCGTTTGCCGTCATTCTCCGGCAAGATAGCTAGAGCTTTATACACCTTGCCCATTCCTCCAGGGCCTTTATCGACTAGTCTCTTCCAAGCCCGCTCAACGTTCTCGACAGTTGACTTGTCAGCTCCAGGGGCCTTGGTAAGCATCTCAGCCCGTTGGCGAATACCCATCAGTTCAAGAAAGTCACCCTGCGGGATGGGGCCGTGAACTTCAACACCTTCACTTGCCAGAGTGGCGACCTCAGCGATCGCGGTGAAGTCGACGTCGGCGCTGAGATCGACTAGACCTGGTGCCGAAAAGGGGCTGACCAGTTTATGCTGGCGGATTCCCCTTAGCGAGTTGATGGGCACGGTGTCAGATGTGCCGTAATCCAGGATCAGCGCTGCTCCGCTGGGTTTGGCCTTGGGATGCTGGGGCGAACCGCCGATGCGAGCTGCGAAGTCCGTGGCGTATATAGATGCATCGGGGCAGATCTCAACCATGGCGTTTTCGGTTTGTTTGAGCTTTCGATACCGGGGCGATGACTCAGGCAGGAATCTCGAATGCCTTGTGGTACCAGAGGAGAGAATCAACTGGAACTCTGGCACAGGCTCGTCCTGCTTGGTCTTGGGGGTGCCCAAATCTGCGTGTGTGGCGCCTGGTGGTGTAGGAGACACCATCATCTCTCGCCACTCCATCGAAGTCTGCGCATATTCAGAGGCAGAATTTGGTTTTGCTGAAGAAGGACTCGATGAAGAGTTCTGAGGCGGTGGAGCGGGAGCTGTTTGGAAGGAGTGGATAGGTAGAGCGTCGAAGAATTCGTGGGCGATGATGAAGGGCATCTTGTCCGCCTCTGGTTCAAGGCTCGTAAGTTGGTCATGTGTATAAGGGAATTAGTAAATACCTTTTGGAATGGACTTGATGCTGTCTGTCCAGACAACCGGGCGGCCATTATACTTGCTGGGGCTATGAGTTCCAACCTTCCCCTCTGATGAAGGGGCATCTGGGCCGCAGAGGAGTTTCTTCTGCGTTTGTCTCAACTCCCTGCTGGCTTCCACCATGTAAACGGCGTCAATGCTATTAGCCATTGCCGGAAACCTCTGGATCGTCTAAATAATATGTCAGCAAGGAGGCTATACATAGAGATTTGAGAAAGAGCACTCAAACGAACCCGAAGCATATCGTCCATAAGAGTTCCACGACCCGGCCCAACCTCAATGAGCTGCACACCCTCCTTCGGCTGACCCTGACTGATCCATTCCGCAATGAACCAAATACCAACCAACTCACCAAAGATCTGTGAGATCTCAGGAGAAGTCACAAAATCTCCCTTTGTGCCGAATTGATCTCGACCTTCACCAATTGCGCCTGTATAGTAACCGCCAAGGTCACCGGTCAGACACATTCGCATATAGCTAGCGAGAGGGACTGGTCCAGTTGTCTAGATTCACACCGTGAGACGTTGGATCCAACATCAATAAGAACAAGTGACATACTGAGATTGCTTCAAAAAGAGATTTGGCAAGCGGTGTCGACCACGACCGCTCACCCTCATGCCGAGGGATGGTTGATGAGAAGCTTCGAGCAGCCGAACATGAGAAGACACCGGGTCTATGAGCAGCCCAGCGCCTGGCTCCAAGGCCCAGGACTGTTCGTGAGCTAAGTGGCCTCATCACAGCAGCTTTACTATGGGTTTGCCGTGATGGCAGTCTCATCAATCGATGGGACATCGACATCGTCTCGACATTAACACGAGACGAAAGCTAATGATTTTCCCCGAGGTCGAGGGGCGATAAGATAAGGAACTGAAAGCTTAGTGCTCATGACTTGGGGCTCTGTCCAGGCGCTCCTCACAGCTCTCGACAACCCCTGTAACTTGAACGTCAACCGCTAACTAGACCCCACTGCGACAGGCTTCCACTGCACATCGCGAACTTCATCCGATCCTAGCCTCATATTTGACAGCATCCTCCTCGAGATTTGATCTTCCCGACAAACTCCACGATAGTCAAACTCGATCCACTACGAACTATAGTACTCCCAACGATCGAGGTCTCAATTTCATTCACAGTTTGCTACAACAATGTCCAGCAAATCGCGATGGGCAAACACCGAAGAAGACGCCAAGATTGAAGCAAAAATAAAACGAGAAAAAGAAGAGAAGCGTCGGAAGAAAGCTGAAAAAGCTCGGCTCGAGGCTGAGAAACAAGCACATGCAGAAGTTTCTGCACGAATAGCACGAGTCCAAGCAGCCTCCCTGGATGTCGACGACGAAGGCCGGCCCTCGAAGCGACGCAGAATTACACCCGAGCCCAACGGGGACGCAACCAAGGGAGAACTCCCGCCGGCGAAGCTACTGAGGTTTGAGACTGGAAGCTGGGGCAAGAGCAGGAGCGTGGAGAATTACGACAAACTGAATGATATCGAGGAGGGGACGTATGGCTGGGTTGCGCGCGCGACGCAGCGCGCAACGGGCAAGATCGTGGCGCTGAAGCGGTTGAAACTCGAACCTGGAGATCGTAGTGGGTTGCCTGTTACAGGATTGCGAGAGATACAGATCCTGAAAGACTGTCGACACCGGAATATCGTGACTATGGAGGAGGTCGTTGTTGGGGACGACGTGTCAAGGCCAGACAAGTGAGTCCTCAATACTCACTCCTCTAAGAGGCTACTAACACCCCCATGCAGCTCCATATTTCTCGTCCTCGAGTTCGTAGAGCACGACCTCAGAAGCATCCTCGAAGACATGCCCGAACCCTTTCTCTCCTCCGAAGTCAAACGCCTCGTCCTCCAATTAACATCCGGCGTCGCATACCTCCACGAGAACTGGATCCTCCACCGCGACCTCAAGACCTCCAACCTCCTCCTCAACAACCGCGGCCAGCTCAAGATCGCCGACTTCGGCATGGCACGCTACGTCGGCGACCCCCCTCCTAAGCTGACCCAGCTCGTCGTAACACTGTGGTACCGAGGCCCCGAGCTGCTCCTAGGGACGAAGACATATGATGGCGCGGTGGACATGTGGAGCATAGGCTGCATCTTCGGCGAGCTGCTCACACGCGAGCCATTACTCCAGGGCAAGAATGAAGTCGATCAGATGACCAAGATCTTCGAGCTGTGTGGAGTTCCCACGGAGGAGACATGGCCTGGCTTCCGGAGACTGCCAAACGCCCGAAGTTTGAAGCTCCCCAAGACAGCTCTCACTACCGGCTCTGTCATCCGAGCCAGATTCCCCAATCTCACAACCGCCGGCGCCAATCTCCTCAACGATCTTCTCGCTCTAAACCCAGACAAGAGACCATCAGCCAAGGAGATGCTCCAGCACGAATACTTCCGTCAAGATCCCAAGCCCAAGCCTGAGAGCATGTTCCCAACGTTTCCCAGCAAGGCCGGGCAGGAGAGAAGGCGACGGCATGAGCCTCATGCTCCTGGCCGCGATGGTGAGCCGGTGGCCCTTGGAAATGTGGATTTCAGCGGCATATTTCAGGGGCGGGAAAAGGAAGAAAGGGGAGGAGGGTTTACGCTACGAATGGTGTAACTCCAATGATGTAACGGTGCAATATTATACCCATCTAAGAGTTATCCTTTGTAGAAACTACTTATGCCGCACTTCACCAGCTGAATTTCGTAACACATGAAAGAACAGTGCAATGTCATATACTATCAGAGCCAGCGAACTACACTTCAAAGTGGCATCCCCATTTTTCACGTCATTGCAGGAGTTGACCATATCTTGTCTTCATCATGAACCAGTGGAAACGAATTTGATCAAAGGCAGGACTCAACCAAGTCCCAATAGTAACATGATTAATATGTATATAGAATCATTACATGATTGTACTAGTATCGGATCGTAAACCATCCAACTGGAGTTTTCCCATCCCGCTGTGCTGACATCCTGTACAGCCATCTGCAAATCCAAATATCTGCCAACGCCGCTGATAAAAAAAATAAACATGATCCAAGAATTAACCCACTCGATGCTTCCGGCCCGGCCCAACCCGATCCCCAAAATTCAAACTCCCAAATGATTTGTGCAAAGCACCCATCATCATACGCTTAGTGCAGTCCAAGACCGGTGACGAACCACGTGAAACTCAAAACGGTAACAACACACATGGTCGTAGCAAAACCCAGGGCTTGTTTATCCAGATTGGAAGACGCGGCGTTACAGGCTGCACAAGTCCACTCGCTCAATGGCGTGTAGGCTTGAGGCGTGTACATGCCGAAAGTGAAGCCGGAATAAGTGCCCAGGTAGCCAGGCTCAGCCATCGCCGTGATGTCGGCTTCGGAATCCTTGATGATCAGGGTGTACATGTCTACGCCGAGAGGAGCCTCGGGGTCGTTGGCCTGCTTCTCGCTATTCCAGATGAAGCTGGCATCGGTCGCAAACGTCATGTTCTGGGTGAGCGTCCAAGTCTCTGCAGCGGCAGAACAACTAACGAGAACGTCAATAGCAGTAGGTGTGCCCTGCAAGGAGGTGTAGTTCCAGCCGAGAGTGACAAAGTCACCGATCTTGAAGAGGGGAGTAGCTTGCATGGTCGTTGCCGGCGTTAACATGCTTACGCCGCCTGCAGGGTCATTGGGGGCGAAGGTCTCGTGTGTCTCCTTGCTCCCCTTCTTCTTGGTTGCAGTCCCGGTCTCCTTGGCCTTCTTGCCGGTCTCGGTGTCAGTTCCGGTTTCCGTTTCTATCTTGGCCGTGTTGAGATTTCGGGTCGTGACTTGTTTGCCTCCACCTGTCTTGGCGGGCTCTGTTTCGGTTGCATCGTCGGAAGTAGCAGTCTGCTTGGCTTCGGCTACATGGAGTTTAAGCTACAGTCATAATCGTCATCAAGTACAGTGATGTAAGCTTACCCGTTGTTGTTTCATCGGCTCGAACGACAAGAGAATCAGCTTCAGGGAGCCAGCCTGGCCATGCCGCCGTTAGGGGAGCAAGGGACGACAGGCATACGGCCAGTCGCAGGATCGTCGAGGTAGGGCGCATTTTGGGCGACGGTATCGAGGAAAGGCGGACAACAACAGTTCAGGGCCTAGACCGACTCAAAACGAGGCGGTTCCGCTAGATTGGACGATGAAGAGGGTCGGATCGTGACACGGTGATGCAAGGCGTGTCGAGATGCTCTCTCCCCCTTAAGACCAGGCTCCGTTCCGGAGACAACTAGACTAAAAGGCAGATGTGGTGATTCGGCTCGTCGATGGGTGGTGCTTGCTATCGATGGGAAACGAATGGCGGGCGTAGTGATAAAAAGCGAGAGTCGAAAAAACAGCAAAAGCGAGGGACGAAATAATCGACAGATGGATACTGACAACAAGGAGAGGAGAGAAGAGGGAAAGAAAAGCGAATGCTGTTGTGTTGGCCATCCATCCATGGCTAGCCCGTCGGGGACGAGAACTGAACCAGGGGCCCCTGCCTGCATCGCTGAGATGGGGTTCGCGGATTGGAGACGGCTCAGACCAAGCTAATCCTATAGGGGTAAGGCCGGACCGAAAAGGTGGCACTGCTGAAAAAAAAAAGGTCAGCCCCTGCGCCAACTTGCGCTGTCGTCCACTGTAACGATCGCCCCCAGAGGCTCCTGAGGGCCGCTAATGACCCGTGCAAAGACCTGAAGACCCCCGCAGACAGCCATCAGGGACCAGTAGAAAAAGCCTCGTAAATCCCCGGTCGCTAAGGTGACAGGCGTATCACATGATCTCGTGTTTGGCTCGGCCTAAAAATAACCTGTCCGCTTGCTCGTTCGTTTGATGGCTTATTTGTGGCGGCGGAGTGGGGAGGAGCATGAAAACAGAGCAGCAATCTTCTGACACGGCAGTCCAAGACATATGTCAGACGTTGTCTCAGCGAGAAATTTCGCCATCACCAACAGTTGTTTTTACGGGCTGTGTACTGCTAGCTAAGCACTCTGGTGAAGGGAAAACACCGCTTGTGTTGCCCAAAGTCGCGATTTCTCTGTGACCATAAGGTAACAGCCAAAGCCTAAAGCGATCCATAAAATGAACTTGATAGCATCGCAATATTAAGGACTCCAGCCTAAGATGTATCCAATATCTTTGTCAATTCTTTCACCCGCCCGCTAAGGTCGCCGCCAGCTTCAGAGCCAGCGAACTTTGCTTTTGGCGCCGTCCGCGCTTTGTAGGTACGATGTCGTCACGAGAACGTCCTACATTGTAGGTACCTGCTGTACTCCGTATCGAGTCGGAATCACAAGATATACTTCCGATGTCACACCGGTCCCTGTTCAACGTTCAACGAAGGGGCATTGGTAAACCTGCGAGTAACGATGGAAAGAGATTCACTTTCTCAGCCCTCTATTGCTGTATTCGATGTTATAAATAAGAAGCAGCAGCAATGCACACCCTGCGAGCCCGCAACTTCACCGTCTGAGCATTCGACACCTGAGGTACTGCCCTCAACACCCTGCTCCAGGCTCACCTTGGCTTGTTCTTCATCACAAACCCTCCACCAACTTTCTGTCCCGTCACCCTCAGGTAGCCTATCAGGTCCCCCCCCAATCAACAGCCTTAAAGCACGGGCAGCAGCATATTGCTTCTTGAATTCACTTCCCGCTTTTGAAAATGCACGTGAGGAAGCCCAGACAGCTGGCACGGCTGGCACAGCTGGCCACCAGCTCTTGCACTCTCTGTGCTTTTGGGAAATTTCGTCAATCCGTCCCCTTGCATTTCAATTCAGACTCATTCATCCTACCGAGAAATTAGGCCCAGGATGGCGTCCTCTGAGTAAGAATGAACTACACCCCCAAGAGCATATACGAGACAAGCTGACCAGTGTCTAGACCTCCATATGTATGTCCAATTCCTCAACTGCCGACCCGCTATTCAAGCTAACCTATTTTCAAGCTGAAGACTTCTGGGTCTTCCTTGCAAGAACCACCCACCACGATCTGCATTCCTCAATGCGACTACGAGAGTCTCGTCACGATTGCGAGCCAATACAGTACGAATGAATACCTATTTTGTCGCTGCAAGACGCTGTATATCTAATCAAACGGGTTTCTAGTCAACTTACGCCGCAACCTTCTTCGGGGAGGTGTCGACGAGGATACTATTGCTGTACGTTCTACAATGGATAGCACCAGCTCAGCCGCCAATTCGCATATCTCATGAGCCCTTCTGACTGCTCCTTAGCTCCTGAGTCGTAGCGATGCTCAAACTGCTCACCCCCCGCTAGCTCCCCAGAGTAGCCATCCTCCTGCTTACTCTGAGCCAATTCTCCTCAACCCTTCCGAGTCAGAGAAGTTCAACCGTGTAGATTGTAAACCTAACCTTGGAAACCACCAAAATGGGACGTTTCAGACTTCGGTACAGATTTTGGAGCGCAGCGACTGGAGTGCCACAGAGTCCAGCTCCGAGTCACGTTCTAAGGAAACGTCGTCATCCAAGGGAGCGGTGACCGAAGGTACTCATGGGTTCGATAACCACGGGTTCGAGTCCGCTGAATACGAGACCGTTAAGCAAAAGTCCGTTAAGCACGAGTCCGTTGATAACGTCCACGTCGGCCGCCCATGCGCAGATCCTGGGCTAGAACGAAACGCTAAAAGAACCATCCTCTTGCTAGACCTCTCTATTACTATTCTCCATGAAGACATTATTACAGCGATTCGCGGAGGCCAACTACTTGATGTATACCTAAGGAAGCGAGACCGATCTGCGAATGTGTCGTTCGTCTACGAGAATGATGCCAGGGCCTTCTACGACTATGTCCGCAATCACGGTCTTTGCATTAAGAATAAGAGGGTGAGAGCAGCAGGCCCAAATTGACCATTCTCGCCTATTTACAGAGTCTCAGATTTATATCCAATGGGCTCCACGTCAATACGCTCTCCTCGGCGCTCTCATGCACACAATTAGAGTTGGAGCTACTCGAAACTTGGTCATTCGACGGTGTGATCCCAGTCAGACTGAGGATTCCATCCGTGATGATTTGGAACATATTCATAACCTTGTCGTGACCAGGGTTGAGTTTGTCAGGGGGGATTGCTTCATCAGCACCAACTCGATCCGTGATGCCATGTTTGCCCGGAACTGCATGATGAGTAGACTGTAAGTTTAGACACTTGGCTCAATTCGTCAATAACTGACCCTTTTATCTCTAGCAAATACAAGCGCTCTTCGATTGAGTGGGCTGCCGATGAGTGCGCAGAACCCCTACCTCAGATGCCTGTCTCTAAGAAACGGCTTGCGCGTCCAGCCAAGATGCCTAAAACGAAGACGACCCTTAATCCCCTTGCGAATCGTTTTGAACTCTTGGATTTCCATGACAATAACGACAATGAACAACGATTTTGTTGATGCTCAGTAATGATTGGCGCGTTCTCGATATTGGGGCGCTAGGAGTCGAAAATACCATAAATCTGCGTTTTTCCTGTTGCTGTAAACCATACCTCCGGAAAGGTCATATCTCTTACTAGCAAAACGGTATCGGTGCAAGGACCAGGAGATTTTGAGGAGTCCCGACAGTCTGTTGGCATTTAAGTTTGGTTGTCTTTACCTGCAATGATGAGTTCTCTGAAGCGGTCTGTAGGGCTTGTTCGCGATATGAGCTGTAGTCGAACAGAGAGGTTGCCTGTAATTCTATGGACGACAATCTTATTTAGACTGAAGTTAACAATGTGATCTGGGGACTTCACTTGTATAGTTAAGGAAGTGATGACCAGATTCCAAGGAAATGCCCCTCTTATGATCAGTCAAACAGACGACTAAACGATGCCAAATCCAAATAGATGCCGAGCCACCGCCTAATGAGACGACGATATTGAAGCGTGGATGCTGACGACAAGGCTAGGGTTACTATAAAGAAGGCCATTGTAACGTCTCCATTACCTGAAATCTTTAGGGCTTATACTGATAGCTTACCCTCGTTAATACCCATGATTTGATAGACACTGTCTTTAAAGCAGTTCCTACAATGCTAATTATCGCTTCATATTGAAAGTACCTGACTGAAAACTAGCCCCATTGATGATATTCTTCCTCGATCCCAACTATGCTCCCTAACTTACAAGTACATGAAATCCTCAAAACAATAGATCAACGAGCAGCATTACCAGTCACAGACTCCAGATAGCCGAGTAAGAAACTACGATCAGCCGGCGAGATGGGTGTCTGACTACCCCGTCGCGACGGCGATGAGCTTCCGGCCGCCAATTCGCCCATTCCAGAAGCAAGAGACGCCATTCGGGATCTAGGTGTATCTGTGACGACTTCTTTGCCTCTGCCAATCTCAATCCCCGCGGGGGACGGTTGCTTGTTGCCGAACAGGGACAAAAGTTGCCGTTTCTGATCGGCTCCAGACTGCGGGCGCTGGTGTTGAGCCCCGGGGGGAGGTGGTGGTGGCATAGATGTAGAATTCGGTGTTGCTACGTTTCCAACTGACGGCTGCCCGACTGAACTATGAGGAGAAAATCGAGGAGACTCAGCCGGCTGCCTGCTGAAGCCCATCAATGGGTCAGCTTGACCTCGCTGAAGGATCCGTATCGACTGTGCTGGTTGAGAGAAGGTTGATACAGGAGGTTGGGTGGTGTGCTGGGATGCAAAGTTTGCTCTGGCCTGTGCTGGAATTGCTCCAGACTGGTCGATTCGGGGTTGTATCGACAACGCATCAAGCGAGAGCGGCGGGTTGGGGTCCACACTGCCACGAGAAGGAGCCTGAGTTGGCACCGAAATGGGAGGGTCGCTGATGTATCCTGGGTTATGTTGTTGAGTCTGACCAGGAACCGTTTCTGGCTTGGCTTTCTGAAAC
The DNA here is from genome assembly GCA_023628695.1 of Nectriaceae sp. PG4201. Lineage (NCBI taxonomy): Eukaryota > Fungi > Ascomycota > Sordariomycetes > Hypocreales > Nectriaceae > Nectriaceae sp. PG4201. The sequence continues at coordinate 257,372 of JAMAKE010000032.1, read as the reverse complement.
ATCCCCAACAGCGCTGATCGATGATTGTCGGCGGGAGGCGCAACCCTAGAACCAGCTAACTCCTGAGGACTCATCTGAGATCGGATTTGCTGATCCACAACATCAAGTATCTGGGTTTGCGTTTGAGGTTGAGCCTGAGGCTGCCTATGTGGTAGCCCACCTTGGCCATATGAAAGAGAATGGTTCTGTCTGCCATCTCCTGATATCAACCCCTGTTGTTGCCTGACGTTCTCCTTCGACTGAAGAGCGGCGTTGCCGGTCTTGAAGGCATTAAGAAGCGCTATTGACTGACCAGTCAAAGGAGCTGGTCCCATGTTCATGGCTCCTGGCGGCATCATTTGTCGAGCTTGAGGGAACTGCGCGGGAAGCTGCTGGTTCATCTGGGGTCCCTGTGCACCCGGAACTTGATTCTGAAGCACCTCTTGGAATGCACTCCTGTTGAAGACATCCCTTTGCACCTGGGGAGGCAGAGGTTGCGGATGCACCAGCGGGGCTTGCGCGGCGCCATACTGTTGCGGGAAGGCGGCAGGGTGAGGTTGATTGTAGAATTGAGGCTGTCCCTGGAAAGAATTCTGGTTCCAGGAGACAGGCTGATTAGGTGGGTACGGGAAGGATGGCGGGGGCTGTTGAGTATTGATAATAGGGGCTTGATGGTGATTATGGTGATGCGGTGTCCGCGGTTGAGGGGCCTCTCCAAGGGTCAGATCTAGAGGAGTTTGAGGTTGTTGAGCGCCATGTTGAGGTACCGGAGGGGGTCCAGAGCTTTTCGATTGGAGGATAGATAGAAGAGCACTACCCTTGTCCTCTTGGGTGGGAACCGGCTGCACGCCCTGGGTTGATGGTTGAATCTTCAGCAGGCGATGCAGTTCTTGTGTAGCGCCTTCCATTGTTTCCAACTTCGAGGCCCTGGTTGATGTTTCGGCGCCAGTGTCGGTTTGCGCCCAGTCCTCCTCGGTATGAACCTCGTCAATAGACGTCTGAGGGTGGAGGTGAGCATGTGTCCCACTGGCTGCTCGCCTGGCGTCTATCTTCTTCTGAGAGACAACCCATTTCTTCAACGGAACGAGAAATGGAGCAACCATGTAGAACTTATTGGCGTTTGGGGCCCCCGTGGGTTCTTGGTTTTGAGCCCCCTTCCTGCGGAATGCAGGAAGCTCCGATAGCTTGTACCACTGGATCTTGCTGATCTCCTTCCGAGTACGCGGCTCAAAGTTGGTGTCCATGGGAACGTCGCGAAAGACATAGAGGCGCATATGCTGCTCCCGCATAGAAATTTCAATGTACTTGGGCTTATGTTCGGTGGGTACCAAGCCAGCAGCACGGAGATCTAGGCCAGTTTCCTCATAAACCTCTCTAACGGCACAGTCCAAGTCATCTTCATCCTTGTTGATCTTGCCACGCGGAAAACTCCAGTTGGCGCCCTTCTTCCACCCCTTGACGAGAACAGTCGAGTCCATTGCCTCATTAAGCAAGATAGCACCGCGCACAGGGACTCTAGTCTTGTATTCCAGGAACTCTTCGAAGGCCTTGGTGTGGTTTTCGACAGAGAACGAGGCGAGAAGCGGACAGTGCTGGAAGATCCGTAGACAAAAGGTGCGCAGCGACATGGACGGGAGGGTTGGGTCGAGCGGACGGATGAAATCCTCGTAAAACCACTGGGCTTCCTCGACCTGGAAACATATTCGGGCGACGGAAGACAAGTCTTCCTGGGGGAGATTGATGATGAAGCGGACGCAAAGGTCGTCCAACCCTATTTCCACATGTCAGCTATGCCCTTACGTCCGCGCAGCTGCATCCCAACCTACAATCCTCTAACTGCATCTGTGGTCCGGCCATGGTGATTTCTTTCTCATCCCATGCTCTAACAGGTTATAGCGAAGGTAAAGTTCGTGTTCTTTCAGGACTTGGCAAGGCGACGCTGGGAGGGTAGCTGCGAAGGAAATATGACCATGGTTGAGACGAAACGGCTGATATGACGCAGAGAGTCGTTGCGACAAGCGAAGGGACGCGCGATGCCGTTGAGGTCGCAGGCCGCTTGCTGGAGGCGAGGAAAGTGACTTGTGATTTCAAGATCGACAGTTGGGGGTGATTTTGCGAAAGATCAAGAGCGCGATAACGATGTCAAGGGAGAAAGTGAATGAGTTCTGTCAAGTTCGACGATGTCCAATCTCAGACCAGCTCCATCGCGACCCATCTGCGCCTGCCGACGAGCCTAACGCAACCGGAGCCCGGTTCCTGGGGTACGATTTCACACTGTGTATCCTCGAAAGATTCCATTGAGAGCTGGTAGGCCCATGCTCAGCCACACAGTGTTCGGCGAAGTTGCTGGAAGCAGGAAGCTTCTAGCCACGGTCTAGCCACGGTTCAGCCACGTCAGTGTGGCGGAGCAGGGTCTGGAAACAAGCTCCATCTTTTGCCTCTCAAGCCACAGCCCATTCGGTCCCCTCGTGCCCCTGCAAAGCCAATGATCAACGCTTCGACAGAGCCTGAAGCGGAATTTTAGCGCATGAGTGAAAAGATGGCGCCGTTTGATCGCTGTAGGAGGCCTGTAAAACACATGAATTACATCATCGTACCTGGGGCAAGCTCCCTCACCACAGCGCATGCAAAACAGGAATTGTGAACGCATTGAAAAGATGTTGTCCAATCACGAATGCGAGTGAACCTGTCTTTAAGGATAAAGACGGTCGCCTTGTTCCTAAAAGTTTCATTACCTCCCTTAATTATTCCCATTCCCACTGTTTGGCTAGCGTCTCTCTCATATAAATCTACGGCGCCTCCTTGAAAAGAAACAGCGACCACCTGCCACTCGAACCGCAATCCGTTGGGAGCTCTCCCTCTTGCACGCAGCCGCATCGAAAGACGGCCCACGTCTCGCCGACTTCCAGCCTTTCACCACTTCTGCGATATCCACAGCAGCAGTCATGGCATCCATGATAGCAAAGATCTTCACCAAGAAAATCTTGGGTGAGACTATTGCGAATAAGTTCGGGACTGAGGTAAGAACCCACAGATTTTCGATCGTTGCAAGGCAAGCCTTGTACTGACTGTTACCAGGACCCTTACTTTGAGCATGTGCCGGCAACCCGACTGGATGGAACTCCCAATGGCAAGCTCAAGAAGCGCAAGAAGGCTCTGCCACCAGGTATCTCCCAGCATGATGGAAAAGTCTTGACCAAGGTCAAGAGACGGGCGTACCGACTCGACATGGCCCTGTTCAGCCTCTGCGGTATTCGCTTCGGTTGGGGCAGTTTGATTGGTATCATCCCTGCGTAAGTTGTCCTCTCGATTCAATCAGCGTTAGTATATTTTAGAGAACTAACATAGCGTCTTAGTATCGGTGATGTTATCGATGCCTTGATGGCTCTTATGGTCATGAAAACCTGCGGTAAAATCGAGGGTGGATTGCCAACATCCATCAAGACCAGAATGCTCTTCAACATCATTGTTGACTTCGGCATTGGGTTAGTTCCCTTCATAGGTGATCTTGCCGATGCCGTCTTCCGCGCCAACACCCGCAACGCCGCCATTCTCGAGCAGTACCTTCGTGAGCAAGGAAAGAAAAACCTGCGCGCGAGTGGACAACCTATTCCCGCGATTGACCCTAGCGACCCAGCCGAGTTCGACAGAATGCAGTCAGAAGAGCCCCCGGAGTATGTCTCTCATCCCCCGTCAGTTCACGGATCCACGTCCTCTCGACCCCAGACTGGCCGCAACGGCAACCAACATCCCCTGCCTGCGGAGCCGACACCAGCTCGGACCCATCAGAGCAGAAAAAGCTTCTTCGGTCGAAGCAAGTCTCGACCCCATGACGTTGAGTTGGGGCAGGACCGCCGAGACCGGCTTTAGTTTTACAGTGAGCATTGACATGTCGAAAGCATCTTTAAGGGCGGAGGTTCATGAGTCATAATGGATTGCTGGGAATATAATGTTTGTAAGGATACCATGGATCAGAGCGCGTCTGGAATGTGAATGGAAGGATTCGTGAATTCCATTACGGATATACGGAGTTGGGGGGATTAGCTGAGGAAACAAGCATTAGAACTCAGGTAGACTGAATCGAGTAAAGTGCAAACAAACGCGTATCACGCGCATCCTTGTGCCGTAAAAGAAAGATCTGATAACTTTTCTTGGCATTGGATCAAGCCCACCCTGAAAGCTCAGCTCTGCAAGAGTCCGCATCCTTTGGGACAAGCCTCCTTGAGCTCGCTATCGTCCGTTCGTCGTAGCCCTTGGTGACAAACCCCCAGCTTTCAGAAACCCACGATTACCCACTTGAAGCGCCGAGTCATCCTCGACTATCCTCGTCCATCGTCACATATCCTCGTAAATGTCATTCAATGGCATCTCCGAAGTGGTCTCCGAGCTCCACTAGACCCGGGTCTGCCTAGAATCAGACCCAGAAACGCGAGAAAATGGGCATTGTTTGCTGATTGATAAAGCGAGCCATGACGTTACTTCTGACCGAAGCCTGATTCAGCTGCCCCAGTTCATGGCGTGAAACTGACGGTGATACTTCGTCCCTACTTAGACGCGACCTGACGCGTTTTCGGTGACACCCGCAATTAAACCAATTAAAGTGGTGGCTGGTCGCCCGGTGAATGAAAAGAATGTACAGGGGCTGGTGTACCCGGGAGGTACCGACATCCTGGCTCACCCAGCCTCTAGCTCATTTAATTGGCCCAGCGACCTGTTCCACCTGAAAGCCCCACCGAGAACACGCTTCGACGCGTTCCGATCCACGTGATAGCGCATCGCCGTCTCTTACAAAAAGCGTCCGGCCTCACTCCGTACTCGTTACTACACAATCGCGTCCACATCACTTCTATAGTCAAGAACAACACGGAAATACCTTTGTTCTGTGTCATACATCTTGATACCATTCACATTACCCCTCCTCACGAACACAATGGCTGCGCAAACCACCCCCTCAAAACAGGTAAGTGACGTCCGCGATCTTCCGCGATTATGCAGGTGGCTTCTGTCACCGCTCATTGTTCCGAATCCATTGATAACTAATGCATATATCAGGCCGCTTCCGCGATTGAGAACCTTAAGATGGAGTCTCCCGTCAAGAAGCTCAACTTCGACGTCGCCGATAAGGAGAACAAGCCCCTACTTGACGAAGCCACCATCGCTGCCATGGCCGCCTACGCCGATCTCAAGAAGAAGCCCGTAATTGAGGAGGCCAAGAAGGAGGAGAAGCCTGCTATTGCTCCTACCCTTAAGCCTGAGGAAGCTGATGAGCCTCTCCTGCAAGAGAACCCTCAACGCTTCGTCCTCTTCCCCATCAAGTACCATGAGGTATGTGACGCGTCTGAACGCGTAAAGTGGCTCCCCCACCATGACACCCTATCTAACCATCAACAGATATGGCAGATGTACAAGAAGGCCGAGGCCTCGTTCTGGACTGCTGAGGAGATTGATCTTTCCAAGGATCTTCATGACTGGAACAACCGCGTCACCCCTGACGAGCAGTTCTTCATCTCTCACATTCTTGCTTTCTTTGCTGCCTCTGATGGCATTGTCAATGAGAACCTTGTCGAGCGGTTCTCTGGCGAGGTCCAGATCCCTGAGGCTCGATGCTTCTACGGATTCCAGATCATGATGGAGAACATCCACTCCGAGACCTACTCGCTGCTCATTGATACCTACATCAAGGAGCCCGCACAGCGGACCTTCCTCTTCAACGCTATTGATACCAGTATGTTTGCTTGGAATCCCTCACATGGATCGATGCTAACCTCATCTAGTCCCTTGCATCCGAAAGAAGGCCGATTGGGCACTCCGATGGATCCAAGACAGGAATTCCACTTTTGCTCAGCGTCTCATTGCCTTTGCTGCTGTCGAGGGTATCTTCTTCAGCGGTGCTTTCGCCTCCATCTTCTGGCTCAAGAAGCGTGGTCTCATGCCTGGCCTGACCTTCTCGAACGAGCTCATCTCCCGAGATGAGGGTCTTCACACTGACTTTGCCTGCCTCCTTCACTCGCACCTGAAGAACCGCGCCAGCAAGCAGGTCATTGCTGAGATCATTACCGATGCCGTCACCATCGAGCAGGAGTTCTTGACCGAGGCTCTGCCTTGCGCTCTTCTCGGCATGAATGCCAACTTGATGAAGCAGTACATCGAGTTCGTCGCTGATCGTCTCCTCGTGGCTCTCGGCAATGAGAAGATCTACAAGTCGTCCAACCCCTTTGACTTCATGGAGAACATCTCCTTGGGCGGCAAGACCAACTTCTTCGAGAAGCGTGTCGGCGAATACCAGAAGGCTGGAGTCTTGCACAGCGCCAACAAGAAGAGTGAAGAGGAAGAGGTCCAGCACGAGAACGGTGGTGACTTCGCCTTCGACGAGGACTTTTAAATTTAATCACCCCACCTGCACGCGCATTACACATACATATTATACCCTTTTTTTCCTTTGTTACTGTACAATGCAAAGAGCCTCAGGGCTATGGTCTTGGCTATGACTCTTGCAGGGCAGGGTTTTGGTCAGATCGACTGGGTTCCGTTTAATGGGATCATTACGTTTAAAGTCGACATCAAGAGGCGTTCGAGGGTTGTTTTACCGGATTGGGCGGTGAAAATAGCATGATTTTATTTGCGATGGATGACGAAGTTATTGTAGTACTCTACTCCTGAGAGTTTATTTGAGAATTGATATCTGATCAAACATGATGAGCTCAACTCTACCAAGTGATCCGTCAACTGTGATTGTCTCACCAGTTGGGAATTCCTCCAAAGGGCTCCTTATGCCTCTGATCTCTGATAACCTATACGTTGTCTCTGCGATGTTTGTGTGCCACAACTCATGTCGATTCTTCCGCTCATGATGATATCCAGCACTCTAATAGATACGCCCCAATGCCAGTAAATCTCAATACTCTTCCAAGCCCCAGCCAACAAAAGCTCTCCCATCACTCCCCTCATTTCTTCCCCTTCTTCTTCTTCTTCCCACCACCACCACCCCCGCCCTGCTGCGGCGTCAGCTGTCCTGACCCAGACGCCTTCTCCTCTACCGCCGGCGGCGCATCCGGCATCGCCTCCTCAACCGGCACGGCCGCCATGCCCCGGCCTAACCGCCCCAGACTCGCGTAGATCAGGCGCGACACCTCGGCGGCCTTGGTGGTGCGGTACTTGAGCGTGACGCCGCTGGCGGGGTCGTAGGTCTTGAGGACGAGGGCGCCGCGGGGCGGCTTGGCTGTGGACGAGGGCGCCGATGAGGGGGCCGGCTTGATGGAGTATTTCGTTGTGATGCGTGTCTGGGAAGTGTTAGCTGGTGGTTGGGGGTGGGACTGCGATCGGTGTGGCGTCGTACAGTTGCTGGACGGGCTCCGAGGAGGAGGGTGGACTGCTCGAGCCATTCCTGGCTCGTCTTGAAGTAGGGCATTATCGCATGTATGGCAGTATATTGTTGACGAGGTAGGTGAAAGCTTCTGCAGCAGATGCGCTGTGATATTAGAGGAGGGATTCGTGGTCGCTTGAGGTAGTCGTGTTTGGAGGCGAGGTTGAATGTGGGATAATTTTAGGTGGGGCTCGAAATCGGAGAGGGGCACATATCGAGTCGCCTCAGCTTAAAGTACATGGCTTCACGCGATCAGTTTCGACGGCAAAGTATTACTTTAGATTGCTCTATCAAGAAGGAAAATTTTGGCATGCGATGTTGCAAAGCCACAGATATTTTTGACGGATGTGTGAGAACTGCAGATAATGATGTATTTTGAATGAACCATAGCCCAGAACCATCCAATGTCACACTGTATATCTAAACGACCTACTCAATTCCCATGATTCTTGTGCCCGAGGGTATCTATTTTATTCATCATTTCATTACGCATCTCCAAGAAGTAATTCCCGCTCTTTTTAGCGTCGTCGCGCATCGCACCCTACGCATCCTACGCGTGAGGATCCGGCAGCCAGAACAGAAGCTCTTGATCCGCCGTAGCAAAGAAGTTGTACCGGGGGTTGAAGCCCACGACGGCAGCCTCTCTCTTCTCTGGGAGTGTCCAGGTCGGGTCTAGGATCTTGTTCTCTCCTGGCGCTGCCAATGTATCCCAGACCAGCACATCCTTCTTCGATCCACTCACGACGAAGCGGCCGTCTGGCGCGAAGCAGCATTCTCCGCTGCTTACATAGGAGGTGTCGGAAGAGATACCATTCGCGGTGGACTCGCCGACGGCTAATCGTCGTGTTCCACCGTTTGGCTTCCGTAGATACGCTTTCAGATTGCCTTCGAAGGCGTCCAGGAGGAAGTGGCCATCACCCTTTGTTCCGACAATTAAAGATTTGCCGTCGTTGGAAAACTCGAGCTTGGTCCAGCCCTTCATAAGGCACTGAGAATCAACCCTCCTACACTGTTCCACAACATCAACAACTGCAAAAGGAGCCTTGTCGTAGTTGCGGGCGTCGTAAAGCAGGATCGTGCCGCCGCTCGGACAACCCACGGCAAATACCGTACCCGAAGGGTCGTATGCCGCAAGGAAGGGCGATTTGAGGAAGAGCTGGCCTTGCCAATGCTTAGTTTGAGTATCCCATAACCGCACAGTGTTGTCTTGTGAACATGAGATGAAGTTGTCGCTTCCGGGGTGTACAGCCAGATCGGTTACACTGCCCTCATGGCCTTCGAAGTAACGTATGAATGAGTTGTCGTGAGTTGCCAGGTATCGGATCGCATCTAGCCGAACGGCAAGTCAGCATCTTCTACCTAGGTGTAGCTGTGGGAGGTGTTTTACCATTCTGCTTCGTACTAGCATAAATAATACTTGAACTAGTATGAGTGAACTTGGCCAATTTGACACCGTATTTCTTGCTCAGTAGACTCTTCTCATGACGGCCTTCTTTCACGTTATAAATTTGAACCGTCTCATCGCTCGCCGAGGTCATGAGAAGTTGACCCTCATCGTCGTAGTCTATGGATAGGACATAAGGCTGTGGCCTTCCCTCTTTGATATCGTCTCGACGGAATAACTAGCCAAGGTTATATGTCAGTCTTGCAGGTCACATCGTTCGAGGTGTCGCACGCATACCTTTGTTGGGCGAAAGCTTGAGATCACGTCGTTGAGGTTCGACACGGAGCTGGTATTACCGAGGGTCCGCTGGATGTTCAGAGACGGCCCATTGGATGCAGGACGGTCGATATCCATCGGCGTTGAAGACATGGTGAGGATTGGACGGGGGGAGTGAATGCCGAGCCTGGCCTAGCATCAAGGCCACGAGGCGGGAGCGCGATTGGGGGCGTTGCTAAGATAAGGACTATTGGTTGTAATGTCGAGAATCATGCATGCATTAGATAGATAGATCGTCGCGTCGGGGGAAGGGATGGGAGGGCGAGTCGGGGCCAAGCTATGCGTTCATCATTATTCTTGGGAACCAGAGTGTGAAAAGACAGCGATGGAGCTCCGGCACCAGTCCAACAGCTAGAGGGGTGTGGCGCGTGCGGGGTGCATCCGCGTTAGCTGCCCTTGCGCAGTAAATCCCAGCAATCTCGTCCGCTCTTCCGGGCCCCTAAACGGCGGTACTGTAGCACCCCGATCTTCGTTACCAGCCCCAAATGTGGCTAACAAAAAAAAAGTTGTAGGTAGTAACAGAGGTGCTCCCCTAAGCTCGGTATATAGAGGCTTCTAGTATTATCAGTCAGTTCAGAGTTCATGAAAAGCAGAACAAAAGCTTTAATTCAGTGATGGCTAACCGTCATCACTTTAATTGAATGCTGAATTATGCTAAAACTAGCTTTCAACTGAGTATAGATATCAGGAAGACTTGCTCATCTTTCGTGGTCCATTGCAGATGCTTCAGGCAGCCAATCAAAGCCTCCGGGTCGCAATGTCAAGCCACACTTGGGGTGCCGTGCCCCCAATTTCGGGGTGCTACAACAGCTCCTAACGATCCAAACCTACAGCGCCTTAAGCCGTGCCGTTACAAGCCGCCCCGTTCCTCTGCTAGGAACTCAGCAGAGTTTCCCCTGGCCCTAGCGCCTCAAGTCGGAGACACACACGCGAGGGGTGGTTGTACACCCGCCGCCCCCATTGGCTAGCACCGGTAAGTGGAGCACCATTCCGCCATTTCCCTCCCCCACGAAACGCGACGGCCGACGTCGGCAGGTCTTTTCCGGGGACTGAGAAGCCCAGAGTGGTAAAAGTTCGTCCAGAATCTCACCAGAAAGGGCCCCAAATGCTGCAATTCTCGAGTCTTTAATTAGCGCTGGGCGAGAATAGGAATAGCGACTGTAATCATAATCATCATATAAGCCTCCGTCCACCGGAAGTGACACGCTGCATCTGTCGTGTGTCTCTCTCTGCTGGGGTGCTTCCGCTTCCTCCTTCTCCCGCTGACAATTTCTCGCGCTACTATAGGGTACGGAGCCATCGGTGACTTCGCTTTTCTCTCTCCTCCAACCTCAAGAGTCAAGCAGTCAGAGCCTCTCCTCTCCTCCCCCGAGCTCTCCCTCTTGTTCTCCTCTCCCGTCCAGCTTCCAATCGCTGTTTGGCTCCTGCGTGGAGAGCTCGGGGCCATGTCGACGACCCTTGGGCAAGTTGTCCCCTCCAGTTTCCCTGCTGACCTCGGTCGCGAGCCGAACTCTTTCGCTAACCTGCTCTCCAGCGCCTTCATCGCCGGCGGCATCGCGGCTTGCGGCGCCGTTACCGCGACCCATCCCTTCGAGACTGTGAAGATCCGGTAATTGAGTCTCCTCCTCGCCACCGCCCACGTTTGTTGGCCCCCTGGCTGACCATGTCTCGTTTCGCAGCATGCAATTGCAGGGAGAACTACAAGACAAGGGCCACCAGCCTCACTACTACCGAGGCCCCGTCCACGGCGTGAACATCATTGTACGAAACGAGGGCTTTCGCGCCATATACCGCGGCATTGGCACCGCCTACGTCTATCAGGTTCTCCTCAATGGTTGTCGGTTAGGTTTCTACGAGCCCATGCGCAATGCTCTGGCTACCTTGTTCCTGAAGGATGGTAAGGCGCAGAATCTCGGCATCAACATGTTCTGCGGCGCCGCTTCGGGCGTCATCGGAGCGGCGGCCGGCAGTCCCTTCTTCCTCGTCAAGACACGCCTTCAGAGCTTCTCCCCCTTCCGACCCGTCGGTACCCAGCACCAGTACCGAGGTGCCTGGCACGGCTTGAACACCATCTACCGCACCGAGGGATTCCGGGGGTTGTATCGCGGTGTTGGTGCTGCCATGATCCGGACGGGTTTCGGAAGCTCCGTCCAGCTACCCACGTACTTCTTCGCCAAGAGACGACTGGTCCGGCATTTGGGCATGGAAGAAGGTCCCGCCCTGCATCTGTCAAGTAGCGCGATTAGCGGTTTCGTCGTATGCTGCGTCATGCATCCCCCTGGTCAGTCACAGCTCTCACTGATTCCCTGCACTTAAATACTGACGTACCTACCTCGCAGACACCGTCATGTCTCGCTTGTACAACCAGAACGGAAACCTCTACAAGGGCGTCTTCGACTGTCTCTTCAAGACTGTCCACTCTGAGGGTTTCTTCGCCTTGTACAAGGGCTTCCTACCTCACCTCGCCCGAATCTTACCTCACACCATCATTACCCTCAGCCTGGCGGAGCAGACCAACAAGTTAATACGAAAGGCCGAGAACCGCATCCTTCCCGCGATCGGCTGGGAGGCCAAGGCGTAAAGCTGGCTTTCTTGGATGTTCATGCTGAACAGCATCATTTCGAAGTGGGTGAAATCTAGCCAAGGGGGGGGGGGGGTTCTGTACATGACAAGGGGTTCAGGTTCTGTCCAATATAGTACCTTAGATAACTGGCATTTGGCGATTGCCTGGGTTACGGATTGGAAAATAAGGCGGCGCATTTCTTGGGGAGTTTGAGTCTGGCTAGATCCTACGACACCACAGCACGGGGTGCCTGTACTATCCGTGAATAGACCTTTTACAACCATAGCACAGCTGACCCTGTCCTCCGGCCTGTGAAGCTCCTCCCTGATCGTCCCCGATCTCGCCCGCCCACCTGGAGTCGCCTTGTTCGTCGAGCGTCATGCCGCAGCTACCGCAGAATCCGTCCCCTGCGACTCTCTCCAGCTTGCCCGTAGTCCTGACAACATTTGACACGATACCTGAGTAAGACTCCTCGACTCCCTCGAAATACCTCGCCATGACCTCCTCAATACTTAAATCCTTGTGAGAAATGACACTGCTAGTTTTCCTGTCTTCGGATGTAACAAGGCCGTCGAAAGATGGGACGAGCTCCATGTACTTTAGAATCTCGTTCCGGAAGACCTCTCGCATAGGGTAGTATACGGGGAACTCGGTCCTGTTGGTCTCTCTCGTCAAGCTGCTTCCATCCGTGCTCGACTCCTGCTCGTATGTGCACACCGTGCACAATCCATCGTTGACCTGCCACGGAATAGCGAACCCGCGTCCATTCGCAACCTCTGAAAGCGTCAACGCCGCCAGCGCGGTGGTGCTGTGGCCGATCAAGAGTGCTCCGTACGACTTCTCCATCGCGACATGTAGGAGAAGATGCCGGATGAACAGCCGCAGGATATCTGCCCTTGCCGTCACTGTAGGCAACTTATCGAATAGCCTCCGCAGTCTCTCCACAGGCTCACCCCCTTCCTCCAGTGGCAAGGTCGACCAATCAATACTCCTCACACCTAATACATCACTGAGATGAACACACTCAAACTGCACCAAAGGAAACCGCTCGCGATACTTCTCCAGGAGCTTCCTCGCGGGCGTGTCAGTCAGCTCTCCAGGGTAGCTCAGGTCCGTGTCGACATGCACGACCAATATGTCAAACGCGGATGACGACTTCTTCGCCGCATGGCGTTTGGCAGTCTCGTCTAGGAGCTGCGCCATGACACTCGACGAAGGACCAAAGGAGAGGCCAGCGAGATAGCGACGGGGTGCGAGGTCTCGTGAGAGGCGGGTGTCTCTGAGGAGGGCGCCGAGGCGCTTATTCATCTTGAGGGCTACATATTGGATGTAGCAGTCTCTGCGGTATCCCGTTAGCGATGAACTCTAATGAGACATGAAAAGGTGGTGGTTACCGGCATGTTGGATCTGTTCGTAACCGATAGGGTGCGTCTTCTGCCTTGCATTTCTTGCAAGGTCTTGATGACTCTGACCCCGCCATGTGAGATGTCTTCTGTTCTGTGTTGAAAATACCAGAAATAACAGTCACTTTGAGAATTATTCTCAAGTAATATGAATATGAATGGATGATGGATTCCGCGATGAAGGAAGCGATAGTTGAGACGTTGGTGTTGTATAGTTTATGAGTAATGTCGAAATGCTGATTCGAAATTTTCGCCGCCTATATCCGCGTGTGAAGGTTTACCTCACAAGCCAACTATGATAAATCAGCACTCATAAACCCACCGAAGTTACAAGACACCAGGGGAATAAAGTTACAAGGACACAAATAAAGAAGACAAAGCTCAAACACCCGATAATGATAAAGCCGAACAATCATTGAAGCGGCTATACCTGTCTGCCTCGTGTTGGTATATGCCCCGCGATTGAAGTTCACTCTCCTCTGTGTAAGTACGGTGAGCTGGCTCTCTTAAGTGTTGAACGGGAATGATCTTAAAATTTCCGAATAATCTACCTAGACACACGCTGATTCATGTAATTACTGCTCTCCCTGATTTTGTTCGCTTGTGAGTAGTTGCCCTTGATGCCTTGCGAGTAGTTAATTATGAGGCCGTCCTTGTGAAACAATTGCCACTCCGTAGCATGCTGGCATTTAGTCGTGCTGATCCTCTGGACACAAGATCGATTTCATTTCATCAAATTCACTGAGTGCCAGGTACAGCCATTCAGCCAATGGTTCATCGAGAGCGATAGCAGAAAGTTGGTTAACCAGGGGCTCTATGGTCACCCCAATATATGTTAGCCGGCTTACACCTGTGACGAACTTCACCCATATATCAATGTTGTGACATACCGGCGATTGACTCCGCAACACTGCGGGGCAACTCTTCCATTGCATATTCGATAAAGGTCCTGGAATAAGAGACTATATTCTCGGTTGCAGTCGTCAAGCGAGGTAGGCCCCGGGCCTGAAGGAAATTCCCAAACAGGGGGGTGAGTATCGAAGCCTTGTCGACGATGCTACGCCGGATGGCGAGCTTCATCGTGCGAATGAAACTATCGCTGGGCGTCTCGCCCTGATTGTTGGCCGAGCTAAGAGCGGTAGCTGGACCACTGCCACTGCCGATAGTAGGGGGATGTGAACCGGATCTAGGCATGGAAGTCAGCATGCCTTGAATACAGCTGTAGAGGAGGGTGGCATACGTCAACTTCGTCTCGAGGGCGGTCACCTTGGCGATAATCAACGCTTGGGTGTGAGCCAACTAAATATGCCATCAGCCTCGCTCGAAGACCTTCACTGGCTGGGCACACTTACTATGCTCAAGTTATTGATGATTATGGTTCCTTCAACGCTCAGGGAACGCGGATCTTCAATGGACAGCCAACCATTAGCCCGGTTGAGAACGATACCAGACGAATGTTCCATTTTCGTCTTTTTGACAGGCGACGGGGAAGCCATGACGAGTGTAAATTTGATGCTGGGGGGAAGATTCCAAAAAGAAGACAGAAATGAAAGATGGAGAAAGGTAAGAGAAAAGAAAACACAATGCTACCAGTATCTTAAGAAAACAACATAAGGCAAGTAACTCCCGGTGCAAACGAGCACGGGCAGCAACGATGCACGTTCAGTCCCTGTCGAGGCGGGTAAGGTACCTTGATCATATTGTTCCTAGTAGCTTCCTATCTTTTCTAACTTGAAAGCTTTAGTGTCCTGCTCTTTCCCCTTCTTCTCAGCTTCGATTGCTTGCTCAACGTCTGGTACCATGCTGTTATTCGTACCTACTTATGTTCCAGAGGAGTAAATTTAGGTGCTTAAGTATCAACTTTTACTTGAAAAGTACTGTCGATTTTATTGTTACGTAAATGGGACGGGGAAGAAGATTATTGTAACAATTAGTCACTGCTGTTGGATCGGTTTGTAGACATAAGATAGTATGAAGACACCAACTCATCCATGTCGCATCGTCAAATAAGGCAAAACACATAATGAAAGGCGAGGAAGACCTCACTGAAGACTGAATCACTGCTCTTCAATACCTATAAACTTGCGGTCGGGGCAAGTCATTGATCGAGCTATCTCTGTTCCTCTGTGGTTTATATTTGCCTTCGACCCATCGCCAATTCATCCTCCTCACTTATCAACATCATCACCAACTCTGACTTCTTTCCCTACACTTCGCTTCCACTTGCAACACCCCCAAGACCAAACTGCTTGCACTTTGACCACCGTCACGAACCATCATGGATCCCAAGACCAACATCCTGAAGTCCATCCAGGTCCCCGAAGCCGACGCTTCGACGACCAAGAAGTGGCTCGTTGTCAATGATCCAAACCTCCTATCCCTTGAGGGAAAGGCACTCTTGAACAACCAGGAGATCGTAAGTAACTTGTCTACCTACTCAAACATCGCCACAAGTTTCGCTATGTATCGTGGTAGCCTACGCTCAAAGTGTATTAACTCTGATTATAGATCGTCGAGAAACTCTCCAAGATCACGGAGCTGTTGGAAACCCTGCTCAAGTAAGCCAGAATACTTGCATACCTGGTTAATCGTACCCTTAAGCCCACCCTTAGTCCCAGTCTCAAGTTGAGCCTTGCCCTGACCGTATTGCATAACAGACGTGGCCAGCCCTCGGCCCCTCTTCAAGCCTCGGTTCAAAGCGTCCAGTCCAACGACGATAAATCTACAGAACACAAGAGCCAGGAGCTCAATCATGACTGGAGGTATGCTCGGAACTCACCTGAATTGGTGGCACCTACCCACCCAACGAGATTCCGGGCTAGCAATGCCGGCTGGGCTGCTGGCTGGTCTTGCCCACAGCATGACCCATGGAGTCCTGCCATGTATCGTGGAGGTGCTACCTGGACTGATGATGAGCGGACTGGGTCTCCTACCCCTCTAGCAAAGCCTTCACAGTCATCCCGTGCACGCGGCAAGTGGATTCCTGCTGCTCATACGAGACACAACCCTTATAGAAGCGATGATTTCGGCGAAATCTGAGGAAGCCAGGCGCCATATCGAAGTCTTGGTGGTCAACCTTGGTGGACAGCGATGATGGTCTTTTCATGCTGAGTGGCTATTCTCGCGGTGGCCTGAAAATGCAGAGGTACCGAAAGCGAAACGAGGGCGATGGTGACTTCGACGATAGCAAAGAATACGACGGAGTTAGGGATGGTTGGTGTTGATACAGACAAGTGTTGCCTTGGGAGTTTGGCTTAACTCACTTTATCAGCTTGAAGAATAGTTCCAGCATTACATGTGCTTCATAACATCTCGAATGGCCCGTTGAGCGCAATCTCCGTCTGGTTCTGATTATAAATTAGTTCTAGTTTCTTACAATGAAGATGTGATTGTTCTAGGTGGGCTTGATTATAGCAATCTCCCAGACATGTTATCGAACATTGCCATCGCGTTCGCTACATCCCAGACATTCCTACTTCAAAGTAGCTGGTGTGCACTACCTGCTGTTAGATGCGGTAGATTTGATAGGGCGCCTGGATCAGGTAGCAATGACTTTAAGAAGATTTCCTCGACTTCATCAGGACCCAGGGTTATTATGCATGTTGCCCATTCCGAAATCACACCACGATAGATATGGCTCCCGTTTCTCTCGCATCCCTATGATACGCAAAGGGCCAAATAATGAAAGACTAATAATAGCTCAAAGGTGACAAAGAACCTTGTTTGGCAGGGATGCCTGTGGACCTGGCTCTCGAAGCATAGTAGACGGTCACAGGGCATAGGACCAGGGGGATCTGATATCGTTCCATGGTACAAGTATGTATAGTTCGACCTCCTCAAGTCGATCGTTCTTAATTCCTCAACCTCTTTAAGACCATCATCACTCTCAACCAACACAAAAGGCGCTCACTGGACAAATATAGACATCAAAGTCCAAGAATCACAGATATGCCATCGACAGGATATATAATCATCGTCTATCAGTAATTGTACACTCCTTCCTAACTGACTTTCCCGCCCCGAGCAAACCAAGCCAGCCTAGCCATGAGTCTGGCTCTCTTTTTTGTTCACCTCATCTAGCAACTCCCGGCCCTGCAACTCAATTCGCAAGAGCCTCAAAAATTGGTCAAAATTACACAATTAAAACCCCGTTCACTCCGCTGACCATCCGTGTTTCCTTTCCGTCCCGGCATCTGTTGTTACACGCGTCGGTGCTTGCCTTGACGCTCTTTTGCCTGCGCATTGGTTGTCTCTTACTCCATCATTCCGTCCGCAATGGCAAGACGTTGCTTCGCCGTCTTGGCTCGCTTGCTTGAGCCCTTTCCTTTACCCTTTTTGCCCTTGGCATCGCTATCAATCGGGGTTGCAGGCGTAGCTGTACCCGAAGGTCCTTGCTTGTTACCGTCGTCAAAGTTGCCCTCACCTGCGATTCCGTTAGTCCGAGGCCTTTCCTGTTGTATGTCCATAGGTGGCTCACCTTCATGATACATCTCATCCAGACTGGCGGCATTCTCGGCCTTACGTCGTTTGCCGCCCTTCTTCTTCTGCACCTTCTCCAACTCGCCAGACTCAAGAAGCTCCTTCTCACGACGTTCGATCATCTCTGCTTGCTCATCATCCGCCAACCACATAGCGATGTCACGGTTGCGGTTCTCAGGAGCACGGCGGCCAGAGAAATCGACACTGGCGCCGCCACCTTGGATGACAACACGCTGGACTTCCTCCTTCTGGAGGGCACGCTTTCGGATACGCTCCTCAATAGTACCACGGGTGATGAGACGGTACACAGTAACCTGTCTAGTCTGACCCAATCTGTGGGCTCTGTCCATGGCTTGGGAGTCGATGGTAGGGTTCCAATCCGAATCGTAGAAGATAACGGTGTCAGCGGACGTGAGGTTGATACCGAGACCACCAGCACGGGTCGACAGGAGGAAGATGAAGATGTCTGGTCGAGTCTGGAAATCATGTACCGTATCACGTCGGTCCTCGAGCTTCGTAGAACCATCCAGACGGCAGTACTTGTAGTTGCGGTATGTTAGATATTCCTCCATCAAATCAATCATGCGAGTCATCTGGAAGTACAACAGCACACGGTGATTCTCGTTCTTGAGCTTGAAGAGCAACTCGTCGAGTTGAGCCAGCTTGCCGCTGTCCGTAACGAATCGGCGCATTGACGGAACGGCGATATTGGTGAAGCGCTTCTTCTCGTGGTCCGGCTTGGGCAACATCTTCGTGGTCGGGTAGAGTTCGAGTGGTAACTTCTTCTCAACGAGTGCCTGCTCCTCCCAGAGGGCAGGGCCATAGAGGGTCTTGCGAATACCAATGTTGAATAGAACGTTGTCCCGCTCAATGCCTGCAGCTCGGCTATTGCAAGAAACCTGGATCGGCGGTGCCGTAGCACGAGGTCTACCGGCCTGCTCCAAACGGCCAAGGCCAGACTCCTTGTAGTCTTCCCGCGCGACGTTCATCAGACGGCTAAGAATCCCCTCGTTGGTCATCTTGGCAAGCGGGTCTCGGTTCTGACGAGCTCTAATTTGGAAAAGAGCGTGCGCGGGCGTATAGTCTTGGTCCTCCAGCTCATCGTATGCCACGTTGAAATGGCCAAGTCGATCTGGCTTCTGGAGTTCCTTTGCGGCTCTGGTAAACAAACTCTCATGCGTCGCCTTGTAGACATCGCCAGGAGTGGCGTCGGCGAACCGGAGCCATGAGAACGCCTTGGATCCGTCGGTACTCTCTCGAATATTTTCGGGCGTCCAGATATTCATCAAGTGATTCAACGCTCGGTTCCGCCAGCCGGCCTTTTCGTTATCTCTGCCCGCCTTATACAACCGACCACCCTCATTCCACACAAGACGAGGCAACTCGTAATCGATCAAACTGCGGCTTGAGTAGCCCACAGCGACGTTGTTGCCCTCTCGGACAAAAGATGCTGTCTCGGCGAAGTAGGCGCAGGCAAATGGTGAAGTGACCTCGGCCCGCTCGAATAGATCGGGATGGTTGCAGACCTTTCGGAACTGCATGACCAAGTTCATCAGTGTACCAGAGTCCTGGTCGTCTCCCATAGTAGCCTTCTCCACAAGGTCCATGATGTTAATCTGGTTCCGCAAGTTGCTGTAGTAGGCTCGTTGTCGGTAGGTAAGATCACAGAAGACGTCAAGCTCGATCTTGTCACCCAGCTCCTTCTGCACATGCTTCTTCACACGTCGAAGCATGAAAGGCTTCAGAATCATGTGGAGACGCTTCAACTGATCCTCGTTGAGCTTCGTGTTACTCTGAGCATGCGACTCAATATCTTTCGAAAACCATTCGCTAAATTCGTCGTGAGAGTCGAATAGGGAGGGCATGATAAAGTGCAGCAGCGCCCAAAGTTCCTGCATGTTGTTTTGAATGGGTGTACCAGTGAGAAGCAGCCTGTTTCGGCAGTGGAAACCCAGCAAACACTTCCAACGTGAACTCTGAGAGCTCTTGATGGCTTGCGCTTCATCCAGAATCATGTACTGCCATCTCATCTTCTGGAAGTAGGCAACATCAGAGACCACGAGCTGATACGAAGTTACACAAACGTGGAAAGCGGCATCCTTCCGGTAGGTTGTGTGCTTCCGGTCCCAGAACTTTCGAAGTACCTTTCGGTCACCCGCACTACCCCAGTACGGCAGAATCTTGAACTCGGGCACGAACTTAGCAATTTCTTGCTGCCAGTTGTGAAGGGTCGACGCCGGAGCAACCACCAAGAATGGACCCCAGATGTCATGCTTCTCAGCCAGATAAGCCATAACGGAGATGGATTGGACGGTCTTTCCAAGACCCATCTCGTCGGCCAAAATACCGTTGATGCCTTGTTCGTACAAGTTGACGAGCCAGTTCAAGCCCTTCAGCTGGTACTCCTTGAGCTGAGTGTTGATAAGTTTCGGCTGCTCGATCTCGACATCTCCCAAGCCAGTTGGATTCTGGAAGTTCATTTCTCCTTCCTCGTCCATGTCCAGACCCTTTTGGTTGAATTCTCGAGCCTTTCTCTGTGCCTCCGCAATGGCATTCTGAGCGTTCGCAATGGCTGCGGCTTGGAGGTTCTCTTCGTCCTCCTCTTCAAAGGTGAGATTTTCGAAGTTGGTAACCTTGCCACCGATCGGTCCGGTAGGCTCCTTGACATCCAGCTTGTTCTGATCAATCTTGTGCTTGTCCTGGGCAATATCGGGGTTGTCGGTGCTTCGCTCGACCTCATCAGTCTTGATTTTCTTGCCGATGAAGTGAGAGTAGAGTTCGGTCTGAGAGATAAGGAAGTTGAGCTTCCTCTTCTGCCGGGCAGCTTCACGATCCGCTTCCTCCTTTCGAGCATTCTCAATCTCTTGCTTCTCAGCAGCCTTTCGAAGATCTCTTTCTTCTCGTTCGTTACGCTTCCAGAATCCCATCATGTCTCGCATAACTCGCTTGGCACGAGCTTGAAGGTCCTTTGTGCCCTTGTTAGTGCGTAACTGCCATCGCTTGGCCTCCTTGGAGGCTAGAATCGCGGTTTTCTTGAGGTTGCTAGCCTTGGTTGCATACGAATCAACAGCCAATTTGAATGTCTTGTTGACATCCTTTCGAGCCATGTCTCGCCAGATCTGATCGTAGATTTGGTTGTAGCCCTTGGACATGAATTTCTTCTCACTCTCGGGGATGTCATCGGCCTTGTCCTTAGCCGAGTCTTTGTTGTCCTTGTCCTTTTCGGTATCCGCGTCGCCGCTCTTAGACTTCTTGATTTTGATGCGAACTCGGGTTTCCTCCTTGGTCGGCAACTCCTCACCGGCATCCAAGGCGGCTTGAGCAGCCTCGGCAGAATCCTTTTCGGCTTGCTTTTGCTCCTTAGACTTCTTGGGCCGGGGTCCACTGCGCCCTTTGCCCTTGCGCTTATCGCCACCAGTACCACCATTCTCCATGTCGGAGGCGGGGAATGTGGACATAGTGCCGCCCTCGAGATTAAGTTCCAAATTCCGAGCCGGACCCTTAATACCCTTTTGCAGAATGAGTTTTGTTTGTTGAGCTTTCTTGTTGGCCCGCTCAGCGTCACGGAGATGCTTCTGGCGTTCAGCCTCATCCTCGGCCGCATAAGCACGAGCCAAGGCGGCTTCCTTCTGCTCCATGGTGACAGCCATGGATTTCTCACGGCGTCGTTTTCGCTGCATGTCCTTCTTCCGCTCCTTCTCTGCAAACAGTTCTTGCTCGCGTACTTCGTGGAGCGCCTCGTCGTAGAACACATCATCGTATCGTCGCTTGCCCAGCTCAGAGTGCCTAAGGAGTTTCTTGTCGGCGGACGTAGCATAGTCTTCGCGTCGAAGGCGGTTCTGTTCCGTGTCGAAATCTTCCATGACTCGTCGGCGTTTTTGAGCGCGAAGCTTGTACTGAGCCTCGTCGAACTCGTCAGGATCTAATGTCGTTACATTCTTCTCAATCTGGTTCTCGGCATTTTGAATCTTCTTCTCCATCTCGGTTGACCACGTCTTTGGCTTGGGTTCGCCATTTGCTTGTCGCTTGGCAGGAAGGCGAGGAGTGGGTGACTCTTTCTTGATGGACGACCGACGTGCGTTCTTAGGAGTGGCAGCATCTCGAATATCGGAGGCGCGTCCCTTTGTTGACTTGCGGCCGCCTCTCTTCTTGGTTACCACATCCTTGGCGCGCACAGGGGCTGGCTCGGGTTCCGTCTCGACATCTCGCTCCATCTCGGTGTCGTGATCAGGCTCTTGCTCACGAACCTCAGGCACGGGAGAAGGTGCTCGGGGCTTCGGGCCCGGCTCGGAGCTGGAAAGGATATTGGAAAAGGACATGGGATCAGCAGCACGGCTCGGTGTCTTTGAGAGAGTTAGTTTATATTGGATGATGGGGATTGGAGGATGGCATACGCTCGCGGCGGCAGGAGTAGGCTTGGGAGGCGAAGGGGCTGCCAGGTCTGACTTGGCCAAAGGTGGCAGAGTCGATCCGCCGTTGGTGGTCATGTTGGGCGTGGCACCATGTCTCAAGCTCGGAGAGGCCATGTGCGGCTGTCGCGCTGGTGGACTATTTGAACCGGGATGCGGGTTTGGATGGGAATGCGAGAGCGGACTGCGCGGGCGATTGAAAGTTGATGATGCTCTTTGGGGCGAGGTGTAGGAGCCACCGTTGTAATATGAGGAGTGCGGGTCGGCGGACTGTGAGTAACTGTAAGGTTCGCGAGCCTGGAGTTTGAGAGAGAAAAAATTAAGTCAGCATTGTATCAGGTGAGGGCGGCCTCGCTGGGATTTTGCAGGAAGAAATGGCGGATGATGTTGATGATGGATGATCAACGGTTTTGGTAAGAAAGAAAAAAATTGCGGGTTGGTGCAGCCATTGATGGCTCGTGATGGGCGATGGGAGAGAAATAAAGAAAAAGGCAAACGTTGGATGCTGAGCTGGGCTGGAGTTGGGCGAGTCAAAAGAAGTGGATTGCCCCCTTACCTTGGGAGTGCCAGCCGGGGGCGCGTTGGCGTTGTGCCAGGAGGCGCCCGCCGCGTCAGAAACTCGGCGTTCCTTGGTGGTGTCGGTTGTAGGATCGTAGAAGCTGCCCGTGGCCGACTTCTCGCGAGCGTGATGGACGTGAACGTCGGGGCCAGCAGGGCCAGCAGGCGAGTAGTAGCCGGCCGGCGGATGCAGCGGCGAGACTGGAGGCGCCTGTTGCGGGTGATGCTGGTGGTGTTGGTGATGGCCGGCCGTGGAGGAGGAGCTCAAGCCTCCGGGGGGCGGCAGGGAGGGAGCAACGGGGCCGCCGGATGCGCCCGGGGCAGACGAGGACATGTAAGGGTTGTGCAGAGAGGAACCCGCGGGACGAGGCGGCGATTGATGGGGGTTGGCGCTGGCGATGGTGTTGCTGGAGTTGGCGTTGGGAGAGGAGAAGGGAGGCGGACGGAAATCGGACTGGGTGGGCGAGCGCAGGCTGAAGGTGGAGTGCCGATGAGGATGCCCAGTTGCACTTGACGCCGCAGAACCAGACCCAGGTCCAGCGCCATTGCGTTCCATCCTTGTATCGTCGCCGCGTCGATGGTGACGATCTCGCTCATCGTCGTCTCCTCGATGCGGCCGCTGCAGCACCGAAGAGCGGTAGCTGTTGCCGTCCATGCTGACAGCCTAGCGCAAAAGCTTTGCACTGGGGGGGGGAGAGCAGAGACGCGGATGACGAGACGACGGAGGAGGTGAGGAGGAGGAGGGGAGAGGGATCGATTCGGAGGATCAGGCTCTGGAACCCATATGCACGAAATGAACGACGCGGCGTGAGGCAATTCTTCCCAGGTAGAAGAGGGCGGTTCGGCGGTGTCGCGATGGGGGTGTGTGCGTGCGCGCGCGCGAGAAACGGAACGTCGAATTCGAGGTCGCGACGGGTGGATGCAGCAAGCCGCGATGAAAGAGGATTGCGAGGACAATGGTCTGGACGTTTTGGTGGAAGAGGAGGATGGACACGTGCACTATAAAAAAAAAGAAGAAACGGGGGTTGACGATGGAAGAGAGAGAAGCTGTGGCGATGCAGGAGCGCCAATTGGGGGGGGGAGCGGGGGAGCGGATGATCGGTGATGGATCGTGGGATGTGGGTTTTGGTGGTGAGGAAGATGAAGAAGTTGGCGATGGTGGAGAAAAGAAAGGAAGGGAAAGTCCAAGGAGGGAAGTGAGAGTGAGGCTGGAACTACTCGGATAACGGAATTGTTGTTGTGGATGCGCGCGGCCCCAATGCAGAAAACGCCCAGAGTGAGGGAGAAGGCGAGGCGTCAGAGAGACGGAGAGCGAGAGAAAACCAAAAATGGCGACGTGGTGGTGGTGATGGGCGTTGATACGGAATTAGTGGTTGTGCAGGTGGTGGTGGTGCACGCTCCAGCAGCAACCGCCAGCCTCTAGATGCTAATGCTGGCCAGAGCATTGGACTCCCTGGGCTCCATCACTGGACTGCCTTGGGGCATGGGGGACACTAAAAACGAAACCCGATCAAGCCGTAAACTCCGCGTTCAAACTCCATCCATCACAAATCCATCCACAGCCGCCACTTCCATCGAAGCTCCAGCTCCAGCTCCCGCTCGTCTCCGTCCGCGTCCGTCTCGCGGGCTGGGGCTGCGTTGCCGTGATGCGGGTGCGTGAGAAAATAGGTCGATCCAGATCCACTATCCCAGCCGCGCTAAGTTTAAATTGGCATCCATGAAGCTTCTTTTCCACCACCTCAGATAGATCCCGGCCAACCTGGATCAGGGGTGTAGGGTAAGGAGAATATTTCGGAGAAGAACCAACACCAGGCTGTGTAGTATTTCCATCAAAGTGATCCAAAAAATTGGTGATAAGCTCTGGATTTTTGTTTTTTACTTTCTTTTGTCACTCAAGTAGAACTGGCCTTGGGATTTTGATGATATTTTAGAGCCAATGCTGGTGAAATGTGACGTGTATCCCGAGTATTACCAACCCCAGCTCATGTAAGGGTCCTTGCAGTTGTCTCAACGGGATCATCAACCTTTCATTGCACAAACACATCAATCCCGTGTAGCGGTGAAACCTCAAGAAACGCCTCGTGCCGTGCTGTCCCCACCGCCCGTGCTACAGAGGATAAATCACTTCGAGATCTGGTAGCACATAACGCTTGAGTTCAATGGATCTCCAAATTCCAAAAAACAAGTCTAATACCTGCAATACGCTCCAAGTCCCCACAATTAACTTGGCGATGGGAATATCCTCGTCAACACCTAACAATGACAATGCTACGGTTATGAAGGACGAGATATTGCACAAAACTGACAAATACATGGATAATACCCGAGTTAAGAATTATATTCGAGATGACTCCACGAACCTCGGTCGATCTAATAAGCGGCTTTGATGGTCCTCAAGCCCCGGATTTGAGCCCTGCCTCCAGACCCGCAATCAAAGCCCTCGCACGTCGAGCCTCACCTCCCCAACGATCCAGTTCCGCGTCTTCACTGAAGCTCACCCTCTCCGTCCACCACTTCAGCCAATTCTCAGCCCTTGCGCCCTCTGGAGCACGGAAGAGCCCCACGCTGATATCTATAACATCGGGTCGGAACTCATCGTGCCAAAACACCGTTGCGCCGCAAGTGCCGCAGAACTCCCGGAGCACACCACTTGATGACCTGTAGCTCTGCAGGATTCCAGATGGCAGAGACTTGAAGTCGAGCGGCACAATGCCCTCTTTGCCATCTCTTACAGTGTGGAAGAAGATGTTGGTTCGGGGAACGAATGCCCACGTCTGGATCTCAAAGCCCGAGGCGAGACGACAGGAGCGGCATGCACATGTCCCAGCAAGATACTTGGTCTTATTCTCCTGCAACCACCACTTCTCATCCGTTGTATTGCCGATCAAGGACTCATCAGTCTCGTAGTAAGGGACCATGAGGTCGGGGAAGTTGGAGCGTGGCTCAACGCTGGCTTCGTCTGGACGCGTTACATAGAAGCTGACCGTACCACAGGCACAACTTGCTGGTAGCTTCTCTCTGTCTTTCTGAAAATTGGACGAGGATGTTGATGGACTCTCATCGATCTCGAGTCGCTTCCCGTCGACCAGGGGAATCCAGTTGGCGATTCCTCCATCCCTGGTATCTGATACACCCTGGTGCCTGTCAAAAGTAGCAGGCTGCGCTCTACTCTCATCACCATTCGCCGTGCCCTTGATCACCCCAGTGGCTACCTCCCAAGCATCCGTTTTCCCCCAGCGGAAGATGTGACAACCACAAACTGAGCAGAAATGCCGGGTATAACCGTCTTGCGACTCGTGCTTGCGTGTGCCATCCAACGACACTGGCTCTTTAATTGGATAGTACGATGTACAAAGTAAACCGCTGACATGGCGACAAGCGTCGCAGTGGCAAAGTGATAATGAGACGTCGGTAGAGTCTTGTTGAAGCCGTAGCTGGATGGTTTGGTTGGTCTTGCCGCAAAGGCACGAGACGCGCACTGCTGATGGCATACCCATGCTACCAGGATAGATCTGGGGAGTTGATGCTTCTGGTTGATATAGAATAATGAGCAATCACCAATCCCAAGGTATCTCTGACGCGTTAAGGTGACACTGAAGGCTTCGAGTAATGTGAATCATGACCTGAGAGTCCCGACGGTCGAGATCAGGTTTATATCTCTAATAGATGCCCACCCATATATAGAACCCCCTCTTTTCGTCTCGATGTCCTTCCGTATCTTGGTTGTGTGGGAACCCGTAAGATGCAGCTCGGCCGACATTCAGCGGTGTTTCGTGCCGTCGGATCGATCGCGGGGAAACTCAGGCAGTAGGGCGTGGTAAGACGGACTGTCTACGCCGTGCTGACACAAATCCTGATGTCGACTCATCCTCATCTTCGAACCTCTTTTGCGAAAACGCTTTTGGCTAGCTCATTTCTACGGAAGATTTCTTGCGACTTTACTGGATTTTATCATCATAGTGCTAAATTATTATGTGTAGAACGTCTTCCTTTATCCTGCACTATAGCAACGGATTCTGAGAGCTTCTCGATTAAGTTGGGTTCAACTTCGTGAAAACCTAGACAACTCTGTATGACGAGATCATTAGAAAGGCAGGAGATGAGGTCACAATCAGTGTCAGAGATCAGTTTAGAAGCGAGATTGGCCTTGGGGGTTAGAACATCTAAGACAGCATACTTCCGAAGTTAGGGTAGTTTAACGAATAGGAGTAATAATAAAACTAGAAGAGCATAGCTCGATAATGAATTTACTTTCTCGTAGCATCTCTCCTCAAAATCTCGTTTAGCCCATCCCGCATCTTACACTTCTCCAACGCAAAGCTTCCCGCCAACTCCTCCAGTTCCTCTTCGGTCTTCCCGCGGAACAACTCCGCCAACTCCCAGCCTACATACTCACTCAGCAGGCACTCCCTCACTACACGCTCCACATGGCGCTCAAAGGTCCAGATCTTGGGGTACTTGACGCTGTGGAACTTCGGGTCTACCATGTCCTTGAGGCCCTGTAGGAAGGGCTCGTAGATGTTCTTGACGCCGTCTTTGTTGACGACGCCCCAAAAGTCTAGACCGAGCCGTTGCTTCTTCTCCACGAAGGGTTGGATGAGTTGCATGTATGGTGATGCAGGGTCGAGGTACGTCATGCCCTGGTAGCCAATGTCCTTGTACAGCCAAATCGACCAGCTGATACCTGTCTTACGATATATTGAGAGTTGCTCCTCTAGCAGAGCAAACCTCTTGACGTTGGTCTTCCTCGCTGAGACACCCTCCTTGCTCTCGTCCTGGTACACGGGACCAAACTCGCCATTCCAAACAGGCACATTCTTCTCCTTCATGAACTTCACCTTTCGCTCAAAGCTCGCACGCAACTTGTTCTTCTGCTCCTGGGTTCCCTCGAACTGCTCGCCGATCGGGAAGCCCATCATGCTATAATCATGACAGGCATACACAGTGTTCGGCAGAGGATCCCCGGGGAAGGCGCGGAAGTCCATTGCGTAGGTGTTCCCATCTACGAAGAGGACATGATCTGGGTCAATGGCACGGATGGCCTTCTCAGCTCGTTCGTACCACGCAACAAGTCGGGCACCATAAGCGCCGGAATCTGTCTGGTGAGGATCGGCTGGCTCGTTCAGTGGGTTGTATCCGGCAACGACTGGGTTCCCAACATAGTGCTTGGCTAGTGCCTCCCAAAGCTGAATAGCTCGATCTTGGTGGTCCTTGAAGTCCCAGAATGATGCCCGTGCCAGACCAGAGTCGCTGTGCCAGTCTTGGTTCTGTCCTCCCGGAGCGGCATGTAGATCTAGAATGACATAAAGGTTGTGTCGGGCGCAGATATTCACACACCGGTCTAGATGGTCAAATCCTTCTTGCTTGAATACAGTAGGGTTCATATCATCGATAAAGTGGCGGTAGTTGAAGGGAATTCGGATGCAGTTGAGCCCCAGTGATGCAAAGTATGCGGCGTCCGCATCGGTAAAGAAGTGGTGAATAAGCCTATCAAAGAAGAACTTGGCCTTTTCTTCGCCCAGAACAGCAGCCATCTGCGCACGATGTTCATGCTCATGGCCGGAATATCCACTAATGAAATTTTCCATGTTCAAGAAACCGCCGAGACCTGCTCCCTTAAGAACTACAGTCTCGCCGTCCGGGTTGACGATTTTGCTGCCGTCGACACGAAGCATGCTGCATGGCGGGTTTGAGTTGGCCGAGTAGGCTCCGTTTGTGCTATTAGTGCCATTGTAAGAACCAGAGGCATCTCCAGAGATAACCATGATGAAGATTAATAGGGAGTAAGCGAAGTTAAAGAGTGATGAGTAGATTATATGCCCTCTTCTGGAGTTTTTGGTTTGAGACTGAGAACTCCTGAGGGCTTCAGCGTTGAAATACCCGTACAGAAATAATAAGCTGAATAATAATAATAATAATCAACCTGGTTCGCATCCTTTCGCATGTAGGGGAGTACCGCTCGGGATGGTGAACCGTGAAATGTCTTGAGACTCCACCTGCGTTTCGAGCGAGACTCCCCGATGGATCTTGCCACCCCCGTATCTGCTACCCCAGATTCCTCAATACTAGGACACACCCTCACATGCTTGAAAACTGGGTCGGTCGAAAGACTGACGGTTATTTTCATGGCGGCTGACCAGAAAAGCCCATGGTTGGCCATTCTCTTCCCTTCCGATGGTCTCCGGGGACGCTCTTTACAGACAGCGCCTTACGTGGGTAGTCCGAGCACACGATAGTTCTTGAAAAGGCTCAGATACACACCATATCTTTAGATCTCAGGGCCGAAGTTCAGCCTGAATGCAAGTTATAGGCGAGACTGGAAAATGAGGTCTGAGCCTCTTGAGGTCAGGATGACATGTAATGCATGTACTTTACCGGGTGACAAGATCGTTCGAAGCCTCTAGCTTCTCATTGTCACCAGATTCTGCTCTAATAATGCCTTCCACCTAGGCAACTCTTCAATTTCATCCTCCCAAACCGAAAGAAGCCGTAGGACCTCGTAGACAGCCTCCTTCCAACCCTCCAACATCTTGTATCCAAGCCTTCGAGCACCTACCAACACCAAAGCACTACGCATACATGACTTGATCATGGGATAAGTGCCGTGATGCCGGTGGAGGAATCCTGGGGCATTGACATGAATTCGCCGTACATGGACCTCTACCCCCTTTCTTGCAAATGCTGTTACTACCGGATTGATCGAAGGCTGGCTGCCAATGAGACCTAGCTCGGCTGTCATAAATGGCCAATAGATCGTCTCATAGAAATTCTCCAAGTGGCCCCGAAGGACGAACAAGCAGACATTGTCATGTTCAGGTGGCGCTTCTATTGAGAGCTCAGCAGGCAGACTATCCGACCATTGCCGAACCTGGGTCTCGTAGTCCGGAATCATCAAGGCCAGATCGTCCAGGAAAGCTAGATTAGATCTTGAGCTTCGGTGTAACTCCATGATTTCGTTACAGACCCTGCTGGATAACCTCCTCAATGAAATCTCCGCTAGGTAAAATAGCCAAGACGTCCTCTGCCTGTCTGAATCTGTAGTCTTGATCGACTCCACAGGCTGGGGAGGAGTTGGGAAGAATGGTGGGTACAATACACTGGTCGAATGGGGCATATTGAAGTCTGGCAGCAACAGCTCTTGCCTCAGCTCCCTTTCGGACTTCCAAGCAGACCAATACACGGCTTGTTGTTGCGTATCATGATCACCCATTTCCATAGAATCCGCCGAGAATCCTGGCACCGACGCCATCGTGTTCTGGGCCCTCCTAAGAAACGGGAGGTGCTGGCACGCTGCAAGGGCCTGCGAGAAGAGCCGCCACGCATAGATGGGCTTGTAAACACACATCATGTATACGCCTGATAGAAATAAGCACTGTGGGCCGATGATATCTGGCTGACAGAGAAGCGTCCCAATTCTTTTCTGCGCCGCCTGGAAGAAGACTTGGGACTCGGTGTATGCTGCTGTTTCTGGCTTCGTATCTAGGCTGGGACCAAATGGAGTAGCGATCCTGCCCAGAGCGCAGATGACCAAGGCGAGACATGATTTCGGCGACCAGTCAACACCATCTAGGATAGTACTGGTAACCAGATGTCGCGTCGATGCTTCCTCCAGGATTGGGTTCTTGCAGTGCACATAAGCAAAGAACTTGTCTAGAAGGAGGTTGATTCCATTAGGCTCAATGTCAAGGAGGGCGCCAAGAGTGCTGTTCCCTGGGGACGGAGCTGCGAGTGGGACAGGAGGACTCTGAACGGCGAGTTGCTGACGCGGCTGATCCTGAAATGCCGACCATAGGAGCAGACTGTCAACTTTTTCAGGCAAGATGCTCCTCAGTGGGATGTCTTCTCTCTCACTTGGGTCCCGGTAGGGCGTGCCAAATCTCGGCATTGGGTCCCCTGCCATACCCCTACCACCTGCTTTCGGTGACTGACTCCGGATACCATCATATGATGTTTCTCTGGCGCTCCGACCCCTAGGGTCCTCTCTCATCAATTTCTCCAACTCATCCAGCCTTTCCAGGATCTTTAGGCTCGCCGGGTCAAATGAAGACAGATCCACAGGGGACTGTACGCAAGTGGCTCCCACGCTCAAACAATATGAACATGTGGGTTTGCGGTTGTCACACTTCGTCTTCCTAGCTCGGCAGACTTGACAAGCTGTGTTCGCCCGCTTTCTGGGGTAAAATGCTGTGCCACGAGCAGCCGGCCGTTTACCAGGCCGACGATCCTCCCCATTCTGGGCTGATGATTGGGCTTCGTTGCGAGGAGACGGTTCCATTGAATATCAGTATTCTGGGGGAGCTGTATGAAGTGGAACCTAGTGCCCGGGAGTAAAGAAGCAGGGGGATGTTGGGCGACGTAGGAACCTGGAAGTTGAATGAGACACCAAGCGACATCGTCGGGGAACGTCGCTCTATATCATAGTGGCCGCCATGAGTGGTCGTGTGATGTCCGTATTGGGGAACCTGGATATCACTAGTCTGGGGAAGCGTCGGGGAATGTCGCTCGAATGACTCGGCACGTCCCACGACTCCTAGTCTCTACCCCACAGTCCCGGCTTTTCAACTCAGACCCACCTCCACGATCCCCAGACATGACATTTTCATTCTGGTCCGATGGTGTGGTTCTAGATCTGATAATTCGTCAGGCGATGACTTCGACTTTAGCCGGAGAGAAGTGGCTTGGAGCGACTAGAGAACGACAGCATGTGTTATGTATAATGTGGCGTCCGTGGTCGAGTATATGAAGAAACGTCTTCGTCCTGATCCCTAAATCATCACCAACGAGTCGGCACAGCTTCATCACTACTCTCAATTAGCATTGGCTCTTCCAGCTTATCAAATCAATTTGGGGCCAGTCTCGTGGACTCGCAGATAGTCACCATGGCTACCAAAGCCGACCACATGTCTGAGCATGGAGTCTCGGGAGTCGAACACGCAGAACCCAAGACGGAGATCATGGCTACGGAGCGCCAAGCTGAACATGATCTCACGCTCAAGCAAGTCTTCCGCAACCATCCTAGGCTGATATGGTGGTCTTTCTACTGGGCCATGGCTGGAGTTGGCTGGTGAGTTGAAGCAGATAGCATCGTCCGCATTGCTTTCGCTAACGTGCAGGTAAATAGGGGCTTTGATGCTCAGATCAACGGGGCCATGATATCAGTCGCTGCATTCCGTCGTGACTTCGGGTGCGTGCTATCCCATGGATTGCTCAAGAGTGAACCGTGCTGATAGCTGTCACTAGGTACATGCAAGACGGCGTTGCCATTCTTCCCGCAGACTGGCAGACAGCCTTCAACGTCATCAGCAGCGTCGGTCAATTCTTCGGGGGCTTCCTCTGCTCCTGGATCTGCGACAGAATCGGCCGCAAGTACTCCCTCGTCATTGGCCTGCTTGTCACATCCGGAGGCATCTTTGGCGAAATGTTCTCGACCTCGAACGCAGCTTTCGTTGTATCGAAGCTCATTCTTGGCTTTGGGCTCGGCTTTTACCTGACACTCGGCCCATTGGCAACGTCCGAAATTGCTCCTGTTGTGCTTAGAGGTATTTCGACTGCTGGTGTTAACCTTGGAATCGCCATCGGACAACTCATCTCCAACGGCGTCATCAAGGGATTTGGAGAACGGAATGATCACTGGGCCTACCGCGGACCGTTTGCAGTACAGCTGTTCTTCGTTATCTTCCTAGCAGTCGGTCTTCCATTTGCCCCCGAGACGCCCTGGTACCTCGCCAGAATAGGTAAACGGGAAGAGGCAAAGAAGTCGCTCCAGAAGCTCTACGGATCAAACACAAATATCGACAGCAAGCTAACTGCCCTCGAAGAGACTATTGCTGAGGAAGAATCCACAGCGTCTGAGCAGGGTAGCCTAATTCAATGCTTCAAGGGGACTAATCGCATTCGCACGGTGATCTCCATGGGAGGCTTCGTATGCCAGCACCTAGTTGGCATCATCTTCGTTCTAGGCTATTCGACGTACTTCTTCCAGCTCGCGGGTTTGGCAGAATCCCGAAGTTTCGATCTCGGTGTGGGAGTTACGGCCTGCGGCGTGGCAGGCAATTTCTGCAGCTGGTTCGTCGTCAACTCCTTTGGCCGCCGCAAGATCTTCCTCTCGGGTATGGTTTCCATGACGGCCCTCCTTCTGTTGATTGGTATCATGGATGTCGTTCCCTCCAATGGCGCTCAATGGGTCCAGGCGGCCTGTACTGTCATCTACGCCTTCGTGTATTTCGCCACCGTTGGAGCGATGGCATTCACCCTCCTAGGCGAGACTAGCAGTACGGCTCTGAAGGCCAAGACGATGGCTTTGGCGACAGCAACACAGGCGATTATGGGCCTTATCATGAACTTCGCGATTCCGTACATGGTGAACCCTGACGAAGGCAACCTCAGGGGCAAGGTCGGGTTTGTCTTTGGTGGACTTGCGATGTTTGGTCTGGTCTGGAGTTGGTTTTTCATTCCTGAGCTGAAGGGCCGGACGTACGATGAAATTGATCGGATGTTCCAGCTGAAGGTTCCCCCACGGCAGATGGGATCGTATCAATTATGAGATGGTTTATTATGTCGCGGCGCTAAGGAAGTGAGACGAATTGGATGCGACCTGGCATGGAATAACTGCTAAGATCGATGAGAATATTACCTTATGTATTCTAGAGAGATCGTCTAAGCTTTATTTAGGGAGGCATTTATATATTATTGCCGCCGGATGACGGGTAGCAGTTGACGCATTCGGTGAACGCAGCAGTGCTTTCTTCAACGAACCTAGCAGCATATCATCACAGCGCCGGCGACCTTATCATGTACATTTCCACCTCATCCACACCCCGATACCTCTCAATAAGCCCATCTACATCCTCCAACCCAACTTTATTAAGCCTCTTCGCAATTTTCTCCGACCAAGCTCCATTATCGATCCTCCAAGTTGTCTTTTCCTCAAATCCCAATCTCCTATACAATTTTACACCCTCCGCCGAGGAGATAAGAATAGTCGGTAACGCCGCGGTATCGCTTTCTTCGAGAACAGTTTTGAGTAGAGCGGCACCGATACCACGGTACTGGTGGGTTGGTAAAACCATAAGGTGTTTTATAACTGAGGCTGTTAGATTGGAGGGTGATAGGAGAAAAGGGGTACGAACATATATGTGGTTGAGATTCGTAGTCTTTGGAGACTTTGTCTTTCTCATCATCTGCCGAGTTGAACTCCTCCCATAGGTCCTTCATATACTCCTTCGGCTTGAACAAGTCTTGCATTTCAATTCCTACCTCATCATCCACCTTCCCCTGTTCTTCCGTCTTTTCCGCCTCGTTCAACACTCGAAACCGGACAAACCCAACTACATCTTCACCATCCACAGCCACTACGAACCGGTTCTTAGGTTCCTTAAACGCTGTGTTGGTTGATGCAGGCACAATTTCTTGCGGGTGTATTTTAAAGAATGCAG
Source organism: Nectriaceae sp. PG4201 (assembly GCA_023628695.1). Taxonomy (NCBI): domain Eukaryota; kingdom Fungi; phylum Ascomycota; class Sordariomycetes; order Hypocreales; family Nectriaceae; species Nectriaceae sp. PG4201. Next base: position 223,463 of record JAMAKE010000032.1, on the reverse strand, counting down.
CGTAGAAGGGGTGGTATGTTGACAGCGCATCATAATGGACTTTCGAGATGGCCGTGCCATCTGAAAGCTCTGCGGGGCGGATTGTTATAGTCATGGCAAGGTTGCCTAAGGGGTATCTAATTGCACCGTAGGGTATAAAGGAAGCAGTGGGAGGGCCTTCCTAGTTGAATGTGAGGATTTGTATAAGAGTCTCGGCATCGGAGTCCGAGGAGTGGGGCCGGAAAGCCGGGGTTGTGGCATGAGTCACCCGGCGGAGCCCCGGACCGCGCACTCTGTTTATAAAGCTTTTCGTTTTGTCCAAGCTGGAGCCTTTCGATACAAAAGGCCCAGTTATCTGAGATATGAAAGTGTAATGAGTCTTTATGCTTGTCTATGTACTTCGTGAAGTAGCTATCTATATTGAAACTCTTCTTGAGACGTCTTCGATCAAACTCGTTAATGATAGTTTTCTTCACATTGCTTGACTGGCAACTCTGTCAGTTGCCGCTTCAGAACAGAAGTGACATACAGGTTTGGGTAGTTACCCATGCATTCATACTAATCAAGCTCTAGGCAGTAAAAGAAATCCACAGTCTATCGCGCAAACATAACTTATTTTCAAGCGAGCATCATGCCTCTCCGGCGAGGTCATGCTCATGTGTCGTAGCGGCGTCCTGTCATGCATTTTCATCCTGATGACGTGCCGCACGCCGCAGATCCCATGAAAATACCCATTCATGTCAACTTTTGTGGACTGATCCGTCTATAGTCATTTCCGTATCTCATTCTCCCATTAGACAGCACCAGCCGAAACCATCTTCTTACGTAGGTAGTTCTTGTACTCGCCGATTGAGCCATCCCATTCTCGGATGGTCTTGTTCTCGCAGACGAGAATCTGCTTAGCAATCTTGTCGAGCAATCTGATATTATGTTAGCATTATTTCGGTAGTCATGGATGAATATTGAAACTCACCGGAAGTCGTGGGACACAACGATAACACCACCGCTAAAGGCGTTGATGGCATCCGCTAAACTGTCGATAGTGGGGATATCAAGACCGTTGGTAGGCTCATCAAGTAGCAGCATGTTGGGTGCGTCAATGGCCAGCAAAGCAAAAACGATACGGCTCTTCTGACCCTCAGACAGGGTGCCCATCAGGGCAGTCTGGGAATCACCGCTAAGGCCGTATTTACCGAGTTGCTGGCGCCAGTACTGGTAATCTTGTGACTTCTCGCTGTACTTGTCTCGAACAAAGTCCAGGGCAGACTTGGTCAAATCCAGCTGTTCAGCACTGTGCTGAGAGTAGAGACCAAGCTTCAAGTGTGTGTGTCGGGTGACGGAGCCACCAGTAGGCGAGAGCTTTCCGGTCATCAGTCGCAGCAGGGTCGATTTGCCAACACCGTTGGGGCCGACCAGGGCGGTTCGGGAGTCCATATCGAAACCAAGATCCAGGTTGCGGTACAGATCATCCTCAGCCTTACCAGAGTAGGAGAAGGTGACATTGTCGAAGGACAGCACGGGCGGGGGAAGCTTTTCCACGTCGGCAAAACGGAAGCTGAACACCCTGTCTTGCTCAACAGGCTGAATGAAGCCGTCAGCCTCCATCTTGTCGAGAATCTTCTGTCGGGACTTGGCCTGTCGGACCAAGTTGGCGTAGGTACCGGCACTGGCGATGAACTTCTTGATGTGGACAATTTCGTCCTGCTGCTTTTGGTAGGCCTTCATTTGGTTGGTCTCCTGCTCGGATCGAGTCTTGTTGTATGAGTCGTAGTTACCACCATAGTAGATGAGCTGCTTCTGACGCATGTCAATCATGTTGGTGCAGACGCCGTTGAGGAAATCCATGGAGTGCGAGACGAGAACCAAGGTTCGGTCCCATTTCTTCATATACTCTTCGAGCCACACGCATGCCTCGAGATCCAAATGAGCAGTGGGGTCGTCGAGAAGAAGGAGCGAAGGCTTGACGAAAAGGGCCTTTCCAAGGGCGACTCGCATTCTCCAGCCACCAGACATGTCCTTGGTCTTCTTGTGAATAGTCTTCTTGTTGAAACCGAGACCAGTCAGAATAAGGGAAGCTCGTGTAGCAAAGGTGGAAGGATCCATCTTGTCAATGTGCTGTGGGAGATAGTCAGTACGAGAGCAATCAAGTATCAACTGCGGGAAAACTCACATCGTAGAGATCCATGAGAACAGGGCTCTCTGGGCCCTCATCTTCGAGCAGCTTCTCAGCCAGCTTATCCAAGCGCTCCAGTTCATTCTCAGCCTCCTTGACAACCCACTCAAGGGCACCAAGATCGCTAGGAGGGGCACCTTCGTTCAGCAGGTAGATATCGATGTGTTCGGGGATGGGGAACTCTCGAGCGGCAATAGCCTTGAGGAAAGTACTCTTGCCGCAACCGTTCTCACCAAGAAGGCCGTATCGTCGGGCGTAGGAAAGCTCGAGGGTAGAGTCGGTGATAAGGACGCGACCGTGGAATACGAGACTGGTGCTGGTGATCTTGACGTCCTTGCTGGTGTAGGTAGACGCCAACACACCGGTGGTGACTCGGTCAGAGATGCCGTGCTTGTCCATCTGCTCAGCCAGGCGCTTGACCTCGTCCAACTTCTCGCCGGAGGTGCCATCGTCACCCTTCTTGATGGGGTTTCCGTGCACGTCGAGCTCGACCTCCTCGACCTTCTTGGCCTTTCTAGCGGACCGGGGGACCTTGCCCTCAGCGGCCTTCTTTGCGGCACGCTTCTCCTTGGATGAAGACGGAGCCATATTTGCGATTTTGAGGCGGGAGAAAAAAAGACAAGTATCGCCGGACGGAGGGGCAGAGGGATGTCGGTTATCTCGACAAAAAAAGAAAGGGTATCTTTGTGGTCCCGATGTCCAAACCGAAATGGAAAATTTTCTGGGAAATATGCCCTCGCTGGCCTCGGGGAGTGAGATGGAGAGAAGAAAAAAGTAACAAAAAAAAGACCAAACTACAACAAAGAGTGGCGGTTCCAGTCCCTGCCGCAGTGATTCTTGGAGCGGTTGATGAGGCGGGGTGAATTTTCGTTGGTGGGGCAGATTTTCAAAATTTTGGCTGATAGCGCCAAGTCAGGCATCAATCTAAGGCATCGAACAAGGGGAACTCGGAAGGATGCGCAGCAACACACATTGACTTTTTCACCCTTCGCCACTACGGAAAGCCCGTTCTGTTGAGTGTATGTTACTGTACATCAACGTAATGTTGGATCATATGAGAGTTTGTTTTTCTAGTTTGCTGTCCCTCTTCAATTTGCATGCCTTTGGACGTATCACTATCAAGCCTAAGATACCTTTGCTACTTTAGAAGCCAAAACTTTGAGTTTCAACAGACCCTGACCCTTGACGTCATGTTTTACCATGACCCTGATTGGCGATAAGAGCAGGAGTTTTCTCCACACAGCCCTCTTCACTCAGGCTATCAACCTGCATAATATCCTACCCTGGACCTTTCCACGATGCCAGGATTTTAACCTTCGGTTCAATTGGGCGGTACTTGATTTACTTGAGCTATGCAGTCGTTTTTTAAAAACACGAGCTGGACACTAGGCCTGGTTAATGGAGCAGCCGAGGCTTTTGTTGGGTTGGCTTGTGTTGGATTCGAATCACAGATGCCTGTTACGAATGAAGGCAACCTAATTCCCTGCTGCAAGCTCCATCCTTGCTGACCATCTGCATATCACTGCATCTTGCTACCTCTGACTCATATTCCTTCCTAAAGACCGAGAGCTGGGTTACTTTAGGTTAAGCATTGAGTCGCAGCATCTGGACAGATTGCTCGGAGCCAACAACACAATGTAACAGCTTTAGGACGATACTTGCCCTGAACAGACATAGTTCAATTCAGTAAGTACGCATTTGAGGTTCATTAGAATTTATTTCGCACTTTTCTTTCATTCATTTCTCATTTGGAACTTTTTGGAATCCAAAACCTCAGATGCCGGTCCAATAGTAATTATGATACACTGAAACCTTATTACCACTTATTTAAGAGGGAGTTTCCGAATCGAGAGCGTCAAAAGCCGTTTTCTTTGACAGCTCTCCCTGTCTTGGCCCAGCATCACGACCCGCTGAGCTTTGGTTCAGTTGCATCTGCTGCTCCGCCAACCGGCTCGGGTCGTTCTCACTTCCAGGTTCGGCATTCAATGCTTTCTTGATACCCTCCTGTGCCTGCGATTCGTCCCAATCACCACCCTCCTTCAGATTCTTTCCATGGGGTCCACTTGCTTCAGAGCTGAACTCGTTTCGTCCCGAGCTAGAGCTGGATTGCTGAGTAGCTGAACGACCTTCTGATCTGGAATTACCAGACGAGGACTTCAGGTCTGCAGCTGAGGTATTCTCGGAGTGCATGCCTTCATTGGCTGAGAATGCACCGCCTTCGCGATGTGACTCGGCAGCCAGAGACTCGTAGGGGACAGTTCCGACCTTTTCTTGTTCGACGGGTGCATTCCTACCGGCATCGACCTAAAACACAGTAAGTATCTGCTCGTGTGATGCGAAGCTTTGGACAGATCCTACCTTGGTGCCGGCGCTGGGAGCCTTGCGGTCTTGAGGGGTTGACGTCGACATATTGGTTTTTTGTGAATATAATAAAGTCTTTCAAAGTTTCAGTGTTTCTTAACAGATTTGACTGTTTTCGTCTTTTCGTTCGATGGGATTTCTGAAATCGCATTGTGCTCGAGCGAGCTGGCTAATATATCATCATCTTGAGTTCTGTATGACATCACAACGAGCAATTCTTACGTCGGTCATGGCCGGACCAAAATGTCCCTCGAGACGCATAGCATTCTCCAAAATTACATCATGGTTGATTCTTCGAATATTCTAAAGCAACACAGCCCGCTGTTTGACAGGATCCTGTAGGGCGATCTTGAATAGGGCATCGTCGATTAGATCGGTAGTTGCGTCGCATCTCGATCTTAGTGATTGACCGGGAAGGACCGAGGACCACCTGGGTTTCACTGACCACAATGTGCTTCTTTTAAGGCAGTGCCACGAATAATACCGACGTAATCCATATTGAGAACCACAATAACATCCGCAAATGAAGAAGCTGAGCATCGGTTCCTGAAAACTCAGGATGGTGGTACTTGTTAGGTGTGGATCCAAGGCTGAGGTATCATCCCTCAAGCACATTCAACCTTGTGGCTTCAGGCTTTCATTTCACTACTTGCCTTTTCATATCATCGCATCCTCACGTAAATATCTTTGCGCTGCCAGAAGGATTCTAAACAGGTAATAGGTCGTGGTTGTCTTGGTCAGTGACCTCATATTACCTAAATTGGAAACTACTCGCGTTGTGGATGTAGATAGAGGTCGCTACTATGGTCAGCATTAATTGTCGGAGAATATATATATGATAGTCTTATATCTATGCCTACTGAAAATAATACTTCAAAAGAAATTAATATCCCCACTACATTAATTGATGTTGGACGGTTTCAGAAAATGAGTTCCCTCCGGGAACGTTCGGCAATGTGCTGATGTGGGAGTATCCTTGGCAGCTTGGCAGATCATTCAATGCCAAGAGGTCGTTCAACGGTGCAGGGGCAGAAAGATTGTCACCCGTATCGCTTAGACGGCTGACATGGAGCAACTTATTACCCGTTTCACCAAGATTTTGGACCGCTCGGTACTTCCTAGTCTGGCCATGGGCGAGTGAATGCCACCAAAGGCCAAGCGATCGCAGGGTATCACATGTGTCAGTCCATGGTTCGTTGTCCAAGAACTTAGCCTGAGAAATGTCCCTATCAGTGATATGGAGGCCTCTAGAGTGGTATTTTATTCCTGTCTGCCAAGATGCTATTGCCGACAAACGAATCGCTGCGCCCCCTGTCGGTTGACGGGCAGGTTTTGCGTTGCCAAGATTGACGGCTGAGGATATATTTAGAGGACACGGTTACGGCTGAGGTGATGACGATAGATCTTTGTGAAAGTGGCTTTTCTGGTACGATGGGTTACTGGCGCAGATGACACGCTATCGGTTCATATAATAAAGATGTCTGTTGCTCGTACCTCGTATGTTGACAGTCATTTTGATGGTCGATATGTTGAAAGAAAGAAAATTTCCGAGCCCGACTAGATGGAACAAGCGGTCATGGATGAGACTACACACAGCACGGAGTAGGCGATGGTTGAAAGCGACAGCGATACTGACCCTGTTCTTCGGGGGGTTTCATTTATTATCTACAGTTCATACGCACAGGGCGGCATTACTCGACAAGTTCAGCCCTACAACTTACGTCCATCTTACATTGGAAGACGAAATCAAACTCGCCAGGACAAGCTGGAAGTCGGAAGACGAGTCGATACGAAATCCCACATCAACTTCCTACTCGAGGGAGGACCTATGGGCGAACCGGGATCAATGGAAACGATTGGGTTCTGGGTCTGAGGGGGATGCGTTCAGATACAATGGCACAGTGATCAAAGTCTACAAGGCTGCTCGATTTCCCTTTCGAAACTGCGTTCCAGGGGTCTCTCCTGAGCTCCGATGGCCCAGCGAGATATCAGCGTCCCTTCTCTTAGGAGGGAGAGCTAAATCCAAATCAGTTGAGGAAGATATCGACTTCCTTCCTGTTACAGACTACTTTCTCTCTCCGGAGGCTGAAGGCAGAGCCCCGAAGTGGCATTTTCTGACACCGTATTTACCATCTGGAAGTTTGATCCAGCTAGCAGAGCACCTTCGCCGGTTTGGTAACGTTTACACTGCCCGAGAACTCGACGTGATATATCGGCGGTCACTAAATCGGTTACTTGCTACGTTAGACCGCATGCATACAAAACATCACCTTTGTCACGACGACGTTAAACCAGACAACATATTCCTTGCAAGTTCACACTCTCTAAATAACATCAAGAACGATTTGAACGAGACGCGGCACTGGGTCCTCGCTGACCTGGGGAATGTGCGGGAGCAGAGCCATCCTTACCACTCGTCGATGTTATGGTCGTCTCTCAATAATAACCTACCGGATTGTCGAGCGAACGATGTTTTGAGAGTATTGAAATCATATGTGCTGTTCTTGCGGCATTCGGTGCACGACGTCGCTGCATTTGATACCCAGTTCTTCGACGGGCGTGAGCCGTGGAGTCGGCTATTCTGGAAGACGTGGGACGATGTACAGGCGCGAGAACCAATCTCTGCAAGGACGACTAATATACGGTCGATTCATATCCACCCAACGAGCAATGAACTACAACATTATGTTACCGCCAGACGCAAGCCTTTGGGACGGAACTCTTTCTATCGACTCTTCCTTAGCCAGGGAGACATAACTGCGAAGGCTGTCGAAGAAACACTCAAAATTAGTGCGTCAGATCGGGTTGCAAGGAGTTGGGGTCTGGCTTCGTCCCTCGGAGTTCCTGTTGGAAAATGCTAGGCTTGAGCGGAGCGAGGCGCAGACGAAGTATTACTTCCAGACAGGGAGAAGAAAGGCGATACTGGCTGTTGTTTAAGCTCTAACGTGAGATGACTATCCTACTTCACCTAATGACAACATCTTCCTTCTTGTCCTATGGCCTCCGACTTTGTGAGGTTGTACAGGATCCGAAGCCTATCGTCATGGCGCATTTTTGTAGCGACGCATACATCCACTCAGAGTAAGCAGTGACACGCGATCAACAGCGCAGGCTGGACGTCGAAACCGCTAAGCATCTAAGGCTGAACCAATCTTGCCTCTCGATCGGTTGGCGTGGTTGAGTGACGCAAATAATTCAAAGTCTCGGCTCCGGGGCGGGACGGCAATGACAGCCATTCGCCACTCCTTTGCCGGATCACGGGGCTGGGGCACATGATCGGCGATGGTGGTGCCAGTTACGGCGCCGATTCTGAAAGTGTGCACGGCCGGAGGCAGAAGAAAGTGTGATGCCTGTCACACTAATAGATCATTAAGGGTGGTCAGCTGCGTAGGAGCTCGTGAGAGGCAAAGGGCGATTGAGACTTAAAGAGTCGTCGCTTTGGCGATGTTCATTCAACGTCGTCAGATCAACCCACATCATTTCCACTGGAACGAGAATCAAAAGCAATTCAACAAGAACATCAGACATCGCCATGGGAGAATTATACTACCACAACGGCCACTATCATCATACGCCGCACGCAAGTTATGACCATACGAAACACGCGCATGCCCCGAACCTCTGGCAGACCATTTACGAGTTTTGGGATGAGGTCCTATACGGCATAGGAAACATGTATTACAAGATCCGGGGACGTTAAAAGACCGATAACCACCACCTGATCAAGAAGGAGCATAAAATAGTTTGTTGAATGGACCCAGGATGCGGACTGCATTGACTTGGAGGTTGGAGGAGGGTGGTTCAATCTCGTTTTATGAACTTGAGGATGCAATGACACCATCTGGGCGGCGAACGGAACTCCAGAGCCCCGACCGGCCCGAAAGGCAACAACAGCAGGAATAATGACACTGGCCAGACTGGCATTGCACGAGATGCAACAAAAGGTAAGAATCTTCCCTGCAGTATTGAGATGGTGATGGACTTGGCTGATGCCGATCAAGGGAGATAGGACCCAGTGATGAGCAAAGGAGACTGTTTATCGGCTCATTGCGCGGATGGTAATTCCAGGGCACCACCTTTTCTCCCCGCTGGAACTGTGTCGGGTCTGGAAGGCAAACAGAAAAAGCACACTGAACGCAACGGCAATAATTCACCGTTCATTTGTGGGCCGACCCAGAAATCTAGAAGCTCGGGAAAATTTGATAGCAATCCTGGTGTTTGGAGTTTAAGAGGGGGATTACGCGTCATGCGTTGTATCTGGAAAACTCGGCACGATCTCATAACCAGCATAGAGGGAAGAACGGCAAAGCGGATAGAGAATCAATGTCTGGGAATCGAGAGTTACTTTGGAGATATCAATAGCCTGAGTTGCAGCGAAGTCCAATCACGAGAAATGAATTGTACCCACACCTCACCGGCATCACCAGGCTTGGTGTTTTGATGGCCAGCGCCTCAAATCTCACTGTTCATCAGTCTCTGACAACGAACATAGATTCCAGATCGGGTCAATGTCAGTCCTCGAACGTCACTGGACGCAGCAGAGCCATCGACGATGCGTCAGACTTGTTCGAAGTGTCTAATTCCGGTGTCGAAGAAGTGCTTTGGCTGCCAATCCCCTGGATTCACCCTGTGGTTCAGTGGAGATTTGCCCCTATTTCATACGAATTCGGGGTCCGGAGGAATCACCGTGTGAGCGTCATTCCGACATCGAGGAGTGCTGAAGAGAGCGGACGACGCTCTAACGCTGTCCCTAACAGTTCTACTACTGTTAACAGGTAGAAAAACAGCTAGTGGACTCCTCGAATCTTGCTAACCACTGATCCTTCAGAACGTACGATCATGCACATATTGACACTGTCCCACTGTCGCTAACGAGATTGAGTGCCCGGAGCTAACTCCATGATTGGCTACGGGCCTTACCGTTTGGCTCCAGACAAGCTTCGAATCGTTTGCTGCGCCTCAGCATCGACAGGGGCTACAGGGGGCGATGGCCATCAAACAAGGGCCAGACCCGCTCTAAATTCCACGCATCAGCGGTGCCAGCGCCTAGCGTGCAGCAAAACTCCACCGTGCCGGAGCGCACTGGGACTGCAGGCGCCTCCACTCTCCTTTGTTCTTCTGCTCAAGGTTGCCCACGCCTCATCTGTCTTCACTCTCCAACTTCAACTGGGACGCTGTCGCCATCGAATCTTTCTTCTTCCCATCCTTCGCTAACTCTTTTTATTTCTTGTACTTGTTCTTTTAACTGATTGACCTCACTTGGGGCCAATTATACTTCCCGACACTCATTTACATCGAAGATACATTAGTTTGTTTGAACCGACCTCTCCGAAAAAAGGGGTTTCGGCATTCCAGTCGCATTGAATATCAATATCTGGCCCTTGCCTCCGTCGACCACGCGTTAACGAAGCCCATTATCTGCGGCCGACACGAGCCTTTGTGCAACCTTTAATCCTCTCATTCGATCGTTCTTCGACAAAGAGAGTTCACAATGAAGGTTTCCGCATCCCTCCTCGCCCTGGCGGCTTCGTCCGCCAGCGCTACCCTCCAGCCGATTGTCATGAAGGTATGTGCGCCATTGTCATGGTTTGTTGCGATTATCACGATTAACGTACTGTCTGCAGGGTTCCAAGCTCTTCTATGAGAACGGCACCCAGTTCTTCATGAAGGGTGTCGCTTACCAGCAGGACACTGCTGCCGCTGGCGCCACCAACACCAAGAAGGACTCCTACATCGATCCCCTCTCCAATGCGAAGCTCTGCCAGCGGGATGTTCCTCTTCTCAAGGAGCTGGGCACCAACACCATCCGAACCTACGCCATCGATCCTACGGCCGACCACTCTGCCTGCATGAAGCTTCTCGACGCTGCTGGCATCTATGTCATCTCCGATTTGTCTGAGCCCAGCGTGTCTATCAACCGTGACTCTCCTCTCTGGGACACCGAACTCTACGAGCGTTATACTGCTGTCGTTGACGAACTCGCCAACTACACCAATGTTATCGGTTTCTTCGCCGGAAACGAGGTTAGCAACAACAAGAGCAACACTGATGCCTCTGCCTTTGTCAAGGCCGCTGTTCGTGATACCAAGGCGTATATCAAGGAGAAGAAGAGCCGCTGGCTGGGTGTCGGTTATGCCGCAAATGACGACGTCGATATCCGAGAAGAGATTGCCGAGTACTTCAACTGCGGTGAGGATGAAGAGCGCATCGACTACTGGGGTTACAACATCTACTCGTGGTGTGGCGAGAGCGACATGCAGAAGTCTGGATACGCTGACCAAGTTGAGTTCTTCAAGAATTACTCGGTCCCTGTCTTCTTCGCTGAGTACGGTTGCAATGAACCCGATGGTGCTGCTGGCCGTATTTTCGAGGAGACCACTGCTCTGTACTCCGATGACATGACGGGTGTCATCAGTGGCGGTATTGTCTACATGTACTTCCAGGAGGCCAACGACTATGGCTTGGTCAAGATTGGCTCTGACGGCAAGGCTACCAAGCTCAAGGACTTCAACGCTCTCAAGTCCAAGGTCCTCAAGGCTGACCCCTCCGGAGTCGACTCCGACGACTATAAGCCCTCCGCCTCCGCTGCCACTTGCCCCGACCTGTCCGATACCTGGCAGGCTAGCTCTGATCTTCCTCCTTCGCCCGATGCCTCCCTCTGCAAATGCATGGTTGAGTCCCGCGAGTGTGTCCCTGCTAAGAGCCTTAAGGAGAAGGATTTCGGCGATATTTTCGGCTACATCTGCGGCAAGAAGCCCGAGCTTTGCGCCGGTATTAACGGTAACGCTACCACCGGTATCTACGGTGCCTATAGCATGTGCGCCAATGCCGACAAGCTCGCTTTCGTTCTCGATGCCTACTACCAGGATCTCGACAAGGCCTCTGATGCCTGCGACTTCGACGGCGATGCCACTACTCAGAAGGCTGCCAACCAAGCATCCTGCTCTTCTGCCTTGGCCTCTGCCAGCTCTGCCAACGAGAAGGCCGCCACTGCCACTGCTGGCTCTGCCTCCTCCACCAGCACCGATGACAGCTTCGGCAACCCCTCTGCCCCCATGGCCCGCCTGTTCTCCCTCGGCGACTTCGCCGTTGGTGCTTACATGCTGGTAGCTGCTGGTGTTGGTGCCGGCATGGTCCTCCTGTAAAGTAGGATATGGACTGGGAGATGATTTAAGATCGGATCGCTGAGTGATTTCCATTGCGTTGATAGTCATTTGGATCGTGCGTTTTTGGTTTCTCATATCAAGCATCGTCGGTGTTGCGTGGCTTGTTGTGCGATTAGAACGAGGTAGACTACGACGTTTTAATGCACTTTGTTCATTGACACATTCAAGGCCAAATACAAATCTACTAAAAAAATTGGATCTTGTCACGTAATTGAAATCAGTAACCTATCTAACAACGGAATGTGCTGAGGTCTCACTGTTTGTCGAATTGGATGTTCCTAGTGACGTCGAGTGTTGTATGCCAGTCTCTTACGAGCACGTGTCATAGGAGAGTTTGACTAACATCACCAGGCAACTACGATTCATGCGATCTACAATGTATCAATGCAAAAATCACCATCACGAAACTGAAATCCATGACCCCATTCACTCCCATTCACTCCCCTCCATCGCAGACCCCTGAAAGCTCTGCATCAAATCCTGCCAACTTGCGAACAACTGTTAAACATGAGCAATGCCAAGGACACGATTCCGGTAGATCAGGACAAAGATGGGGACACGGAAGCTAAGAACATGGAGGAAACGAAGAAGGCACCACAGGTGAGACTTGAAAGCTTTTGACCGTTGAGTTGCATACTGATGATCACGACAAGCCACAGGTTCCAGAGGCCTGTGAACGTTGCGGACGGACAGAGGGACATCGGCCTGATTGTCCAAGACGGTACCAGAATTGTTGGACGTACGGGATGAAGAAGAAGGGAGAGATGAAAGGGGAAGATGAGGAGTGACGAGCGTGGTTGTGATGCTGGTGGCTGTTGAGGTGGCAGGCTTATCCTTTCTTGATTCAAGTTGTCTTCCAACAAAAAGCTGTAGCTTCATGAAGCTGTCAGCGACGAGGCTGATAGCTCTGCTAGGATTCAACCCGCCCTCCCTCATACAGACCGCTAATTGTGTCTGGGAATACCACCTTACCTACTTTTGCCTAATACTTGGCTCGAATCTCGTGTTGCGAGCCACATGCACACCAGTGATACCTGAGGTGTTAGTTTCTCGAAAGCCGTACCTCGCCAACATTCAAGACAGGGCTACAGCACTATCTGAGGCTATTAGAGCTGATACCGCTTTGCCTAATCGAGAGAAGTCATTTGCTTGACCATTTCGTAGCGAGTTTAGTTGGGTCTTTCCTGGCTTTGCTACTACCCTGCGACTTCATGCTGAGATGAAGGGAGGCTGTGAGGCGTGATGGACCTAGGCGCGTATGCCACAGAGTATCTCCGTTGTAGTACCCGTCGTTGATTGAGCCGTGTGCCATCAAGGCCAAGACCTGCAAGTCTCTCGAGTTTCGTTGTGGCACAGAGAAAGAGGGACTTCTGGATTACATCCTGGAGATCTACCGAAATTTCCACTTCCCTCGTTTGCCACGTTCCAAACCCAACAAGCGCAATGGAGGCGGACGACTTTGATACGGCGAGCTCGCGCGAATGAGGCAACGTAAACATGGCCCCTGTGTTGTTGGCCGCTGAGCCGGTCAAGGTGGTACAGTTGCAAAACTTTGGATGTCGCGAGGGGGTATTACAAGCAACTGGGCTATGTTTATGTGTGTGTTCCAACGGCAAGCCCTGGCGCGTAGAGCACAGCCGCTTGGAGTTGCTTTTCAGCTCCTGCAGGCTGATGAATGGCTCATAATGCAGCCTTATGTGTTAGGCGGAATTGGGGTACAAGGTCGGGCCATGGTTACGAAGAGTCGTCTCTGCCTTACCCATGTCAGGAAGTTGAAGCTAATTTGCAAGCGGCAGAGAAGATCCTATCATGTAGTAACTACATGTGATTATATTTTTGTAGTAAGAAAGATGGCTGAGGGTGTGCTCTCTATCACCTCAGAACTGCATGGTGGCTTGGCAGCGATGTTATGATCATCCTCTGACGACTGATTGCTTGGGTATACTTCTCACTACAGCAACAGCAAATGACCAAGTTCTACTTTCTAGAAAGATGGTTTGAACCGAGTAGCGATGGCCGAGCTTTTAATAGCGCTGAGTATGTTCCTGACATGTTCTCCGACAATGTTGTTTGTTGATACATGCATCTCACCCACGGCCCAACTTCTTGACTGGCGCCGCGGCTCTGTCGGGCGGTGTATCTTCCCTGGCCGCCTGGTGCGCCCAGCGACCAGGATTTACACCAACAACCTAAGGTTACACACATGCAGAAACGCGGATGGCTGGGGTTGGCCCGCGAGCTTGGCCGCCCTGACCTCTCCATGAGATATAAATCTCTCCTCCCCGTCCGGCTTCTGTTGCTAGTTCTCTACTAGCATCTCATTCCAGTCTTCTCACTTAAGCAACGCTGAAGTTGGCTCAAGTCATTGTTATTTATCAACTCTTCTATTGGCCAACCTGTCAGCTAGGGAAACCATGTGTAGCCAGGCGCTATCGCAGTCACACAGACGGAACAGCTTCAGTTCTGTAGCAGTGCTGGACATGAAGCGACATAAATTCATGACTCTGGACAAAGCGGAAGTCGAAGGCAAGAACATCGGATCCTCACGAGACGCATGACTAACTCCCGCGATCAGATCAACCTCATCAAACTGTCGACCTCCCACGGTGGAAGAGAACGTGCGAGGTTTATCTCGAAGACCCAAGTAGTAATCAAAAGGACTACGTGGCGACCGTACATGTCTGGCGTTTGGGCTTGGGATATAACGTAAATCGGGCTCTTAAGGCTGATCAGCAGCTTTACGTTCTCACGGCTTGATTATAAGATTTGTTTCGCATGAGATATAGGTTCGGGGGTTAGGGTTGACGATCCATGGACCATTTGATCTTTAGCTAGAAGCTGATTCCGCTTTGTTAAGTAAGAATTATTGGGCTGTTCTTGGGAGTGCAGCTTGGTCGTTAGGGTGACCGATACTAAGACAGGGAGGGTAGGCGAATAGTAGAGCTACCTGCAGATGAAATGCAACACCAAGATTTTCCATCGTTGGAGGATCCGAGTCTAGATGCCCAAGAATTCAATATTTGAGTTTGGGTCAACCATGGGAATAAACAAGTACTGGCCTGTTCAAGGTTATGAAATTACTGTCATATCCATCTTCACGAAAGAAGCTAGAATCCGACCGAGTTACCACCCTCTACGCGCCGCAACCACGGTCGCTGTATTTCAAGCCTCGCTTTGGCTTTCACTGAATCTATCTTGCATGGAAAATAAACTCACTGAAACATCAGCTTGCACTTTATCCAGCCTTGATCTTCGTTCGATCACTGCCCTGGGTCATCTTCATCAAGAGCCGCCAACGTGACAACCTGTCATCCACCTTTTCCCCCCTCCACATTTTCCCATATTGTGGCGAGACGCGCCCGGCGAATGGTGGTTGGTTATGGCCGAGACCTCTTTTTAGGCTGGCGGGAGCTATATAAAGGATTGTGATGGTAAGGGCAAAGCTTCGTGGTCACACAACATTTGGTGAATTGAGGCATCGAATAGGGATATAGCTCTTCTTGATTCTATTCATATTACGCCAGTTTCACGGCGGCTACTGATACTGGTATCTTCAGAGGTTTCTCATGACTATGAAGGATTGCCAATTCTTCCCAGCCTCACCAAACCACCGCGTAATTTGGAAGGTGGGATATTGGCTCAGGGGCACATGACATAAGTTGTCTATTGAAGAGTTCTATGCAGGTACCTAATTATTACTCTATATTTGAGTGTCTTTTTGTGCATGTAGACCATCGTATTTCGTAATACTTTCAGCCTAATTCATTCCGCTCCCATGTTGCAGCCCGCTTCAACCACCCACCCACAATCAATGGCCGTTCTACCTTGGCCGGTTGTATTTAAAGCCACAACTGGCCAACATGGCCTGGTAGAGGTTATGCGACCCAGGCCGTTACATATTTACCCTTTGTTTGCGAATCAAATGCCGGGCTGGAAAGTTAAGGGTGTCAGCGTAATTGAACTTGGAAATTCTCCTTTGGCATCAATCAGAGCCTTGTCACCTAGAAGCATCATAAATAAGGCGCATATGAAAGGCCTTCAATGATTCTGTTCTTGAAATCCCCGTGCTATGTGCTCAACCTTCTTATTACTTACCTGATAAGAGCTCTCTGTCCCAAGGTACCAAACAATTTTATAGTTTCATTCTCAACTTCCCTAAGCAGGACCAACTATTCCGAGTTGTTTCAATACTTGCATTTATTCTGGCCAACACAAATGTCAAGCACCGACACAGCTTGTGGGAGCCTTGAGGATAATGACGAACCTCATCACACTCTAATTCCCCTTCGTGACTATGCGGACATCTCAGATGACGAGGGGCCGTGGGCTGGAAAGACGATTTTATGTTTCGGTAAGTCTAATAAACGCAACTACTAAAGTACTTTACCTACAAAAGCTTACATGTTGTCAGACGGTGGTGGCATCCGTGGCTACTCAAGCCTCTTGATCATAAAGCGCATAATGATGAAGATCCAGGAGATCGAGCTGGAATCCTCAGACGGTCTACCTCATGCTCTCTCTAGCAAATGCTATCCTTGGATGGGGAGCAACTTCCACAAAGACAGTGGAACTGGAAGTGCCCAAGACCGCGTTGACGATTTTCTTCCCTGTCACTATTTTGACTACGTCTCTGGGACATCAACCGGAGGGTATGTAAGGGGTGCCCCCGACTTGACCGAAGCTAAACCCCCAGTAATAGGTTATCTGCCATTATGCTAGGAAGACTCCGCATGTCGGTAGATGAAGCATTGGATGAGTACAAGAGATTCGGGGAAGCCGTCTTCGGAAAGGCGAGATTGTTTCACGAACGATGTGCCCTTTTCTTCCCAAGGCCGAAGTACTCTTCGAAGAGAGTTCAGGCTGCATTTGAAAATGTTGTATTCCGAAAGCTCCAACAAGATTCTCAAAACTTACCACGGCTTCAAGCATCGACAGAGGCGTTCAAATCTCCAGAAGATCGCACGAGGACGTAAGAACTACCATGATCTATTCAATGACACACAATGAAGTCAAAGCTGACATCTCGACGCTTCCAGGATTGCCATATCCTTTCAAGTGGACAGGTGGGAAGGAATTAACTCCCCATATATGTGGCGAACCTACAGTTCTAAGTCCGACCCAGCCATAAGCCAAAATGACAAGTGGCTTCCTCTGAACCCAGGTGATGCTCATACGGAACCAATCTGGCAGGTTGGGAGGGCCACTTCCGCCGCACCGACGTACTTCAAGACCATTTTATTAGGTCACAGCGAATTTTATGACGGCGGAATGTGCGCAAACAATCCCTCCCTCCTTACTGTTAAGGAAGTTCGGTGGCAACACGAAACACTTCCAGAACTGTTCCTCAGCATTGGAACAGGGAAAAAGCACGTCAGGAACGAGAGGGAGAGCTCGCCAGAATGGAGTGAAGAAGAGGAGAAGCCAAAGAGAAGGCGGTACTTTCAGAGGTACCCTGAACTCTCACGACACGCTAAGAACTGGATGACCGACACGGAAGGAGAATCCGGAGTAAACGGATGGCACGATTATTGCAGTACTATTGGGCTCGACCATCGATATAGACTCAACGTTGAGGGCAATCTCTCCAAGATACCCCTTGACGATTGGCGTCCGTCGAGTTCAGGTAAGAAAACCCTCCAAGAAATCGAGGAAGAAACAGAAAAGTATCTGCAAAACGCCAAGATTGTGGAACAAATCGTCGAGATTGCACATCGTCTCGTGAACATTCGGAGAAGGCGAGCGAAAACAGAGCGGTGGGAGGCCTTTGCCGTGGACGTAGCCTATTACTGTCCGGCGGAACTTTGCCTACGATCCAAGTGCTACCCAACGCGACAACTTCTGAGAGAGCATCTACAGCGTTGCTCGAAGCACAAGGGCATGACAGATGACGAGCGCGAAGCTGCCCTCAATCGAGGTAGACGAATCGGGTGAGGGGCCAGTGAGAAATAGTCAAGTTCTTGCCGCAGGCGGCGGGAGATGACGTCTAGGTTGAGGATTCATTTCATGAGGGTTATATGACAAGGCAGCGGAAAGTATGGGCTAACATTAGAGGGATAAAGGCTCGTAAGCTATAGTTAGATGGTATTTTAGTTGTGCGCTTGGTTCTTCGGCGTTTTTTTCTTTTATTTATTGCTAAGGCTAATTCATTGTGTGTTTAACAAGTTACTGTCTCCTCATCTCTCCCTCGTCTCTCCTCCTCAAGGCGTTCCTGCTCTGCTCGTTCCCGTTCGTGATCTTTAAAAAGTGCCAGCACCCCAAGATCATAGGTCGCCTTCAGACTGCCAGCAACCACAAAAGCCACCCAGAAGACGTTTCGATCAACAAGAGTACCGGTAACGAGTGAGCCTAGGGCTTGAGTTATTGTCTTGAGCACATTGATAAGCCCCATAACAGCCGTACGCTCTCTTGGTAGAATGATGGTTGCTAGGAAAGCCGATCGTGGCGCCACGTCCATTGACTGTGTGCATGCACGCAGGATCAAGAAGATTAGAGAGATATGCGCGTCATTCCAAATCGGGATCAGTGAGAGGAAGACGGCAGAAGGAAGATGCCCGAAGACCATGGTCTATACTTCTATCAGCTTGATATTTAATAAACGGAATCCGCTTGGGACATACATTAATGTTGCCACAGCGCTTAGCAATCGAAGACGCAGCCAGTGTAGAAATAGCAGCGATGATACTTGTAGTGAAGAAAATGGAACCAAGCTTCCCGTTCTCGATATCGTATCTCCAGCGAAAGAAGAAGGTGACCCAAGACCTAATCCATAATTAGCTATTGCTCGGTAAGAGGGTGCTCCTGGCACAAACATAGTAGCAATCCCCGAAGCAAAGGCGTCGAGACTAAACAAAAGACACAGCGGGATAATGACTGGTAGGCTCTTCTTATCAACATCGGGGAGAATGTTCCACAACTTTGGCTTAGCCTTTGGTTGTTCAGTTGCAGGAGTTTGACCCAAGAGAGGAGATGTCTCTCCCGTCTCTGCAGGTAATAGGTGTTTCTCATCCACCTCGACGGCACGGCCGAGGAACAAAACGAGAATGAATTTCAAAGCTCCGAGGGCGGAGTAACCATAGAAGATCCCACGATACGCATCCGGAAGGCTCCATCCAAAGTTCACCGTGAGGAAATGGACGGTCCATCCACACCCTATAGCCCCAACTGCAGTCCCAGCAGCTCCTACAAGGCTGTACCAAGCGTAGATGTCGCTCCTGCTGGCTGACAAGGTCAATTGGGCTACGATACTCTCTTCAATAGCACGGAATGGGCCAATCTCGTTACCACTAATCTGGAAGTTAGCCCCGATTTAACCACGGTCATAAAGCCAAACTTACCTCGGACTAATAACACCAAAGACCGCCGCAGCAAGTAATACCCAGAAGTTGCTCGATAGAGCAAACACAACTCCGCTGCCCACCATAAGCGCTGCTCCAAGAGCGAGCACAGCTTTACGTCCGATACGGTCGGCGAACATCGTGAGGAAGAAACTGAGGCACACATCGCCTGCAAGAGTGAGGGCCATGAAGACCCCGATCTCGGTCTTTGAGATTTTGAGAAATTGGAGGTATTCGACAAGAACGAGAGTCGTTGCGCCATACGCGGCCATGCGGACGAAGCGCTGGATGCATAGTAGCTTGACGTTGGCGCATGAGCGATAGAGGTTGACGAGACCGAGCTCGTCGGCGACTCGGTGGGCGGATTGAGAAAACATCTTTGGGATGAGAAAAGTGCTTAAGGGTGTCATTCCATATACCAGTCTTTGTAAATACAAATAACAGCCAAATGCAGGCCGCTTCGTAATAAGACGATCGTGAATTTAAGTAGTCTCAGATTGCATAGTGTACTAACATTTCTCGGAGGAGATAGTCGGAGATAACTCCCACTGTCATCGAGCCTTTGAAATGGCGTTAAAAGTGGCGCGCCATTGTAAAACAGAACAACACGCCCACCGCCTTAATGACTCTCTGTCCAATTCAACGACGATCACTGCAGCACGACCTAACGCTGTAGGCGAATTATGGCGACTTGGGGTTCGGAACACTACATCGAGACGGAATGTCTCACCGAGCTCACGGACTACGAACTTATTTGACATGGGAAAAGACACATTGAGACGGTACATGTAATCAAGCATCTTCTGTTAAATTTCACCAAGATTGAGGATTGAACACTACTCCCTCTCATTCTATGCCAGCAAGACGAAGCCGCATCCGAACGACTCTGCGTTTATCTATCTCTTGCTAATCACGCAGCACCAAACTCAGAGTAACATTAAGGACTCGACCTTCTTGCTCTCTACTTTTGGGACTATGTTCTTAATCGAGCTTTGTGCCGACGAACATCTTTGCGGAAAGATTCAAACAAACAAACAACCGTCTCTCCCGATCGAAGTAGGTTATTGACTCGGATCAGCTCACGGTGCCCCTGCGTTTCGTCTCAAGCCTCAGCCTGCTGGTAGTAGCACCACCTTCCAGCCCAAAATGAAAAATATTAAAAGAGAAAGGAGAAGAGCATTTTCTTAGATGCAGCGGGATTTGGTATGTATAAGCTCGCGATTTGGTTCCGCCGCTTCTGACTAGAACCGCTGCTCCTGTTCTGCCTGCTCCTCTTTTCTAGGTTGTCATTTCCCAGCCTTATTCCATTTGGATGTTACCAATCGTGCCCTCGCCATCTAGCCCTTTTATGGCTCATAGTTTCCTCAACGCAAGTTACATGATCCAATAAAATGAAAACTACATTTCAGTCTTCAAATGTACATCGGCGTGTAGTTCGACTGGCTCATTGGTCGCCCGGTAATGGACTGCATGAGGCTGTGCCCAGCTGAAAGGGAAACACTTGGCGCCAACGGTCAAAATACACTTCGAAGAGCCAGGGTTCTAGGCACAATGCCGCTATAGCCAATGACCCCATGCGGATCTTTGAGGGGAAGATGTTGGGAGCGGGTTTTCACAGCTACGCTCTCCAGCATTCGGTCTGCGACTTTCGAAGAGACGAGCACGACGAAGAACTCAGTTATTCCTAAGCAAAGTCACACTCTAGTGACAATAATTTGCCAAGCATGATACAACTCGCAGACCAAATTAGCTACTGCTTTATTGGCGTTGCCAAAACTCGATCTGTTTGTTAAAGCTGTTGGCTAGTTGTGGCGTTCACTGAGACAACACATGCATGCTCAGCTCGTCATTAGAAGGCTCAGTGATCGTGGCCGTGGTTATGGTTACATAGCTATATTCTCAGCGGGCCAATGCTTCCTTGTGTAACATGTCTAAGCCTTGATATTGCAGATTGTTTTTGCCCGTCTACCGCACCCCTTGAGCTATATATAAAGACTTACACGCCAGCCTGATTGTCCCCAGCTTTGCACCTCTTCGACTCTACTCTATTCATATCCCAAAGCTTGCCCTCCGTTCCAAGCACGCAACTGCTCTCTCGCTAATCCACCATAAGCCCCAACCCTTGAATATACCGCTCCCTACACTCGCTGAATATAATCCTTGACGCAATTCGTTTGCTCAACACTAAAACTAAGAGACTCAAAAACTTCTTCACCGAGGAGCCCCCTGAGTATGCTATTCTATCGCACACTTGGGATCCTGATAGCGACGAGGTAACACTTCAAGACCTCGAAAATCACCACGAAACCTGCGCACATGGCCCAACCTATCCCTCCATCTCATCAAGACCGGGGTACGAGAAGATTGAAGGGTGTTGCGATCAAGCATCCCGCGATGGCTATGAGTGGGCTTGGGTAGATACTTGCTGCATCGACAAAACTAGCAGTGCGGAGCTTTCGGAAGCGATCAACTCCATGTTTCGATGGTATAAAGAGTCCAAAGTCTGCTATGCATTACTTTCAGATGTACTTGACTCAGCCGAGGATTGGGCTGCACCGGACTCTGCCTTCCGCAAAAGCAAATGGTTCACGAGAGCCTGGACTCTCCAGGAACTCTTAGCTCCTAAGAAGGTACAGTTCTTCGGCAGCAACTGGGAAATCATTGGGCAGATTTCCAAAGATGTGACCCTTTCTGACGAAGAATCGAGGCTTCCTAATGTCACAGACGTCGTCAGCGACATTACCTCAATTCCGCCTGCGTATCTAGAGGGATGGGACTTGAGTCATGCCTGCGTTGCTCAAAAGATGTCGTGGGCCTCGAAGAGGGGTACGAATCGGAAGGAAGATACCGCATATAGTCTCCTCGGCATCTTTGACGTCAATATGCCCTTACTCTACGGGGAAGGCCTTAAGGCTTTTCGTCGACTCCAGGAAGAGATCATAAAGCGGTCAGAAGATCAAAGCCTTCTGGCATGGGGTCTTCTACCGGGATGCCCAGATTACTCACCAACATGTACCGAAGACTACAGCGTTTTCGCAAGTTCGCCAGCAGACTTTGAGTATTGCGGAGATTTGGAGCTTTGCAGAACTCCCCTCATCTACAGATCCTCAACTTATCAGGTGACGAACCAAGGTCTCGAAGTCGAACTGGAAATTAGTAAAGTCGATCTGGGAATTAGTCAAGTCGAGCTGGTAGTTAGATGGCTGCTGGGAACTGACGAGCAAATGAGACCTGGTGATCAGGCTAGCAGCCATGTAGCCATATTGCATTGCTATAGTCGACGACTGCCAAATCCACTGCTCCAGCTACCCTTGCAAAAACAGGGAGATATTTTTCGATGGAAATCGCGGTCCTTGGACATAAGCACCGCAAGTCGCGTCGTGGAAAGCTATAGCGCAAAATGCATCCACATCTCTACCGAAGTGAAACGTGTCAGGAGGCCGGATCAGGATCTGGTATTCCTTGACTACCCCGAGGAGTATCGACATGACGTGAGATATATCCACCCTGAATACAGAATAGAGAAGGATCGCCACATCTTGTCTCACAATCACAACTCATTTCGCATCACTTATCCCGGTTTTCGAGGTAGATTGCACCAAAGCCAAATGCCTACTAGTAGTTATTTTAAGCGACTTGATCAAGTGGTGGCGACATCCATCATCAAATTCAGTACGACTTGTACTCCAACTAACAAAATATCGTCATCCCGGTGAGACTGGGCTTCTAGAAGAGAGTAGGACTTATATCGTCTACTTCACACAGGCGCCATACTCCTACCTCCAGTGCTCCCTAGCATCCCTCCCTCTCGGCGCACCGCATGCGTTACCAGTGCACCATGGTACGATACCGTACATACCGAAGTGTCGCAAGTCTCTCGATATCCATTACACTGATATTAGGGTTTATATGACTCGTTCGCTTGACAACGACCAGTTGCACATCAAAATAGCTCCGAAGCGAGGTATTGGAGACGAGCCCTTCCTAATAGTCCCATATAGAGCATGGGAAGCAAAACGTACACCTAGCGCTAGTGTTCTTATAAACCTTGGTGGACTGGGACTAGGACTTGTGCTTATAGTGGTGAGTATAACCTTGAAGCATGAGTGGGGAGTGGGGTGGGTTTTCGTTGTTGCGCCACTGATTTTAAAGACTCGGGATATCGATGTTTGGGAGTCTAGGACGGCCATTTTTGTGACCATATTCACGGGTCTTTTTGCCGTGCTCTTGAAGCCGGCCGCGTCGAACCACGTTGGTTAAGAATAGAGGTTATCTTCAAGTAAGAATAAAGCATTATTTACGTAACTTCAAGCACTCCCTAAGATGTAAATCCACATAAACAATCAATCATTCTTCCAAGTCGCTCATATACTTTAAAAAATACATCCCTTTCCGATCCAGGTGGTCTCACTCCTCCGACAGCCACCTCATTAGTAAAGGATTAAGAGCGAACGTCAGTCACACAAGAGAATTGAGCCCAAATGCGGAAAATCCGTCTTAGGTAGTCGCTTATCGGAACAGACTTCCGAAAAATCCTGGCAGCGAGCAGTAACGATAGTTAAATAAGCCAACGTCAATGTAAGTCAGCCTTGAAGGAACAAATTAAAGGATAACCAAAGTCCTTTTTAGCAAGGAGACCCATAAGTTCTTTGAGGCGCGTAACTGATCATGCGTACCTCAAGATCATACTGCACAGCGGCGGCCTCACATCGAATTGCACTATCAATCCCATGTTCGTAAGATGAGTTCTTTCCATAGCCGTAGCTCTATGACTCGAATCGTGGCACCATACCTAACACCTTCCTGGGGTGTGATATGCTTTAGTTGGATAGCTAGCAGATATATTCAAGAGCAAGACACCACGCTACTGGCAAGTGTGTGTGATCAATTGCTAGTAGTTCAAGATCAGCCCCTCAACTCCGTCCTGGATCGGCTTCAGTGCCGAAAATGCTTGGCAAAGAGCAACAAACAAGGGAAGTAAGCCAACCCCCCGACAAGTCAGCTTTGATGGAACAAATTAAAGGGCAACCAAAGTCCCTTTAAGCAAAGAAAACCCAAAGTTCTATAAGACGGGGCTAAAGTCCCAAAGCAGAATGACCTGGGCTTACTCTCATCTCTTGATGCTGCGGCTAAGCGCATTAGCACTCCCATTAGCGCGCTCCTCTTAGTATATACCAGATCCCCGACCAGCGGCCGGTCATAAAAATAACTCTACCGGGCTGAGCAGCTTTCGTCCGACGCCGTTTGACTTTGTGTGCCCTCATTCCTGTGGCTGGTGGCTGGGGTCTGGGCACCAGCTCTCTAGCTAAGACGGGTTGAGATGCAAGGGGGTTGGAATGGAATGTCGGGGAGAAGAGATAGTTGACAACTCTAATAGAACTCAATCAGCACGCGGTACTTCGCAAACGAGCCTCAATAAGAAGTCTTCACTGTGAATCTTCAAGGGCCACCACCTTGCTGTTCCCTCTTTGGAATCATCACGGTTCATCTCATAAAGCTGACGCTGACCAGAAACCGCCCGGATCTGCATCATCTCAATTCCCAAATGACCAGAGGCTGAGCGCCGGGGCCAGAAGACTATGAAACACAGCCGCTGACCGACTAAAACAGCGAGACCCCAGGCGGCTCCAGACCGTCAGCTCCAAGCCGCACCCCCATTGGCTTCCAATAGCCCAGTCGCGCGCTCTTAGCTCTTCAGCCCAGGCTGTCTGCCAGCCAAACCTCCGCAGCAGGGTCCCACCGCAGGGCAGATCCCGGGCATGCAACCCTGACCGCTGTGCCTGGCATTGGGCGCGAGCTGTCAGCTTTATCCCGTAGTAGCGCGGAGACTGGTCGGGGCTCAGACTTGAACGGCGATGGGTGAATGGGCTTGCAGGCTTGCATATAAGGCACGATGGGGGGCCCTTTGTTGTTTCAAGAGAGGACCACGTCAATCCAGACCGTTCAATTATTTTCCTTTTCCTTTCCTTTAGTGTTCGGAATCGTGTTTTGGTTCAGCTCTCTGAACCCGTAGATTCATCATGATTCCCAGCTTTGCGATCCTGGCCCTCGCGGGTCTAGCCGCGGCCACCATCGAGCCTCGACGGATTATGCACGAGGCCCGAGATGAACCCTCCTATATCCATACTCGCGATGTTACAGACAGTGATGCAGAGCCCTGCCAGATCCTCAGCGAGGTCTACGAAGCCTCCAACGCAACGCCCGGCAAGTCGCTCATCGTTCAGGTGCCTCCCTCAATAGGCATTGCGTGTCTTAAATCGGTGCCCTACAACAAGCAGCGGGACCTTGCCTTGCTCGACTACCTGTTGCCCTACATTTCGTTCCAGAGCACGCTGGAGGTGCTCGCCGATCCTCCAGATGAGTATCTGCTTCCCGGAGTGGACGTTTTGGGTGGAATTGAGGTCATCCGAAGCAAGTTGGAGAAGGATGAGTACGAGACTCAGTACGAGGTCATGACCGACCTGCGAAGTATTGTAAGTGTTTCACAACCACGATGTCTGACCTTAAGCATGTACTCACCCGTGACAGTTCGCAGCCGCAAACGATAACCACTTCGACTATCCCCCCGCTCTCTTGAACACCTTCCTCTATGTCCGACGAGGCCTCGATTTCGTCTCGATCTCCAAGAACGGCATCAAGACTCCCCAGCTCTTTATGACTGTAGATGTCGTACGCGGAAACCGAGGCGAGCTTGATTACCTCCCATCGGGTATCGATAGCATCGATGGCACGCCCATCGTAGAGTGGCTCGAGAACGACGCCGTGCACAACGTTGCCAACTACCAGGACCCCGATGCCCAGTACAACGCTCTGTTCTCGTCGCTTCCCGGATCTGCTGCAGGCAAGGCGGGCACAACTCTGATCACTAGCTTCGAGATCCCCGACAACTACACCATCCTCTTCCAGAACGGCAGCTCCCTCGTTGTCCAGAACGAGATTCTGTTCCTGCCCAAAACTGACTTCACTTGCATCAAGAACGGCGAGGACTTCTACGAGGCCTTTGAGCGTCCCGTGACGACCACATCGATTGAAGCTACTGCTACAGCCACGCTCACTCCTATAGTCAAGCCTACCGAAACCGAGACCGAAGATGAGCCCACCCAGACCGCTCTGCCTAACGTTCCCGGATATCCCTATCCTGTTGTGAAGCACGATTTGAACTCGATTGCAGGATACTTCCTCAACGAGACCGACTACCAAGACACTGCTGTCCTGTCTATTCTGAGCTTCCTGCCCATTGGCTTCAACCTGGCTGATCTGGACGACTTCAACGTCACCGAATATGTCCTCGAGGGTAATCGTGTGATCGTCGACTTTGTCAAGCAGGCCAAGAAAGAAGGGCGAGATAAGCTCATCATTGACATGTCTGCCAACGGTGGTGGCTCTGTCATTCTGGCTCAGCAGGTCTACCGCCTCCTGTTTCCCGACGGAAAATTCAGTGCCTATGACCGTTACCGAGCCAATCTAGCTCTCGAAGCTACCTCGGAGGCTGATTATATGTCTCTCAATAACGTCCTGATCAGTCAGTCTAATGACTACCCCGTCGATTCTGAAGGCAAGCCAATCAAGACTGGCAAGGAATTCTTCGGTCCTTACACCGCTGGCAACCAGAACGTCACCAAAGCGTTCCAGGACGACCGCTCCCTGCCTTGGGATCCCTCAATTGGCGCCTACTACAACGGTTATGATCCCAATGAGCCAGCTCTCATCGAGGAGGCTCCCTTCAAGCCGGAGAACATCCTTATTATCACTGATGGCACTTGCGCGTCAGCCTGCAATATCCTTACCGGCCTCTTGACCCGCAACCACGGCATCCGCACTCTTGCTCTCGGAGGTCGACCCAACTACTACCCAATGCAAGCCATGGGCGGTGTCAAGGGTACACTTCTCAGTCTGAACTCGGATATCCTCAAGGCTGTGTCACAGTACATTCAAAGCATCAGTGACGACGAGAAGGCCCTTTCAATCCTGAAGGACGCTCAAGAGGCTTTCCCTGATGGCGAGACTCCGCCTCTGCTCCCTCTTGTTTCCGGCTCCAGCGGTGGCCAGGTGAACGCCCGCAATGGCTACAGTGATGACGACTTGGACGGTTACCCTGTTCACTTCAGGTACGAGGCTGCCAACTGCAAGTTGTTCTACACTCAGCGTATGACCTTTGACGTGACCGAGTCGTGGCGCCAGGGTGCCAACATCGCCTGGCATGGCGGCAAGTGTGTTGCCGGGTCGACTGTTAATGACGACGATACCATTGGCGACGAGGCATTGAAGTATGACAGCCGCGTGAGGAGCAGAGCTAAGGGTATCCAGGGTCCTGGTTCCTTGGTTTGATAGAAGAGCGTGTTGTATCATTCTTGTATATAACGATATGGGTGAGAAAGACCTATGCATTTAGTCTTTGCATGGGAGGGCGTTTTGCGATTGCATGATCTAGCGTTTGATATATGAAAAGGGGTTGCTTTGGGACATGAGAGAATAGCATAGATTAGCATATGATACACAATCATGACACCTATCTTTACCATTCGTCATGGCTTCTATCCATGTCCTCGAAAGGTTGTTGTGAGTCGCATAGTAAACTATGACTGGGAAAGTGGACACGATGCTCATCCAGCGAAGTCATTTTATCCGCGGAACTGATGTATCTTAATTCGTTTCGACGTCATCTTGAGTTTGCTACTCTGCGTGTAGGCGTGATACATCTCCAGGTGAGAAGGCTGTGAGTATACACCCGCACTCATCGACTTCGACGAGATATGGTAGTTATATTTTTGAGAATGAAGTTAAGACAAGAAAACTATGGTTTGAGAAAAGCGTGAGTTTTGGGTCCCTTAATGTTGTTAAAAGAAATTCGGTGATGGAAATAGGCGCAAACCTAGGCGCAAACCCTGGCGCGCCATCCAACATTTGGTGCAACCTTTAAATGACGTAAGGGAAGTTTTTACCATGTGGGCACGCGACACTTCATAACTTGCCTCATGATCACTGAAATAAAAGTCGCCCTTCGCCCACTTAAATTTCTATTTTTACTTCTCTCCATCGCGACATCTTCGAAAGGTCATTCACTTCATAATTAAAGGGCCTACTAATAATAGAGTGCGCGAGACGGCACGATGCCTTCACTACCAGAGCCTAATCGGCCAACGGTCCAGAAACTGAAGAAGTTCGCGGTACAATGGATCAAACTCACAGGGCCCGACCTCCTCTTCATGAGCATCCTTGGTATTATCACTATTAGCGTTAGTCCTTCACAGATCCTCAGTTCTTTATCTATCACTAACACAACTACCAGATCTACAAAATGCCAGTGCCGTTCACCCGCACCTTTCCCATCACCTTCACTGAGTCGGGTGATATCATCTACCCTGAGTGGGCATATCCGTATCGCGGCTGGATCATCCCGTCCTGGATATCCGGCATGATCTCGACTGGGATTCCCATGGTGATCTTTGCGCTGTCTCAGATCTGGATTCAGTCAGCATGGGACTTGAGCAACGCCATTATCGGGACCATCTGGGCTAACCAACTGGGCACAATATTCCACGTCCTCATTAAGAGAGTCATTGGAGGGTTTCGGCCGTACTTCCTTGATGTCTGCATGCCGGACATTTCTCTGGCTGCATCACACAACTCATCTGGCCTGAATGGCGTGGGTTTCAAGCAGGTCATGTATACCACAGAAATCTGCACGCAGCCTGATCCCGCAAAGCTCAAGCGTGCCATCACTTCATTCCCAAGTGGCCATTCTACAGCTGCCTTCGCTGGATTCGTCTTCCTGTTTCTCTGGTTGAACGCCAAGCTCAAAGTCTGGGCTGACCACAAGCCGGCGTTCTGGAAGCTCACTCTTACGATGTCTCCCCTTCTAGCCGCCGTAATGATCGCTTGTTCGTTGACTATCGACGCGGCGCACAACTGGTACGACATCGTTGGTGGTTCTTTCATTGGTATCATCGTGGCGTTTGCTGCATACCGGACCTCGTACGCTGCTGTTTGGGACTGGCGCTTCAATCACTTGCCCCTGCAGTCCAAAGAAGCTTTTATGTATGGGTTTGACGGAGATTTTGACTATGCGGCCCAGACGCTGACTAGGAGTGTCGGCTGGGGAGGTAAGAAGATCACCCTTGATGGCGCAGCTGGGAGACTGTTTGCCGGTCGTACGAGTGGTCTACAAGAAATAGAAGATTTGGACACCAACGGCTCGGACCAAGCCAGGACGAGGAGAAGAGTACCGGCAGGAGATGATGCTGTCTAATACAGAGACTTATACCGCATGTAGATAGAACAGAACAGCACTCAGAGCGACTTAACGATCTTTTATTTGCAAACTACTATTATTTAACATATACATGAGCCATTCTCCTTCTAGCCCCGTTTGCCTTACATTAGAGAAAGTAGGTTCTAGTGCGGACTCAAGTTCAGCGACGATAGAGAAACTCCTGGGACGTGTATGGTTCAAGAAGTCGGAAAATTAGCACTTCCACTTAAGGAGAGCAGGTGATCATTCCCTGTCTTCTATCAATACTACTCCATAGAAGCGCCAGCACGTGGCGGATTCCCATCGCCCTTTTCAATCCGTCTATGCAGACAAGGAAGCAACCAACAGAGCAAACGACATCAAGGGTGTCGAGGTGGGAGCCTAGCCTGAGATGCTTCTTATAAAAAAAAAGCAATATAGGACTTAACGTTGTGACAGTCAGCGAAATATGGTGCCACTTCTAGAACCGGGAGCGCTACTTGTTGCACTTCCACGAGCTCTTCCAGACAGCAAGATATCATGACTAAGGAATACCTGGCTCTTACTCAGTTCATACTTCTAAAGTTCAAAACTTCAGTGGGTGAAGTCGCGATTTCAACCCTACCTGATTTCAAAAAGTGAAGGAAGCCTTGCTCCAGTCTTCAATGATGAGTGAAACCCATATCTTAGGTTTGTGGCGGATCAGAGAACATTGCAAGTCGATTTTTGGTAGTTCCAATTTCAGAACTTTGAAATTATCATAGCATTTGACTACGGTTCCAGGGAAAACTCGTGGTATCAATCGCAAATTCTAAAGTGAGGTTGAGGCCTAAATACAGACTATAACGCCATTCTCAATAAGGGACAGAACTCGAGGGATATCCTTTCCAACACCACCATCAAACTCCACAGTCAAGAACTTCAGTCTTAGTATCCCGACTTAGCCAGTCTCTCCTTCTCTTCCAAAGCAGTCTCATACTTGGGTGCCTCTTCAGCCAAGTCAGCCTTTCTATCCTGATCCTGCCCAGGCTGCTGCTCCCTATGCTCCGCCTCAACCGGGATAGTATCACCTGGAGTGGGCTCCCTTGCAACCTCCTCAATGACAGTACGGTCGAAGTCAGTCCGACCATCAATAGCCTTGAGGACCTCAAAGAGGGGCTTCGCTCCCAGCGGCCAGGCCACATCATCTTGAAGGATCCTGCGGGCGGTGATACCGCGCTCCTTATAGAATAGAGCATTAGCATCACCGCGGCTGACCACGACGGTGCCATCAATCTGGAAGCCGACCCAGAGGCCGCGGCTCTTCATATAACTCCACATGGGACGAACAGTCTTGCTCAAGGCAGACTCAAGGTGGCCTCCAGTTCCGACAGGCCCAACGGCGATGGAACCTTCCGCTCCGAGCGAGAGGCGGGGATTGGTGAAGGCATTGACCTGCTCGCGAGTGTTCAAAACACAGACGCAGTCGTAGAGATCGAGACCGAACATGATGCCTGCACCGAGGGTGGAAATGACAAAGGCTGAGGGAGGAGACCAAGTCCCGTCGTCACGGCGGGAAATGACAACACCAGAACCTGCAGAGAGGGAGCCGTGACAGGCTCCGCCGCGGAGAACGTTGAATATGGCAAGGCCAGCACAGGTCTGGAGGACGGCAGGAGGGATCTTGACCATGGACTTGCGTGTAAAGCCGGTAGCATGCATAGGGCCGCTAGCCTTGGGAGGCACAGAGTTATCGAGGCCTATGGTTCCATGTTAGTTACCTATTAGGGATGTTTAGTTCGTCTAGACGTACTAGTAAAGGAGTGAAGAATCCGAGCAGCCTTATTACACTCTTTTTCCATGCTAGAAGGCCACCATCCCTCAGCGCCGACGACATTAGCAGCCTTATTCAGAGGCCATCCGGCCTTGGAGCTCAACTGGTGGAATCGTTCGCCGATGGTGAGCTTGTTGGGGGTCTGTTGGGGAGGCTGCTGCTTGTCCTGTTGCTCGTGCTGTTGCTCGTGCTGTTGGTCCTGCTCTTGCTGTCGTTCCTCTACAAGGGATGGAACGGACTCGGAGTAAGTCGGCGGGTTCTGCAGGGGTTGTTGATTCGGTCCAACGGACTCAATGGAACGGTTGGAGACGGAGTAGAGTGTCATGTTGAAGGCTGCTGTTCTTCTAAATGCCGATAATGAGATTGAGTGATGATGTTGATGTTAATGTTAAAGATCTAGAGATGCCAGAGTATGAAATCTCAAGTAAAGGCAAGAATCAAATAAGAAAGAGATCAAGGTTGAAATATGCTTAAACTGGTGTGGAACTGCTCTGTTTATTCTACAATCCACCTTCAAGGCCATCCCATCCTTATATGTCTTGACCAACATCTCGCAATCGCTTTCGCGGCTTACGCCTCCACATGGCCGCGACGAGTTAAAGGTAGGCAGCCCTCCATGCGGGAGCAAATAATGCGCCGTCTTCGCTACAGAGTGAGGCTCTTACGGCCGGGAGAGAGTGGTTGCGTGCGTAAGCGTGCGTGGTCTTGCGTGGCGCAGCAAAAGGTGGTGGTGTTTCGCTGGGCGAGAGCTTGTGAGCGAGCGATCTTTGGCGAGTAAGGCGACGGCCGAGCGCGAGGACCGAGGGGAGCAGGGATTTTGAGCGAGCTTAGAGGGTAAGGTGATCTATGTATGATAGAGAGATACTTGATTTTGTGCCAAATGTCTTCCATGAAAGTTCGTTCACTGCTACATTTGGCATATTTGATACTTCACCTAAAAGCAGTAGACTTGTAGACAATCTAGATCGTGCATCTGAAGCATGTAGTAAGTGATTCAATGATCTTGGGAGAGACGGCTTTGACGATAGGGTGAATAGGAGAATATTCAACAAGAGGTATCGTGCTAACAAAATCAAATCAATCGACTTCTGCAGTAGCAAATGCCCCTCTTATTCTCAAATTAGTTTACCGCTTTCAATAACAACCGTCGGTGTGGCTCAGTTGGTTAGAGCGTTGGTCTCATAATATGATTTGATCTCAGGTCAGAGCCATCCAAAGGTCGAGAGTTCGAGCCTCTCCACCGACAGATGATTCATCTGTCGAATGTCGAACACGGCATTCCTCGCTTTTTGCAATTTTTGTACAATTAATTCTACCTCTCAAGCTGTTTGACCTTTTAACATGGAGATTTTTATTTTCTTCAAACATCCAATTTCACCACCCAGCTCATTTATTTTTAATACCTCAAACCCCCTTCAGTCTCCTCCATAGACTCCTACGGGGTTACTCGCGTGCCCGTGTTCAGTGCCTACAGAACGGACTGACACAGGAAGGCATGCAACGTCCGTCGGACACGGAAAGACGCCTCTTTAGGAGAATCAAAAGTTGAAAATATAAAACCACGCATATCATGCCACTAAAACATGCAGTCCTAATGATGGCTCAAAGGTATTCTGATGCTTAAATCTATTGTTAGTTGCGGATCTCGATCCTACATTCCTCAGCCCTACATACCATACCGTACGCCTCGAGCCCCATCTTCACATGCAAACGCAGCAAGGACACCAGCCCATATAAAAATTGAAGGGACCGTGAAGTACAGCCCTAGCTACTAGTAGGTAGAAGAGCTTCAATCAATCTCCTCATCATCAGGCTATCGCACCAATAAACCTGTTTCTGATGCTACCCTACAGAAAGCCATGTTTCAGCAGGGCCAAAGCTCCCTCTCTTCCACTTACAAGCAGCTTCCAGAGAGCTCAAGCGGGGCTAGTTCTTCCCTCTTTGCGCGACGCGTCTCCCACGTCACCACTCGGAAGCTGCTACTAATCATGATACTCTTTCCATCCCCTCTTTGCTCTCTACAACCTCACAAGTGTCAGCGCAATTCGCAATAGAACCTGTTCAGTAATCCTGGGAGCTTTAACTCTACCAAGTCTTCAAGTTTGAAGTCATTTCCACGTGTACTACCACAAATCCGAGACGTCCGGCACTTCACCATGGCTCAGAACGACTACAATGACCACAATGGCAGCGGCATCGCCGCAAAGGCCAACGAGAAGGCATCTGGAGTGTATGCCTATGCCCAAAGGTCACTTGACCGTGTCATCCAGCCAGAGTCGCGCCAGAAGGCATACGACACCACCGCAGACTTCGCCAGTGCGCGCCCCATCGTCTTCGTAAGGATCTCCGAACCCCTCGGTAATCAAGGATGCCCTCACTAACACGCCATAGTCGTTCATCGTCTCTCAATTCATCTTCTCCTTCCTCCCCCTCCTTATCTTCGCTACCTTCGCCATTTCCACCGTTGCGTTTGCTCTAGGGTCTGCAATCATTTTCTCGCTCTTTTGGATTGGTGTTGCCATGCTGCTCCTCGTGCCGACCCTGCTGGTGACCTTCTCTATTGCTGTCCTTGTCTGGGGCTGGGCGGTCGGCAGCTTCGTGGTTGCGAGGTGGCTGTATAACCATGCGCCTGTTGGTGTCCAGGGAGACTTGGAGGTCGAGGCGGCCGGAAAGCGGGTTGCGGTATACAAGGAGGGGAAGACTGTGGATGGGGAGATTGGCGATGCGAATTGAGATGGTGATGCGTTGATGTAGGTATATGGTATGGAAATGGAATGGAAGGAATATGAGGAATATAGTATAGGTTATGGCATGGGATACCCAGGGTTTACAAGGGATACATGGATTGATAAAAGGGAAGGGATCCCAGGACTGACGATTTACTTCTAGTATGATGACGGCCTCGGATATTAACACGAAAATAATACACGCTTTTGGCGCCCCCGTTCTCCTCAAGCACTATATTGTACAAACGACCTATGCGTCCAGTCACTAACTACTATGCTACCGATCGTCTTACGCCAAAACAGCCATCCCCTGGGACCTCACTCCAGCTCCGAGACTTCCTAACCCAAAGCTTTGCGCCAACTTCCCCTTTCCACTCCCGCCAGTCCCATCTACCACAAGGACCTGCGCTTCAGACGACCCATTCCCAGGAGCCAGGGCATACACGAAACCCCCACTCTCCCTCAAATCGATGAGCCCCCCGGCGCCAGTCGCGCTGAGATCAAGCTCGTTCACAACACTGGCATCGTCGAGACTCATCTCCACAAGTCGAGGTACCGCAATATCTGTTACGAACGCGGTCTTAGTGCGCTTGGAGATGGTTACCCAACACGTTGCCTTCTGTCCGTCGAGGGCTTGCGAAGCAACTAGTGCACTCTGACCGTTGTCATCTACTGAAAGAATCGCAGCACCGAAGGACGCATCAGTGGCGAAGACATTCGACGTCCCAGGGATAGGTAGCGTTCCGAATAGCACAGCTGTTCCGTTGGGCGAAGACCTGACATCCTTTTCCGCGACGCTCGCTACCATGCTATTCTGCTCACAGGCAGTAGCCACAGAAAAGGCAGCCATAAATCCCGTGTTGTTCACTGCGGGATCTCCCTTGACCGTAGAGAACAACATACCCTCATCCTCTGAGAAGAAAACCTGCGAGACGGTGTTCGTGGGGCCAACCGGCGGTGTGGTCTGGCCGAGGTCAAACACTCTCAGAGTATCCATTGCTTTCACGCCTTTTTTGTCGAAGGATGCGCATGATACACCTGCGACAGCGCCTGTGGTGCCTACGCAGACAAGACCGTTCTTGAGGGATGCGGCGACTGTGTTGGGGAATTCGCCGGGGATGGAGATAGGATCGCCGACGAGGGTGAGGGCTGTTGGATCGGATGAGGATATGGTGAACATGGAGAGAGTGTTTGAACCGGCGTTGACGGCAAACACATGCTAGTATCGTGAGCGGCGAACTCAAGTGAATTGACTAAGGAGAGACTTACATTACCAGCAACGGTCAAAGAAGACTGGCTTACCAAACCATCTGGCACCGCAGCCTTCCCCGTCGCATCAACAGCCGTTGCACCCTTTCCACCCGTCTCAGTGAGAACACCCCCTGAAAGGGTTCCATTAGCAGTAATAGGCACTGCGACAACGGAGTTGGTGTCTTCGTTGGTGAGGAAGTACAAGGCTTTCCCGCCGGTGGGGGATTTGCCATGGCACCGTCTTGGGCGAGCTGAGGCTAGGGGAGAGAGTGTGAGGAGGGTTGTGAGGAGGAGGGTGGTTAGGGATGGCATTTTGAGGATGAGGATCGGACGTAGGGGTGGTGATGGGAAGAGAAGACGGACCGGCCGTTGAAAAGAAAAGGAATGCCAAGGAATGGAACGAATAGTAGAGAGTGAAGAGATTGAGGATGATTCTACATTGCTTACCTTAAGGCTATTCATATACACCTCCAAACTTCCCATATCTCTGTCTGCCTCATCTACTCTTCTCATCCACTCTCCGCCCAAACACCTCCTTCAACCCCTCCAAACTCCCCAGCACCACCACCGTTTCAACAATCTCACCCATCTACTCCTCAATCCCGCACCCAAAGCCCGACAGTCCCAATCCTCCATGTCAGCAACTAATAGCCTTCCTTGTAAGTCTAAGTTCCCCTAACCTACCAAATGTAGCCGCCGACTTCCGGAACAAGGGGCCGATCTGGTGGGTTGGGGCTGAAACGAGGGCCAGGGGTCGCGGGGACGATTCGTTGGACAGGGGAGGGGTTCTCAAACACGGCCTTTGGAATCTTGGATCTTTGGAATCTTTGGAATCTTTGGAATCTTTGGGATGAATTGAGGATGGCTGCTGGGGAGTTTGAGCAGGGGTCTGTCTTGTCGGTAGATCTTTCATCTGGGCTATTTTGTTTGAAGTTTTGAAGACCAGTGATCACGACGCATATTGGCCCCTCTCCATATCCCCAACACACAAGGAAACCGTAAAGTCACCGAGTGAATGGATTAAGCCTTCCACAATATTCTTTAATTCCCCATTAAGAGGCTATACCTCCTCGTCTATGCGCGATACAATGATACAGTGGTACATTACAAATACAGACCCTCTGGCTCACCCTCTTGCTTCGTGCGAAGCACCCTCTCACGCGCCGCTCGGAAATCCGCCATCTGTACACGCATTCTACGCTCTCGGAGAGCCAACAATCCAGCCTCAGAGCAGATGGCCTTGATGTCAGCACCAGAAAGGTCATCCTTTTGTGAGATGAACTCCTCGAGCTCGACATCGTCGTTGAGGCTCATCTTAGACGTGTGGAGGGTAAATATCTTGCGCTTAGTGTTTTGGTCGGGGTTCTCGAAGAGAATTTTTCGGTCGATACGTCCAGGTCGGATAAGGGCAGGGTCTAGAGTCTCGATCTTGTTGGTGGCCATGATAACCTTCACATCACCTCGGTCATCGAAACCGTCGAGCTGGTTAAGAAGTTCAAGCATGGTTCGCTGTACTTCTCGTTCACCCCCAGATGTCGACTCATATCGCTTCGTACCAATCGCGTCGATTTCGTCAATGAAAACAATGGAAGGCGCGTTTTCACCCGCAACCTGTAGCTTGTTAGCGGCCGTCCGTGCAAATGCATCTGATATTTCTTACCTGGAAGAGCTGTCGCACTAGTCGAGGGCCATCACCAAGGTACTTCTGGATCAGTTCACTGCCCACTATACGTAGGAAAGTGGCAGAAGTCTGATTGGCAACGGCCTTTGCGAGCAGTGTCTTTCCTGTTCCGGGAGCACCGTAGAGAATGACACCCTTGGGTGGTTTGATACCCATTTCCTCGTAGAGTTCCGGATGAAGGAGTGGCAACTCTACTGACTCTCTGACTTCTTGGATTTGTTGTTCAAGACCACCAATATCGGCATATGACTCTGTAGGTGCCTTGTCCAACTTCATCACACTGACAATGGGATCGGCATCATCCGTGAGGACACCAACAATGCTGACACTCTTGTGATGCAGCAATACGCTTGCCCCGGGCTCAAGAAGGTCCTTGTCGACGAAGCTCATAATGCTGACGTAGTATTCAGGGCCAGTTGTACTGCTCACAATCGCATGGTCGTCATCAATCAGCTCCTCCAGGGTTCCAACACCCATCGGGCTTCCACGCATATCATCAACGCGGCCGCGCTCGTCCGCTAACCGGTCATCAGAAGCATCGGGACCAGTAGCTGCGCCTTCCTTTGCTGCCTTGGCTTTGCGTAGTCGCTCCTGGTTCTCGACGTATTCTTCTTCGAGAAGGAGATGATCGTGGATGCGTTGCATTCGAAGGAGTCGGAGCTTGCATCGACTGGTAGGATAGACGGCGGGAAGCTTCGCAGCGGCACTGGTACCGCCAGCCTTTCTCTTCTTACGGCCGACGCGGGTGGTAGGCCTTGGTGGAGGCTCGTACTTGGGCTTATCCTTCTATTTACGGGGTTGGCATCATATATCAACGTTGCGCAATAAGATAGTCTTACCTTCTTATCCTTGTCCTCTCCCCGATCTCCTCCTATGCCAGACTGTCCTTGACCCTAGGGAGCTGTGTCAACAAGGAGTGAGCTGCACGAAGGTAAAGAAGATCTTACCATATTGGAAGCTGGCCCAGCTCTGTGGGACTATTCACTGAGATGCTCGACGAAGCGACCGGTTCGTTTTCGGATGGAAATTGGTGGTCGATATGCACAATCTTGGTGTTGAGAAGGGGACGATGTCGAGCGCTAGGCAAGCTTGATGATGAATGCGAGCTGCTGAATCAGGCGCCAGGGAAACACGACAGCTGCCAGCCTGGTCACGTGAGGTGGACTCCAAGAGCACGTGATTCAGAAGCCTAAGTAGGTATCTCCGACTCCAAATGGAAGCTACTGGACTACAAGACTGTAGGAATTTAACCAGTTCATTTCACAACTAAAGAAGCTTCGAATTGCGCCTTGCTCAAGAATCCCACTCTAAAAAGCTGAGTCGAAAGCTGAGTCAAAAGCTGACTCGTGGTCAACTCCGAAGCCTTCGTATCCCAATCCTGACCACACCATTTGACCGATGGCCTAACTATATCTTGGAATTTCACGAAGTAGTCACTCTTCGAGGTCCTTATACCATTCCTAAGATTGGATCCGGACCCCTTGACCGTGTTTTCCTCTTTTTGTTATAGAGTATGATGGTGAGGCACCCCCGGAACCATCTCGGCAGGAAATCGCCCGACATGAGCAAACCATCCGCGATTACATGAGCCATCACGTTATGAAGGTTGGATCAGTTGATCAGTATTGCACAACGGCCTTGCCTGGGACGAGTAGGCTGGTTATGGAGACCTGGCCCAAATGCTGAGTTGAGTAGTTTTCAACAGATAACTGGAGGGAGGCCCTGATAACCTAGGCTCTGAGGCTGAAATCTCGGATGCTATTGAACTGGCATGATCCCGGCTGTTTGCTGCAGCCGCAGCCAGTTCGTTGCTTTCACAATGAAGATAGCCTTGGGTTTGCTACCAATGTTCACAGCGGCTACTTAACGATTGTGAAGTTAAGCTGAGTTTTGGTAACCCTGATGACCGACCTTGTAGCTGCTGAGAATGTGCTCACATCATTCACACTCACTCGGGAATCATCCTTTGCGCCCCCCCCCAAGCATTGCAAAAATAAAAGACCCGATATCGAAACTCAATATGCCTCATGCAAGTCTATTCTTATCCCCGAGTCTATCCGACACCTCAGGGCTTAGCACTCTTATTCAGAAGACAAGATCGTTTATTCAAGTCGTTAGAAATCGAATCCGAAAACTCTGCAAGTCCCAGAAACTACGACTAAGTAAACAAAGTAACTGCAAGGTTGGATCAGAAAACATGTTATCTCGTTGATCGGGTGGGGCATGATAGTGAGGCTGAACGAAACCGGAGCCGCTCACGCGACTTCTAGAACAAACCAGAGTGAATGCGTCATCACTCGGTTACAGTCTGTCCTTCGCTGGTGACCATACTAGAGTTAAAATTGTACCTAGACTCGGGTGACCCTGAATGCCATCGAAACATTTATTGTAGGCGAGCAACAAAGAAAAGAAGAAACCTGTGGCGGTCCTGCATGTCAAACTCAAGGCGCCTAGCCTTTTGCTGCCGTATTACTTTTGGGAACTCCATCATGACCTCAATCCAACCACTCCTTCCCCCCCCCCACAACGCACTAAAATAGCCGACACTACAGTGACGCCTGCTAAGGCTGGACCCCTCATTGAACTCCGACAAATTTACAAGGACCAACAACGTGCCACCAACTTCAACACTTCCGCTCCCCATCTCCTCGCCTTCAACAACCAATATCGCCTAAACCCGCCTCTCTCCCATCTCTAGAACCACGACCCGCTCCACGAGAGCTATATTCGGTCATATACACTCCCCGTAGCACCCCGTATCGATCCGCCCGTCATGGCCTCGAGTCGAGAACGCCGTTTGGCAAAAGAGCTTGCAGACATCCACGCCGACAAGGATAACTCCGGTGTATATGCCGACTCGATCGACGGAACCACTCTCACGCACCTCAAGGGCACCTTTCAGGCCCCGCCAGACTCTCCTTACGTGGGCGGGACGTACAAGGTCGACATCCAGATCCCGCCGACTTATCCGTTCAAGTCGCCAATAATAAAATTCGACACTAAAATTTGGCATCCCAACATCAGCAGTCAGACCGTAAGGATCCATCCCGAAGCATGGACAAGTCAAATAGGCAGGACAAGGTATTGATTCTTCGTCTAGGGCGCCATATGCCTGGACACACTCGGCTCTGGCTGGTCCCCCGTTCAGACCATCAAAACCGCTCTCATCTCCCTACGCACGCTGCTCGACAGCCCGAACCCGAACGACCCTCAAGACGCCGAAGTTGCCCATATGCTCCAGAACGACCCTGAAGCATACGCTCGAAAAGCCCACGACTGGGCCGTCAAGTATGCCGGGGCACGGCCTGAAGATCTCGATGTTGCTATCAGCAAATGGAAGAAGGAGACCAGCAGCAATGTTAAGAGTGGCTCTAGAGTGGATGATGCGATGAGGTACGTGAAGGATTACGGGGTTGTTTGGTTTCTTGCATGGGTTACTGACTCTAGGATAGGTACGGAGGCTACAACAGGGACATGATCAACCGATTTATGAGCATGGGTTTCAGCGTCGAAGCTGTTGTGGAAGCCTTTAGGTACGTGGGTATTCCCCGTAGCGACGGCGAGGACCTCGAGCTGGAGGAAGCCTATATGGGAGACATCACCGCACGACTTCTCGGTGAGCCCTAGAGGAGCCCCAGGCATCGCCGGGACGCCATCTCGGCCGAAAGCGTTGAAGGCAGAGGAGGCTATTACGCCATGATAATGCGACGACGTAGCAGTGCATAGGTGGGGAGTTGGATCCGCATAGATTTGTGGCAGTTTTGGAACCTTGTCAGCTGTATGTTCTTACTTTATACGTGTTACGAATGGGAAGCGGTGGGAATTGTGGTGGTGCATTGAGATATGGCTTGGGAGCTTTGAAATTGGCGTTCCTTGGGCGGATCGGATATCCATACTTTTCGGTAGCGAGTCAATAGTATCACTCAACAGCCCTCGCTCTAAAGACCATTGTCCTTAGGTATGGATTCTAGGCGTAACGTGCCGTTCCTATTCGCGAAAGCTCAGTGTTATTCACAGCAAGCTGGTATCCATAGATGGGTGGTTTAAAAGATTTGTATATGTACGCACATGCACGTACAGAATGTTGGGTTTGACGATCTTACGCCCCAGCCAGACCGACCCTCCCTACTCTATCAGGTTCGTACGGTAAAGAAAATGCAAACAGCCCTCCGTGAGCAGTCTTCCGGCATCATGTGTCCGGGCTATTATTATGGCTCACCCGATTCTCACAGTGCCGTCCTCCATACCGACAACACTCCCCGAAATATGCGAACAGAGAAAATTACAGAAGATCCCGTCGGACGAACTCGTCGTAGAGAGCCTTGCCTAGGCTGGCGGGAGAGCGCTCGACGATGACACCAGCATCCTCGAGAGCCTTAATCTTGGTATCGGCACCACCCTTGCCGCCGGCGACGATGGCACCAGCGTGACCCATTCGTCGGCCGGGGGGAGCGGAGATGCCGGCGATGAAGCTGACAACCGGCTTGCCGCCACGGACAGTGTTGGCAGACTTGAGGAACTCGGCGGCGTCCTCCTCGGCGGATCCACCAATCTCACCAATCATGATGATACCGTCAGTCTCGTCATCCTCAGTGAAGACCTTGAGGCAGTCGATGAAGTTGGTGCCGCTGAAGGGGTCACCACCAATACCGACGACGAGGGACTGACCGAGGCCGGCCTGGGTAGTCTGGTTGACGGCTTCGTAGGTTAGGGTACCGGATCGAGAGACGATACCGATGCGGCCGCGCTTGTGGATGAAGCCAGGCATGATACCGATCTTGCACTGGCCGGGGGCAATGATACCGGGGCAGTTGGGACCAACGAGACGGGACTTGTCCTGGGACTTGAGCATGTCGGTGATGCGAACCATGTCTGAGGCCAGGTTAGAGGAATAAAGGTGGGGTCAGGGGGAAGGTCTACCATGCTGGGGGATGCCTTCGGTGATACAGACGATCAGGGGGATCTCGGCGTTGAGAGCCTCCTCGATACCGGCAGCGGCCACAGGAGGACTGATATATTGTCAGCTTTGTTGTATCAATTGGGTTCTAGGCCGCATACGGGACGAAAACGGCGGTCGCAGTCGCACCGGTCTCCTTAACAGCTTCGCTGACATTCTTGAAAACAGGGAGGTCAAGATGAGTTTGGCCAGCCTTTTTGGGATTCGTTCCACCAACGACCTTGGTTCCTAGAAGGGAGGAAAGTCAGTCATGCTTGTTCGGGAAATATGTGCTTGTATCTTCTGCTGTGACGTAGTTGTTGTAGGTTGGTTCGTACCGTATTCGATGGCTTGTTGAGCGTGGAAACTTCATCCCCCGAATTAGCTGATAATCTTTCCACTTGTACCAACCAAAACCTACGTTCCCTGCTTTCCGGTGAAACCTTGGAAAATAACCTTGGTATCGCTATTAATGCGCAGGTTGTTGACAGTCTTGGAGTAAAGTTCCGATCTCGAGGTGTAGGTACGACGAGAGATGTGGCGCAAGGATGCGGCGCGAACCGCTGTGCGTGAGAAGGACTGCATGATGGGCTGTGGAGGCGGCCGTAGAGAGTGGAGAGTTTGGAGGATAAGAGAATGAAGAGGGAGAGCTACTCTGAAGCTTCAGCGCCAGGCCAGCAGAGAATCCGTGATAATTACGGAAGAATTTGCTCGGTATTTTGATGTCGGGCTAGAGCTTGGAAAAGGAAAACGTCAGTCAAAAGCCAAGATGCGTCGGGGTTTCGTAACAAGATTGTCCCGTGCCAGCCTCTAGCTGTCCACTACGGGTGGTCACGGAGGATCTGGGCCGAGCTTTCGGCACGCGGCTACTTATTGATCCGACCGATGCCGTTGACTTTGCATGTGTTCTGGCAACATTTGAGGGCCGGTTACCCACGGTTTGGTGCTCCGTCATAGCTTTTCCGAGGTACCGTCCCCTTGCGGTTTAGCGCCCCAAGGTAGTTCTGGACTTGGATGTCCGACAAAGCTTTTTACATGTCCGATGGAGCTTTTACAATTGCAAGGCTGGATACTGGTGAAATTTTGCCCCACCAAGAATTTGTTCGTTCGAGTCAAGCCTCATCGCGAGGGGCATCAACCAGGATTAATTACTTGAGCGGACCGAAAGCCGGGACAGATTCTTTCCTCAACGGAACTCAAAGTCCTCGGTACACGAGACGATAAACCTCCGGGCCATCAACCCCCGTTGTGGCACTTTCTCACGATGGCGACTGCGACGACGACCGTCACGGCCACGGCCTCGAAGAAGAAGAAGGGTGCAGATCTAGCCCCAGAGAGCGAGCGCTTCTTACGATGCTGCGCAGACGTTGCAAACGCCTTGATCGAGGACCATGAAGCTACCAAGGCTGGGCATAAGTCCAGGGATATCAACCTCAATACAGTACGGAGCAAGTTCGCCAAGAAGCATAAGCTGAAGAACATTCCGCCTTTGACCGCCATTATCGCTGCTATTCCTGAACACTATAAGAAATATATCCTACCTAAACTGATCGCCAAGCCAATTCGTATGCTGTCTTGATGTGCTGGCCATGGTATCGTAGGCTAACTAGGTGCAGGAACTTCCTCTGGTATCGCCGTCGTGGCTGTAATGTGCAAGCCCCATCGATGTCCTCACATTGCGTATACCGGTAATATCTGCGTCTACTGCCCCGGAGGCCCAGACTCGGACTTTGAGTACAGCACGCAATCATACACTGGATACGAGCCGACGTCTATGCGAGCCATTCGGGCACGATATGACCCATTCGAACAGGCCCGAGGACGAGTAGACCAGCTCAAGTCCCTGGGGCACTCGGTAGACAAGGTTGAATATATTATCATGGGAGGAACTTTCATGTCACTACCGGAGTCCTATCGAAATGATTTTATTGCCCAGCTTCACAATGCTCTGAGTGGATACCAGACATCGAATGTTGACGAGGCAGTGGAAGCAGGGGAGATGAGCAACATCAAATGTGTCGGTATTACGATTGAGACTCGCCCGGATTATTGTCTACAGCCTCACCTATCAGACATGTTGAGGTATGGCTGCACAAGGTTGGAAGTGGGAGTTCAGTCGCTCTACGAGGATGTTGCTCGAGACACAAATCGAGGACACACCGTCGCCGCAGTAGCTGAGACGTTCTGCCTCGCAAAGGATGCAGGTTACAAGGTTGTCAGTCACATGATGCCTGATCTTCCTAACGTGGGAATGGAGCGCGATATCGATCAATTCCGGGAGTACTTCGAAAGCCCAGCCTTCAGGACTGACGGTCTCAAGATTTACCCTACGCTGGTTATTCGAGGAACAGGACTATATGAGCTATGGCGAACGGGCCGGTATCAGAATTATACACCAAACGGGCTAATCGACTTGGTGGCAAGGATAATGGCTCTTATCCCCCCATGGACCCGTATTTATCGAGTGCAGAGAGATATTCCCATGCCTCTAGTCACCTCTGGCGTTGAGAACGGAAACCTGCGAGAGCTGGCCTTGGCGCGAATGAAGGACTTTGGCACAACCTGTCGAGATGTGCGAACCCGAGAAGTCGGCGTCAATGAGATCAAGAACAAGATTCGACCCAACCAGATCGAACTGGTGCGGCGAGATTATGTTGCAAACGGCGGCTGGGAGACCTTCCTCGCCTATGAAGACCCGAAGCAGGATATCTTGGTAGCTCTACTACGATTGAGGAAGTGCTCTCAAAAGTACACCTATCGAGAAGAACTCATCGGCCAGCCCACTAGCGTGGTCCGCGAACTACATGTTTACGGCACCGCTGTGCCTGTTCACGCCCGTGATCCTCGTAAATTCCAGCACCAAGGCTTTGGTACGCTACTCATGGAGGAAGCAGAGAGGATATCGAGGGAGGAGCATGGCAGTGACAAGATCAGCGTCATCTCGGGCGTTGGGGTGAGGAGTTACTACAAGAAACTTGGATTCTGGTTGGATGGACCGTACATGAGCAAGTGGCTTGATGGGCGGGAGCAGGAGACTTCTTGAGCGGGATTAAAGTGCGCTATCAAAGGAACATGTTTCTTGACTTGGAGAAATACCTCCTGGAGACTTACGGCGTTATAGACAGCCAATGGCATATTAAACGGTTCGGTTGGGCGGCTTCAACTATGATTTTGGAATTGCCACAGATAGGGTATTTGAGGAACAGCTGTGAGCCGAAAATAGAAGCTTCGTCGGGTCATTGTTTTCGCCGAGGAGCATTGAGCATGCCGAGTCCGATTGCAGTCAAAAGAGAGCACATTGTG
This sequence comes from Nectriaceae sp. PG4201, assembly GCA_023628695.1. NCBI lineage: Eukaryota > Fungi > Ascomycota > Sordariomycetes > Hypocreales > Nectriaceae > Nectriaceae sp. PG4201. The sequence goes on along the minus strand of JAMAKE010000032.1, from coordinate 178,509 downwards.
CAATACTTGGCAACGAAACGCCACTGGTTAGGAATTAAGGCACAGCCTTACATAGCGTTACTCTTCTCGCAAGTAAATATTGTCATCCGCTCAAGGAAGCCGTAGTCAGGCTGACGGTCAGTTAACCCAATCTTTATGCCTACCTTTTATCTCCACGTTAATCCTATCTTGGCTTCTGGAACATAGTCAATCCTTCCATCAATCCGCTTCTACATCCCGCTCTTAATCTTAAGCTTAATGCCGAGACCCTAGATCCTACGAGCAAGTCTCTGCTACCAGTGATTGGATTTAAAAATAGTGAGACAGAGGATGCAGGTCTCCCATAAGCCACCACAGGGTGGCCGAATAGTAGACGAGGCTCTCCTCTACTGGCTCTTGGCTCTCTGCACTTTCGCGAGGAAATCAGGCAGACGCTTAGAAGCAGGCTGTGTTTCCGCAGCCCGAGTTTGATCAGTTTCCCTACCTTAAAACCCAAGACTTTGGAGGTTGTCCAGTAATGCAAATTCAATGTTTTTCTATGATTCCAATCTATGATCTTCGACATGCCCCTAAACGCACCGATCTTCCTTCAACTTCTCATTGCTCAAGGGATTGGCGCAACAACCTTCCGCACCAACTGCAGCCTTCCCACCGAAGGAATCACGTTTCATATCATCACTGGACCAAACGTTCGCTCGACATGGAGTATCTTGTGGAGCTGTCTGTTTACCATGTTCCTCTGCACGTGGACAGTCCAACATCCTGACTTGCCTGATCTCGAGGACCGGAACCGAGGCTTCTTGAGCCGCCTCTGGCACAATAATCGTAGAAGGTTGTGGTACATGACAGTAGGCCTTTTTGCACCAGAGGCGATTCTCAGTGTCGCCCTGAACGAGTATTTCAACTGTCGTTCGTGGGCTCGGTGCGACGTTTTGCGAGAACACGCCCAGAGAACTCACGGCGCGGAGTGGACTCTAACGCATGCCTACTTTGCAGAAATGACTGGGTTTCTATTGAGAGAACGGGATCCAGCGGATTTGGAGCCGTCGGACTCGCTTTCTACAGAAAGGACGACGTCGCGAGACTATCAACGGGATGATGTCTCAAGCCACTTGGGACATGCAAAGCCGCTAGAGCGCTTCGATGGGCCTTATAGACAGGACGCCGCCTTACCAAATGAAAACAGTTGCCAGGCCAAGCATGATGACTATATGAACAACCTTCATGATGTGCCTGACGACAACTCTGCCAACAGCCCTTTCATTAATCCCGCGGGGGACCCTCGGAATCTGAGGCTCCCCTTCTGGCTACGGTGTCGAACGATAAGCTACCTGCTGAAGAGAGATCTCATTACGCACTTTCCTGTCATTTCAAAACGCGAAATTGAGGATAAGAGCAAGGAAGACCTACTCCTCAAGTTGCTCTCCCTCTGGCAGATCCTATGGCTGTGCATCCAGCTCATCATCCGCAAGGCCAATGGCCTGGCTTCTACACAGCTCGAGATCGCTACTCTTAGCTTTGCCCTGTGTGCAATCGCCGCTTACCTTGTCTGGCTCAGCAAGCCAAAGAACATTGGAGTGCCTGTCACTCTATATCTGAGTCGGCCGTTGAGCGATGAGGAAAAAAGGGCACTTCTCCGTCTCGACATGGACAATGACGATTATGTTAACGATAAACTTCACAGCGAAAAACTATATCTTAGGCTCCTCAAATCTCACAGCTATTCATTCAGCATAAGCTTGATATTAGGTGGGGTCCTCTTCGGTGCATGCCACTGTTTCGCTTGGAACTTCGAGTTTCCTACTCAAGATGAGCAAACTCTCTGGAGAATAGCTAGCGTCTCGCAAATACTGTTCCTACCATGTACATTGCTCTCTTTTTTGGTTTGGAATCTAATGCCAAAGTCTGGGTTGAAAGTGACGAATACGGCCACGATGATATTGTTTCATGGCGTATTGGTAATCTATATCGTGGCCCGTCTTTTTATCATGGTTGAGATCTTCCGGTCTCTGTTCTACTCCCCACCAGAGGCCTTCGCAGCAACGTGGACGTCGTCGGTCCCGCATATTGGATAATGATTCAACTACATAGCTATAATAAGAAGTAAGTTCTCCGCTTTCGGCTAGGTTTGAGGGTGTCTTTCAGGGCATGAGTCAAGGATAAAAGTCAGAGTCAACACAACACGTATAAGCCTTACATCTGTATCTGTTGGTATAGGGTTCTTGCTTTTGGTGCCGTGGCTACGCTTGATGGAAAGTGAGGGCCGGTTTGAACTTGGGATTGACGGTGTTACTGTTAAGGTCGTTGAAACTATTTGACAAGAGATCCTTACGGCTATTGATGTAATCAGAGCAGCTCCAAGGCTGAGCAAATACCTCAAATTGAGGCATAGCGGAACCATGCTTGGTACGTCTTATCTAGATTGTCTCCCAAGTCTATCTCTTTAGATCCTGAGGCTTCACCTTAAACGAAGCTCAACTCGCCATTGGTCCGCCCCACTTAGTCATCATAACCGACACGCCTCAACCTCATTCACCTTCTCGAGTACGAATTCAGTCTCTTCCAAGATGAGTTGTCGACGCCATGTCAATCCGTCGCGATGACGTCCCGGACTCAACGACCGGAGTACTTCCGGTGATCCCTGGTGGCGAGGGACTTCCGGGTCGGGACCCTCGCAGCAACGCCGCAACTGCTGCCTCAGCTGCCGGCGTCCGCGCTCTGAGCGCGCAAGTCGTCGCCTTTTACTTCCGAGCTCCTGCCAAAGCCTTCTTCCGCACAAGAGTAGATTATCTTGCTTATGCAAGGACGGTTCATCAGGCCCAGACGAAGTTGATGCTTAGTGCTTTGACGAATGATGCATCAGCTTCGAAGTTTAGTGCGCTACTAAGGCAGGCGTGGTTGTTGATGAGGAGCACTACGCCTGGGGTGTTGACTTCGGCGATCAGACATCAAGGATGGGGAGTTGTGCCTCATCAGATTCTCCCACCACTCATTGCGAATATTGGTGTTGGTGCAGTTTTGTACGCCAGTTACCTCCAGATCCTAGGAAGACTACACGAAGAAAGTGGCCAAGCCAGGAAGAGAGTCTATCCACCGCCTCAACCAGCACATACATTCACCGCTGGCTTACTCGCTGGAGGTCTACAGAGCGTTTTGGCCGCACCCCTGGATGCACTTCAGGCGCGGTACGATCATCGGGACTTGATGCCTAGTGACGGCAGTGGTAAGCCGAGGAGTTTGTGGGGATTCAGCGCGGAGAAGCTGAGAGAAATTGGGCTGCGAGGTATCTTCGCGGGATGGGGACTATCACTCGCCAAAGACAGTTTGGGAAGCGCCATCTTCTTCAGCACGTTTGAGTACGTCAAGGCTCAGGGATACTACCGCTTCGTAACGTGGTATTACGGCGGCCTAGAAGAGGATATTGTTGACGTTCTCGCTATGAAGCGACCAACTCCTCGCAATCGCCAAGACGGCGAAACAATCTTCATTCGTCCTCACTACGCCCTAGAGCCGATGTTCCTCCTCTTCGGCGGTCTCAGCGCATCCCTTGCCCAACAAGTCCTCCTCCACCCTCTAACACACTTCCAAGTCATCCACTGGGACCACCTCGAAGAGCTAGACGCCAAAGCCGCCAAGCTCCGCGCCTCAGCCGCCGCAAATCCCGACCAGCCCAAGCGCCGCTGGCGGATGCTGAGAGCGTACTACCATGCGTACCAGGAGTCGTGGGCGGTGTGCACTGCAGCGGCGAAGGCTGAGGGCCAGAGTCTGAGTCGATGGCTGTATCGGGGGTTCTGGTGGAACGCGATTCGCCAGGTGCCGAGTACGAGCGCAGGACTGATCATTTTTGAGTTGATACGGCGTAAATATGGGCTGGGGGCGGAGGAAGTGAGGATTAACAAAGACGGGTATGATATTTTGGTCAAGTAGAGCATTGGACTGGCATGGCATGGCATGGCGTTGCGATTGTGTGTGTATTGGGTAGACACTTCCCCCTTCCACTGTCTGTATTAGAAAGAATCCCGTATATGAGTAGATACGACAATAAACATCCTCGGCTGCTTGGGTAGCTAATGATGCTTCCGCGAAGCTTACCCCAGATTTGTATTACCATTAGGAGGTCGCGCTCTACCTAGAAACTAGAAAACAGCTTCGCATTAACTTTTTCACAGGAATCAAGGAACTTTAAAAATGAGGCGAGCTTCGTTCCGAAAAGACGATAAATTCCTACATGTCCTATAACCGCTGTCCTTCCCCCTATCTTCTTTCCCTCCATTTACAGGCCACAGATACACAACCCACCTATCCCATCCCTCCCGCCAAATTGACCACACGAGATCCGTAAACTCCAGTTCCAAACCAAAAACTACATCCAGATGTGCGAGTTAAAGTTCTGAATCCCCAGCTATCGGCGTTGCAACCTCTAGTTACGTGACGTCCCAGAGCTGCCTCCAAAGTCGGGTTCCCGATCGGGCAGATGCTTCTTCTCCTTCCGGCCTTTGATCACGAACTCGGACATGATTTGGATATGGTCCGCGGGGAAATGCCAATTGGGGAAGGCGGGCACTCGTTTCAGGTATTCGGGATCAGGAGGGCCGAGTACGTCAACTACCTCAAGCGTATTCGTGGTATACCAGATATAGTCGATGACATCGGCGAATCCAGGAGTGTAGTTGGTGAAGGGTAATTCGTCGGCGGTATGCTTGGTGTGGGCGTATGCATCTCGAAGGCTGAAGGGGTGTTCGATACCGTCACGAGTGAAGCTGCCATACTGGAAGTCACTAAGTTCCATATGATCCGGCGGCACACGACCCATCGACATTAGCTCATAGACAGAGGAATCCTCGGTTGAGTTGAAATCACCGCAGACTAGGAGCGGAATCTCAGTGTTCGTTCGGTACTCCTGGCTCGGCCCTGGTTCGGCCTGAGGGATGGGAACCTCATCGTCTGCCGCCGGTAGGACGATCATCTTCTTGTCCTTGACTGCGGGCCACCGAGCATACTTCTCTGCGAGCTTTGTGACGTGTTCCATCAAAATACCGGTCTGGATAACCTTGACATCTGCCAGTGCACTATCCCAGGTGAGATGTACGTTGACCAAGATGATGCGAGCTCCGGTGAGTCGGGACTCAAAGAAGCAGATAACAGCGATGTTGTCCTTCGGCATCACACGGTTGAACACATCGTGCTGGTTTTTCATATCTGGACGGTTGATGGCGATGGTGGCAAACTCAATAAGCTGCTTGTCGAGTAGAATGAACTTGCTCTGCTTGTAGAATACGGCGCAACCGTCTACTGTTTGCGCATCCTTCTCGCTCATGGTCTTGGCACGGGACTTGGGCCAATGCACGCCCTTGTAGTCCATCTGCGCTAGATCAGGGCTGAGATCCTCCTTGAAGGCGTCCGTGGATACTTCCTGTAGGGCAAGGAAGTCCGCGTCACGGATCCGGAGCTCCTCTAGGATACAATCCTTGCGATATTCCCAGTTGAGAGCACCGGTGGGCGTATACCCGTAAGTCTGAGGAGTTGCATATTTGTCGCATAGAACGTTCCAAGAGAACACCTTGATTCTCTCCAAGTTAGGGGAGACGTCCTCTTGGATTATTATCTCTTTGCGAGGTGCCGGGGTTAAGGGAACTGCAATTATGTTAGTTTATGACATTAGCCATTAGGATTGGGCTTCAACGTACTAGGGGCGCTTTCTCGTAACGCGCTGATTATGCTCTTCGTCCCCTTTTCCATTATCTCGGCCTTAATATTTGGCTCCAGTGGATTGCCCTCGATACCCAACATCTCCAACATATGAAGAGAACCAAGCTCATAAGGTAGTTCCGATATGTTGTTGTTGAAGAGCAGTAGGTGCTTCAGATAGGTGCACATTCCCAACTCTGGGGGGAGCTCAGAGATCTGATTGTAGGAGGCATCGAGATGGCGAAGTTGTCGCAGTTCTCCAATCTCCTTAGGGAGATGGGTGAGTTTGTTGGAGGCAATGTAAAGCTCATTCAGGAATTGATACTTGAATAACTCCGGTGCGAGGTTTCGAAGCCCTTGGCCGCTCATATCCATGTTGTGCCAATCTTGCCGCTTGGTTTCCTTCTCAACAGCCCATGGTCTTCTTCTGTCAACCCCATCATTCTCGCCGTCTGCCTGAGCCTTCAATGTCGCAGGAGGAGGGCCGCCGATGCCACGGTTCTCTGATGCCTTGAGTCTAGCATAATAGTGAGGTTGTTGCTGATCGGTCATGGCGGAATGCGCTCGTTCGGCCTCCTTCTGCATCCGTATCTGTTCCTGCCACATCTCGTTCTGCGGGGGTTGTCCGCCTCTTGACCCCGTATTGTGACCGTTCTGTAGAGCGTTCGGGTTGAAAGGCGTCGAGTTACCCAGGGAGGCGAAGTTGGAGTGATGTCCCATGCCGTTGGTGTTAGAGAGTCCATGGTCGTGCTGCAGACCCTGGTGATGCTGGTTCTGTGAGGGGTGGTGGTGTTGCTGCTGTTGGTAGTTGTACAGCAAGTTAGGGATTCCTCGCCCAGCGCCATTCAGCCGGGCATTGTGGCCCTGCTGATGGTTTTGGGAGTACATGCCGGCAGAGTTTTACTGACTGATACACGATGGTAGGTGGGTGATATCAATTGGGCTGCGCCGGCGAGAAGCTCGGCAGCAGACTAGGCGTGTCGACAATCTCGCAAGAGGGAAGTGTAGGGGTTGTCGGGAAACTAATCCAACTGTTGGCGATCATCGGCGGCTTGCACGCGTTGGATAGACCGGGAGGGGTTGCGATCGCGCTCTACCAACGCAGTGTGGCTCGATAGCTCACCCAAAGGTTCAAAATGAGGGACGGTAGGAGTATCTCGTGTTTGCGCATGGGCCTTTCCAGTAAGCAGCCTCGCATATGCAGTTGTGGGATTTGGAGGCCTCGGCTTGAGTCGTTGTCGTAGGTGATATCAGGAGCTCATGGGAGGGTTGGGGCACGATGAAGCGGAAGACTCGTTGACACAGAGTCGAATTTCTGTAGTCTGAGCTTCACCGACAGCAGCGCCGGAGCTGATTCAACCTCGAGATCGACAAAACGGGTAGAAGACGTTTGGTGAAGTCAAGAAGCGCCTGGCAGAGAACAGTCAGTCAAAGCTTTGAAGAGAGACATCGACGAGAGGGGATCCGAGCTTTCGCGACACGTTGCGTTGTCCATTCAGCTCTTGTGGAGGCAACGTACAATAAAGAGTGAGCGCAGCTGGTGAATGTAATCACTGAAATGTCAACTGATACTGGAACAGAATAATAGAATGGCGGCCGATATCGAAGGAGAATCCGGTCATGGCGTCCACGATGCTGGTGACACTGCGACGACAGAATCCCCGACCAGCGGAAGCGGATCACGTGTTGCCTTGCTCCGCATTGGGTGGTACGGCTGGGGAAGTCACGTGGAAATCATCATCACTGCTGGCCATCTCTAGCTGGTGACAGAATCAACTGTTTCCTTTGTTCGTGAATTGCTTCATCAAAATCGAAGAGGAGAAAAAGCGCATTGACTCCGCTGCCAAAGCACGCTTGGCGGCCGCTCGTTATCGGAAGAATTGACTCATCACAGCAAAGAGCTTCTGCTCCTGCCTGTCTCCGTTGTGTTGTGGCTTGATGTGAATGCGAACTCATGGATGCCACTTTATTTCTGTCGCCTGCAGAAGGCGGGGACAGAGCAAAGAGCGCGACTGGGATTCTTGCATTACTTCACATCATGCTCATGTTTTCTCATCGATCACTACTAATTTGCAGGCTGCAGCATCATTTACACCCAACTGTCGTATCTTCGTGCTTCTCCACGCCTAGTTAATGAACGACGCCACAACTCTGGGCGGGCTTGGGTAGCTTCAGCTCCCATGTTGACTTAGCCTTACGACGTCACTAGCGAATGATTCGGTCCGCTGCATAGGACGGGACGGACAAGTAACTCTTGAAAGAATCCCCAACGCCGTCCAGTTTGATTCAGTAGTTCCTTTTTAGGAGGATGGGCGATGCCACCAGCCAGGATCTGGAGCGAGGATCTGGGGCGCGATGGCGCATTGGCATTCCGGTAGCAACACCCTGTGAACCTGACAAACTTCGGGCTGAACCCAATAGACTACGGCGAAGCTAGCCTCGTCGTAGATCTCATGGCAGACGCCGTAATTATCAGCTAAGAAATCCTCAAGTCGGCTACAAGGCGGCCCTCAGCGATCGTCCCTCTTCAATCTATGATTCCTCCCAGGGGAGCAAGGCGGAACCCGAACATTCAAAGAAGCCACTAATTCTTGGGAAGCCAACTAAAACAACCCAGGAAACGACAAAAGCATGCATGCATGGAAGTTGACCTCTGCTGGACCTTGCCAGGCAGCGATTTGATGCAATCTGTGACACTGCTGAGAAGGGCACACCACAAAGGGAAAAGTGGTGCTACGCTCGGCACATGTGCATGTCATGAGAGCGTAGCCATCCAAACCACGATTTCGACGAGCTGTCTCCGTTGGGTATCCCGGCCGCGAAAAGCGACCCAGATGGAACCTCTGTCATCTTTCACATCACGAGCAACTATGAAAAGCAACGACACGGAAAACTCTTTACCGCCGGTTCAATCGCGAGAAATCCCGACTACCAGGCCTACCAGCCTTTGTCATGATTGTCAGAAGGTAGAGTGCGGTTGTGTCGCATTGACTGGTGCACCAATGCCAGGCTCATCCCAGCGCAGCGACTGTGTCGCATCGCCGGGTTCAAGGTCAGCCCTCCCGAACGGATGAAGTCGTCGGCCGCTCTAACAGCATATTCGGCCCAGCCTTCCACATCCCCTACCATCCTTCAGGATCTTCAGCAAGTTCAGACCCGGCCAAATAACAGCTCTATCGTAGCAGTGACCAACCAGAGACGCCGAATCTGCTCTTTTGCAGCAGAAGCGGAATGACAGCGCGCGTCAGGGCCGAAAGTCCACATCGACATCAACCACCCAGATCGCGCGCTTCACTCTGTCTCCAATGCGGGGAAGTCACCAGAAGGCAATTGCTCCACACACCACAACCCGACAAGTCCCATTCAAGGGCCGAATGGGAGGATGCCGCGCCGAGAACTAGACAGGAAGTACCAACATGGTGGGGAGAAGAGTCGCCCAAGCCGACCGCCAAAAGAAACATGGCTCCCCCCATCGTATATAGAAAGTGACTGTCCGCCACAACCTGAGACTCTGGAGCTGGCTTGCTGTCAGCCCCGCCACGTCCGAAGCACAATAGAAACTCTCTCATCAGTCTGTCGCGTCCGGAGCCCCGACTCGTTTCATCACGACCCAGGCCAGGACGAGTTATTCTACAGTTGACTTTACTTGACCACATCCGCGCGGGCGCTGGTGGCAGCCTTGTCTCGTCAGAAATTGATCAGAGCAAACCGCTAAAGTTCGCCCGGTTGCGCCATCATTGCTCGTAGCCGTGAGCTGAGACCCGGAAACCGTGAACGCGGCGTCTCACCATCGCATCGTAATCAGCGCCATGATCAGCTCCTGGTCTCTCGTCCTGGATACCATTGATCTCTCGGAATCAGACAGCGAAAGATGAAGACCCAGCTGGCCCACGGCTAGATATTAGGACAAAAGGAACCGGAGTGTGACGTGACATACAAAGGACAATATACGGGGTGCACTGATTTCGCTAGAGTCGCATCGCGGTCGGACGCATCGCTTTACAAGCCCATAAAACCACACCCATCACTTGTCGTCCTCCGTCGATTGGGCCCGTCACATTCGGTCGAATACGAGACCGGTGGACGAAAGGACTTGTGTCTTGAAGCGGGAGAGTGTTCAGAAGGGGAGATTTTACCCGTCATTCCCGTCGCAGATCCCCGTCCACGAAACGCCCGATCCGAGATACTACAGACACAGTATTACAGGCATCAGGAAACGAAAGAGGACAACCGACGCCGAGACGGTCTGTGTTTTCGTTGCCCAGACGAAAGAGGGAAGAGGGGCTTCATCTTGATCACGGCGAGGCCTTTTCTCTCTCTTGAGTCAGGGAACCCTACTCGGGCGTCAGAACCCAGTTCCGCGGTGTCAGAACCGTTCTAGAAATCCCCAAATATCGGCGACGACGGTGGATACAACCACACAGTGAGGTGGAAACGCCGTCTTAGCCCTTCACAGGCCATTAGACCCAGGCACAGGACCATCGCCGGCTCTCAGGAAGACTGCCAATTGGTGCCGCTGCTCCCAGCGCGCTCCTTTAGCGGCGGTGGAACGCTGCTTAAGCCATCTACAGACTATCCCTGTTCGGTGGCCCTGGCAATCCTTCCACCCCCCCCCCATCGGCCCTCCTGCGCCAGACAGGAGAGAAGAGCACAGGGCCGCCGCGACAATGTCGGAATGGAGCGGATTTATGTACGCCTCTGCCGCCCCTTTACCCACCTTCTACTATCGACGACCGAAACGTGAAAAGGAGCGGCAGTCCAAAGCTCATCAACGCTCCAATTCTGCCAACACCAACTCTCGTCGTCCGTTTCGACATTCACGGACGTCTAGCGGCAGCCAGGCGAGCCGCTCGTCACACGAGTCGTCGTCCCTGCATTCGAATTCGAATAGCCCCGCTACCGTGCCCGCCGTGTCCGCCGCCGTGGGGGACGACGGCCAGCATCATCAGCCGACGGTGGTGTCATCTGACTCGCGGGTGTCGACGTCAACGGTGGCATCTCCAAGACTCCTGAGCATTGGGGCGAACTCGTCTAGCACTTCCATCTTCTCAAGTCGGACGGGCAGCGGCGAGAGGAGTTGGGCCCGAGATCGTCGTCTGCGACATCACGAAGCGCCGTCCTCTGTCGATCTGAGAAATGTGGCCATGTATTCCGATTTCGAGGCCAGCAGTAAGCCCGTCTCGGGCACCACGAAGCAAATAAACATCCCTTTTGCTCGAACTGAGTCCGTATCGTCGACCAGCGGCACCACGACTCTCTCAACCCGGACAATGACCTCGACAGATCCGTCCAATTCATCAGACAACCCCGCAACGAAACCCTTCATCCTCCGGAATGGCCGTACATACTTTAACGACCCCACACTACAGTATCCTCTCCCAAGCGATCTCACCGAGCTTCACCGACAATGTCTCCGAACGATGTTGCTAATCCAAGTCTATGGTGCACCCTTCATAACACCGTCTCTGAAGGTGAATCCGCCCGCGAAGGTGCTGGAGATAGCGTGCGGTTCCGGCTTTTGGAGCATGATGTGCCACCAGTACTATAAGGAGCGAGGACACACTGGAATCTCTTTCACCGGTATCGATATCGCGCCTCTCGCACCTGGCAGCACCAATACTCCAGCGGATGCCATCAAACCCGACAAAGATATGAATTGGAGATTCATTCAGCATGATCTCCGCCAACTCCCCTGGCCGTTAGCAAATGAGGAATACGACCTCATCATGGTTAAGGATGTAACTATGATAATCCCAAATACACTGTACGAAGACTTCATAGAGGAGTATATCCGCATGCTCCGACCTGGCGGTGTGCTGGAACTGTGGGACAGCGACGCGACGATTCGGATGTTGAGACCTCATGTTCCCAGCCCATCACCCGGAACAGAGGATGCAGAGGATCACGAGACAGCGTCAAGATTAGGCGCGTATATGATGACGTCCAATACACCTCTTTCGGCGCCACTGAACACGTTTCTCGTCGAGTACAACCACTGGTTATCACGGGCTCTTGAGGCGCGGACACTCACAGCGGTTCCCTGTACTCTTATCGGGCCGTTCCTGGTCCAGGAATCCGAGACCATGACGGAGAATCGGTCGAAGAGGGTTGCCATTCCCTTAAGCGAAGTGCGATGGGAGCGTGAGGGCGTCGGCGGTGTTGTTACAAAGGATGGGAAGTCGTACGTGGAGATGAAGGGCAAGGGAGCGCCGCATCAGAAGGTGGAAAAGAAGACATTGACGCCCGGGCAGAGCGCATTGCGAAAGACAGCGCTATTGACAGTGGTACAGCAAATCCAAGCGCTGGAACCGATTCTGAGAGAGGCAAGCGGAAAGAGCCAAGATGAATGGGATGTCTGGCTGGGAAAGATGATGGCGGATTTGATGAGTGAAAGCGGAACAAGTTGGGGAGAGTGTTTGGAAGTGGGAGCCTGGTCGGCGAGGAAAAGGCAAACGTGACTCCCAGGAGCCAAAGCAGACGCAAAAGCAACGAAAGTCATTCACGTGCATCATGAACTACGATCTGCAACCCCGACGCCGACGGCACACGAACCTATATTGCCTTTCCCGCTTTGGACGGCGCAGTTCCGATTGAATTGAAGGGCTCTTATCATTACACTACATCACCAACCTGCACATCCCGTGTCCCCCGACTCTAGCCGCCCTCACGCATCGGGGTCATATCGCTTCCTCAGTGTGCGATACCTTTTTAAATAATATCTATACCCAGCGTCAGCGAACGGAACGTATCAAAAACGAGTAAATGAGGAAGAAACGAGTTGAACATCTGGGAGCGCGATGATGAAGGATATGCCTGAGCTAAAATGAAAGGCGGAGATATAGATTTCAGCTCCTTTGGGACCAGCCGAGGCTCGTATGGGGAAAGGGGAGGCAAGAAAGCTGTGCATAGAGGAAGGTTTCCTCCCGAGTGTATATAACGATATACGTGCCCGGTGGCTTTGCATTATTTATTCTTCTTTTTCTCTGGACATTGGTTGGAAATTTTCAGGATGCATGGGCCTTGAATATATCTGGCATGGGATGGATTGAAGGATATGGGCTGGAATGGGATAGTTATTGGATAGACGGATAGGAATTGATAATTTGGACTAAAGTTGGTGTTGATTGTTCGTGACTTGTGATTTCAGGGACCATTCAAGCAAGGTACATGTGCTTGGTAGGATTCTTACAGTGCCTCAATTTCTATCATAACTTAGCACCGTACATTAGAACAACGTGAATTTCGCATACCTTTCTTGACGTACTCTGCTTGTGCGATTCCCTTTCGGATCTTCTCCTCGTCTCGCTCTGCTGCTTTGGAGATGAAGGCTTTGTGTAAACGCGGGCGGAAGTAGTCATAGCCAAGAGGGTATTCGCGCCCGAGATACAGAAGCTCTGCGATATATTGGGTTAATTGTCATGTCCAATTCTGACCCTGAATGCCTCGAAGTTCTCCGTGACAGTGTGCTCCCATGCCTAATTACCGTGGCTATGAGATTGAGGTTCAAGGGCTGAAGGTGACTGTCGGAAAGAAACAGAACGTAAGCAAGATATAGACTTACCTTTGTATATGGCGACGACTTGCCGTCTGAGCTCAGGGTTCGGGCTCATCGTGGCTTCTTTGGCGGCGTGGAAGCATCTCGGTCAGTGCAATGTGACTTCTTTCGTCACCAAAGTGAGGGTTACCAAGGTCATGGCGCTGGGCTGCGGAGGTCTGCGCCTCCCCCGCGTCAGCCACGTCTGCAGCCCCTGATCTGATAGCTTCAGCCACATGTCGAAAGCCATGGCTTTCCTTGCGACTTCGCGTCAAAACATGACAATGAGTCCCTGCAGATCAATTGAATTGCTAACGAATTGCACGCTCGTTGATCGGTCAAAATGAAAAAGGTGTGTCGGTATCCCTTTCCATAAGCATTAGTACAAGGGTGACTGAGTTTCAATATCTAGATATCTGGGTTGCTAAGTCGCTCATCTAGAGCCACTCTCCTGCAAGGGAAAATAGTCTTGCTAGCTAAGACGACCTTGAGAACGACAGCAACTACAGCAACTACAGCAACTACAGCAACCACGGCAACTACCCTCCAAGCGCCTTTGAAACAAACAGTTCCATATATCCCCGCTCTTCATGAGTTCCCAACGCTCCAACGATTCAGTGCACAGCGGTTCCTACCTTTTCACCCCCGCAAAGCACCTTTCAATGCAGATAGACCGCCTGCTGCGGGTAGAATGCTAGCGAACCTCTATCATGACTTAGGTGTTCTCGTCTTTGCTGGCGCGAACGATGGCCAGGTCGTCCGGATTGGTGATATCCTTAAGCAAGTGACGGCTAAGCCTGGCGGCGTGATGCAACTGTGGAACGCAGGCGACTGGCACTTGGAGGGCAAGCCCGAAGCTAAGTTGAGAACTTATAGGATTAACTCTGAGGATATTATTCTAGAAGAGGACTGGTCCAACCAGGTTCGTTACTCTGATTGCTTGCGAAGAGGTTGTAGTCTGACGAATAACATAGGAAGGCGAGTTGAGTCTGGAGGGCTTGCTGCAACTGACGAAAACGGCATTTGATGAGTTTGCCAGGGATACTTCAGACAAGCTCAAGGGACTTCGACCAGCATACGAAACGATTGAGTTCAAGTTATCTGATGCATATCTCATTCACAAATTAAGGAAAAGGGGAATCATTCATGTAAGGACTCGATCCAAGCCAACCTTGCGCACCATTTTAGAGACTGATACTTGAACTAGCCCACAGTCAATGGCCCACGCCGCCTCCAAATCAACGCTCACGTCTATCTTTACAAACGAACCTCTGGGCGAAACCCAGTATTCCTCGGCATGCATTTCTACACCGCGGCCACAGGTCAATATCTGGGCTCCGCAAGGGTAGAACCTGATATTTTCTACACCCACCCTGTCACGAGTCGCAAGACCAACTTGCCTATTGAGCTGATACGGGAGCTGTTTGATCAGACGGACTCGTTGGAAATAGGCACGGAACAAGACAGAGCGGATATTCTAGCGAGAACGTGGCAGCTAGAGAAGGAGATTTGGACAAACAATATTCAGAAACCAGCGTCCCGGAAGAGTAGTTAAGATTGTTTGGCAGAGGAAATAAAGCGCGCAGTGGGAGAAGAAGGGAAAGACTAGACCCGTGGACTAGAGTTAGGCTAGAAGCGTGGTGTATTCAGGAGTATTTTAGAATTGATAGCTGCTAGCGATAAAGCAGGCAAATAGACAACGCATGAACTAAGAGAGTACACCGACTACCTCGGCGTGTAGCTGGTGGGTTCAGTATTTCATCCCCACGAGATGAATGATAGCACACAACCCTGGACATAGGCTATCAGCACTGACGACTACATTTCAAAAGCTATCAGCGGTAAGCGAAAACCGTTGCAAGCCAAAAATTTGCCGCTACTGTATGTCTCATATATGTATGTATGAATATGCGTGCGGGCAAAGCTAAGCCCTCCTAAGGGTTGCATATCGACGCGGTGCAGGCGTGGTGTGGGATGATTGGAGGGGATAGGAGGGCGGGGGTGAGGGCATGTGGGAGGAAGTTTTTCATGCGAAGAGAGAAGCGGTGATGATAAAATTGAAAGATCTCCAGGTTGGTTCTCATGTCGTATCGGATGAGTGGTAGTGAGGAGGGACTTTTGTCATTTTAATGATGATCGGGATGTAAGTGATTTGCGGCTTCGGATTGCCTTATTCGGGCTACCTCTGCCTTATGGCGCGGAGACGTGCTGATCTGATAGCCGCCGGTCGATAGCACCTCACTCAAACTCAGGAATACTCCGACACCCAAGAGCGGGGGATTTACAACGCATCCATTATCAACAAGGATCCCCCATCACAGCACGTTATATCACTGCAGTAGTGTTTACACTCGAGCACAACACCATCCACACGAAACGACACAGGAGAAAAGGACCCCGCACTCTATGGTCTCGACTCGTCTGCTACGATCGGATGATAATGAATGAGTGACTGTCGCCATAATAGGTCCAGGTGGAAAAGGTGGTTGGAGATCTGCAACGACTACAGAGTGGTTCCCGAGTCACGAGAGCCCACCGGCATTAATTGGAACGCTTCCAGTGCAAATCCTCGCCCCTCACCGTCTTTTACTCTTTATCCGCTGTGTTTGCTCTCTGCTCTTTCTTATTCCCGGCTATTGTAGGAGCCTTTGGGGGCATGGAGACATCCAATTAGGTGCAAGGGGGAGAACTGCCGACGGACACGGCATCCGAAGCGATGAGGGGAATCTAAGGCACGGGAAATTAGCCACGCCGGGGCCATATGACTTGCTTTCGGAAGAAGGCCTGGTTACGCCGGACTGCCAAGGTTGTCACGTCATTGCAGGTGAGGCCACGGCAGAGGCTCTTCGGGAAATAAGAAGCGTGGGAGGAGAAGGCGGGCGGACTGTCCAGTCTGGGGATGGCTTCAGGATCGTAGTCAGCAGAGCAGAGAAAACGGTCCTTGTTTAGCTGCTGTTACGGTAGGATTCTTCACTGTGCCGTGCAGACTGTGCCGTAGTCACAGCCGTAGTCACAGCCGTAGTTACAGCAGTGGATTCATGATCGGCGCGCTCTGGGTGATGACCGGCCACTCAAGGGCCTTGTCGGCCGGCGTCTCTCCGATGAGCGGATCCACTGACAGGGAGGCCTTGGGGAGGGACGAGGGAAAGCGATTTAGCGGTACTTTTGGCGGAGTCTGCGACTTGCAGGAAGGAGTGGGATGTGGGCGAGGGATGTGGGAGAGAGAGATCTGAGAAGAAAGTCTTGGCTTTTTTTTTTTTTGGGCGAATTTGGTGGTGTTGACGGAGGTGAGGGCCGGCCGAGTGAATGCCGGCCGCGGAGGAATGACGGACAAGGAAGCTGGCCAGATACGGCACTTTGACTGAGGTTAGCGAATACAACCCAATAACAACCCCCTAACAATGGAACTAAC
Organism: Nectriaceae sp. PG4201; assembly: GCA_023628695.1. Classification (NCBI taxonomy): domain Eukaryota; kingdom Fungi; phylum Ascomycota; class Sordariomycetes; order Hypocreales; family Nectriaceae; species Nectriaceae sp. PG4201. The sequence goes on along the minus strand of JAMAKE010000032.1, from coordinate 161,896 downwards.
AGGCCCCTTGTTTGAGCTTGGCTCTCAGCCCTGGGGGGCCTGGTCATCAGATTCAGCACGACTCAGACCGGACATTGAGACCGAGGCACCCACTCACTGATTAGATGTATCGTATCCATGCTGGCTCTCCTGCCTCGAGTCCTTTTTCTGAAACCGATGCCAGGCCCATCAACGCCAACACCACGAAACATACAGTACAGTATGTACATACATTCTCCAGTGTTATTAATGTGGACTATCCCAAAAGCTTAACCATTTCGGCTACCCCATTCGTCCATGTGGCAGTTCCTAAAATCCCCCGAGGCAAGTTCCGTTTCTGGCTGAGCATTGGCTGGTTACCGGTTCCATTTTAAGATGATGGCCATGACGATGATGTACTGGACTGTAGGCGATGGCCGACCGCCGTTGGAATGGGCGCCGGAGCGCCCGGTGAGATTTCTGTTACGGCACGGTACAGCTTAAGGGATGGATGGAAGCGATGGCGTGCGAAGGCGAGTTGTTTCGCTCTGCTGCCTTCCGCTATGCGACGCAAAGCGAAGCGTGTAAGACGAATGTAGGGCAGGCTTGTGATGGCCAACCATCAATCGTCGCGATAGTCGATGGTCTTGTGACGGGCTCTGTGAGTGTCTCCTCTCGTCGGGCATTGGCTCATTTGCACCCTATTTGTCCCAGCACAGTGTCTGGCGACTATCCCGTCTCGCCTCATTCTCGGCATTGTCGCCTAGGAATGCTGCCACTTTCGCCTTAACCTCCCTCCCCCGGAATCAGCCAGGGGAACAAGCAATTGTATCATGCGATAAGGCTGGCTGCTAATAAGTAAGGGGTGGGTGTGGTTGGTTGTCAACAGTCTTGGTGTATGCAGCCGCCCTCATCCTATCCGCCATGGATCTCTCTCATCATCTCGTCGTATCCATTCATCCGTGGAAACTGCCGTAATCAGGGTCTATCGTACCGTTTTAAAGTTAGAGTCTTACTACAACCTGGTTTGAAAACCGTGCACGCATGCCTTCGTGCTAAGCAGAATCTCCTACCGAAAGCACATCGAAAGCCCATTGTTTACCTATTCCTGCAACACTGCACTTCTCGTACTTTTTCGATCCTTCAAAAGCATTCTTCCACCCAATGGCAAAAGTACTTGTCAGTAACTCCAGTTCCCCACCCACGCCACCCTGATCTTTAGCGCGCTCATCAGTAGATCCAAAGTCACCCCTCCAAAGGCCCCTGCTCCACTGTAACCGTCCACTGTCCAGCGCCCTGCAGCGCCGCTCCAGCGTCTCGGCCGTGTAAAAGTCCTCTGACACGCCCGCCCTAGCGCCTCACCAGCGCCCCGAAACGCACAGTGCGAATCTTCCTGCGCTCAATTCCCGTCCCCATCCACTCACTTCCCGGGTCCCATTCCTTTTACTTCCACCAGAGCAAAATCTCACACCTCCACCGCACATGCCCACAATCAAACAACAACTGCAACAGTCGGAGTCAATAACAGCAACGTCCAACGCCGCAGAATCCCGGAGAACCTCCCAGTCTCCAGTCGCTCCTTTGCGATAGACGCTTCATCGCCCGATCGCTCTCACCCCTCCCGAGGACGTAACGGGATCTGCTCCGTCGAATGCACATGCCGGCCCCAGACTCTGCCGTCGCGACGACCCGCCCTGCCTCACTTCTCCCGCTCAACCTCACGAGCCCCTTCGCCGAATATTGCTAGACGACATCGCCGAGACGAGCCTCCATCATCTCTCTTCCTCCACGTTGTTCACCAGAGGTCCCGCCCCCGCTGCTGGTCCCGGCCTGAAAAGGTTCCTGGGTCCGCCAGACAGTGGGAGTCAAAAGACGCTGCGCATGCCTCGCGCTTCGAGCTCGAGCAAGCGACAGCAAGGAGGCGCCGGTACCCGCGAATCTCGCCACGATAATGGGCTTGTAGGCCCGGCCAAGCGACTCTCCGGCAGAAAGAGCCAGGGACAGTTTGACGGCCCTGCGCTCCCGGCCGACGATGCCGTCGCTGGGAGCGGAGCGGCTTCGACCACGGCCCATCCCAATGGCCTCACTAACGGTAGCTCCAAGTCCCTCGATGCTGCCGCCAGTAACGAATCTCGGTCCAACGGCGATCCCTATCGTAGGTCCTCGCTAGGCAATTCTTCCGAGATGTCTTCTGTTTCGTCCAATTCCAACCTGGCCGCCAATGGCCTCGTCGACACTCATCGATCCATCGACGTCAACGCAACAAAAAACGAGAATGTCCACCGCGACTCCGGCCCCTTCGAGCTCGCGGCTACCGTTCTCAAGACCCTTCCCGTCCAGGACACCCTCGCCATCCTCATCATCCTCATGCAAGTTCCGTCCTTGTCCCTCACCTTCATCTACACCATGTTCACCTTCCTCACTTTCGTCCCACCTGTCGCCACCAGCTCTGGCATGAGCATAAACCTCGCCGAAATCTTTGACGGCCACTCCACCATGCCCTCCCTTGTGACCGTCCTCTGTGTGGATGTCTTCTTCCTGCTGATATGGCTGTTCCTATGGGGCCCGATTCAGGAGGCCATTTTGGACCTCGCAAAACCGGTCATTGCCATCACGCTGGGCGGAGGCACGAGTACGAGGGATGGCACATCGAGAGGCATCACGACGTGCTTTATGTGGGTTCTGGTCACCCACCTCCTTCGTGGGACGAGGACGCACTGGGGTCGGTTTGTTAAGCACATCCCCGAACATTGGCGGCTGCCTGCTATTTTCACCGAGTCTTTTGATGCGCCCAATGCTGTGTACGATAAGAGAAGTGCATATGGCTGGGTTCGGAGTGTCCTGGCGATTCATATCCTAACCCAAGGAGTTGTGCGTTACATTCGTGAGTGGTATATTCGGAGAGAAAAGGGAAGCGCTACGTCTGGGATCAGTGATCCCGAAGCAGCAAAAACCCCAAGTATTGCCGGCGATGCTGGCAACGAGGCAGGCTTTGCAACGCCTGATACGGACCCCAGCTTTACGCCAGTGATCCATCCGACGACGAGTAAAAAAAGAAGAAAACAAAGCACTCAGGTGCGTCTGCAGCAGCCGCTGTGGGCGGCGCTTGCAAGTACCAAGATTGTTGTAGTGAAGGAGTACGAACTTTCACATGCGGCATCAGAATCAGCCGGATCGAACGCAACAGATATTCATAACCTAGGAAACGCCCCATTCGACAGTCAGCCGAGCCAAATTTGGATATCCTACATCGGCAGCGACGAAGTGTGCTTCAGCACTAGCCCTTTTCCGCATCCTGACGACACGACACAATCCCCGGCAGTCAACGGTCATGCACCTAGACCATCCGGTATCGATACCTCCAAGCCGTTCTATGTCAGAGTCAACAACGCTATCTGGCAGCCAACTCGCATTTTCGCTGTGGAGGATTCTTCTGATGACGACCGCGAGGAAGGGACGCGCTGGACTGGTGATATTTATGGATTACGACCAGCATCTAAGTATGTTTGCGAGTTTGTAGATACTCAGACCGACGAGATTCTCTTTTCAACTAGCATCAGGACCATCCAGGAACCACTTCGAGAGGCAGATGGGACCACCGCTGCTCTCCCTAACGGACAGCGATCCCTTCGACCGGATAGCCCTGCGACCACGCTCAAGACTTCCATTGCTGCCGCCGAAGCTAAACTGGCTGACGAAAAGACCCGCCTCAAGACGATGCGAAAGGAATGGAAGACTCGCATCAATGCGCTCAAGAAGGACAACGAACTGACCGACAATCAACTCCAATCCGCCGGCAACCACGATGAAAAGTACAAGCAGAAGATCCGTCAGCAGGAGACTCAGAAGACTCAGGCAGAACGAGACATCGAGGCTCTTAGCGAGCAGCTTAAGAACTTCGACACCGCTCTGGAGCTCAGCGATTTCAAGAAAAAGTTGGAAAGATCCTATTCTGCCGAGAAGAAGCAGTACGACGCCGCGCAGAAGGAGTTCAAGGAGTTCAAGAACAAGCTGGAGAAGGAGGTTAAAGCCAAAGAAGTAGAGTCAAGCAATCTTGCTAGTCGACGGACCAAGATTGCTGCCCGAATTGCCAAGGTTGAGAATGAGCTTGCCAACCTCACCGATCGCAACAACCGAGATCTCGAAGCCGAGCGTCGAAACCAGGAACGTGCAGCTTGGCAAACCCAGGTCTCGGGCATTGAGAGATACTATCTTGATCGTATCAACCAGGCGCGTGTTGCCAATGACGATCGGATGGAGCACATTCGGAATGTTCAGGCTCAGATTGATGGCTTTCATGAGTACATCAACGCCAACAGTTTGGCCTACGATATGCCCATCGCCGAACAAGGCCATGGTCAACTCGGACCTCCCTTCCAAACCCAACCAGCTAGTAGTTGGAATCCAAACCCGGCTGCGCCTCCACACTATCCCTCCGGCATGTGGCTTGATTCAACCCCTGAAATCAACCCGACTCACTCTGCTCCGGCCCTCGCATCATCTTCTATGTGGAACCCCCCGATGATGGCCCCTTACGAACAGCGCCCTATCAAGTCTAGAGGACGCAGTTCTAGCATGCTCAGCGATGTTAGTGGTTTCACGCAATCGAGTGGCGAGGACCGCGCATCCCCTATGGGCTCCGACCGCATCAGGGCCCTCTGGAAGAGTGACCAGCAGGCCAATGGCCGTGGCCGAAGTCGTGGCAGTGGCAGCGGTACCGGCAGCGGGAGCGGCAGCGGCAGTGGGAGCTTTGTTGATCCAATGAGCCCGAGCTAATCGCGTTGGTGTCCGACGTGAATCTGGAATGCGTGTCGTGTCACGGTCTCGAGTCTATCTGTGCTACGCAGCGTTGGCCGACTCTGGTCGAGCGAGGCTGTTGAATAGCTAGCGTTAGTGAATAAAAGTAGTGACTTTGTTAACATTTCGTGAAGTGTAGCATGTGAACTGGTTCTTGAAAGCGATAAATTGGCTTTATTATAGACTTTTAGTCAAGTTGATATTGAATCTGTTAAGGAAGTAGGTATTTTCGAGGTGACTGGGATGGCGAATTTTCACCGAGGGTCGTCTCTCGAAGGCCTCCTCCAAATCTCTGATCCCGAGAACCAGACAATCTGCATATAATGGGATTCCTATTTAAACGCAACATGTCTCAGCATAGCGCAACTGAGATCTCAGCTATGTCATCTGTTTACTGATTAACCTCATTATCGCCGTAAAGCTGATTGTGGAATCTTGTTCCCTCACATAACCCTAATCCTAACTTTCATCCTAAGCTAAATCTCAACATCAACCTGCATGCTAACCTCACCCTAACCCATAAACATCTCGCCATGAATTCTACCTTCGTTCTTATCAACTTATATTTGCAAATTTCGAATGTCAATTAGTAGTTCTCATTCGTAGGTACACCTACTAGTACAAAGGAGTATATGTCGTGGACGGGCATGTACCACGCCACTTCTGGCTGGAACCAGTTTTGCAGCCGCTATAAACTTCGAAGGCTATTGTGATAAAGAGAGATTCGGGATGTTCTTTGGTACACTTACTGAAGACATAGATCAAGACATTGATTGGTACTTATCGCCTAGATATTTTCTAACGACAGACCATTATGAGACTCTGATGAACTCTGTATATCGTCCTGACTTTCTTCACTCAGTTGCTCCTCGTTTACATTTTGAGAGGAATAGACTGGTGATTGAAAGAGAATTTCGGGAAGCATTGGAGAGGACACAAGAGTACTCAAACAAGCAATTATTACAAGGCATGAGTAATGGCTTCTCCTGTGGTACCAGCTATAGACAGAGTACCTGCTGTAGCTCATCGCTGTTCTTGTCATGATTCCCGTATGAAAGGACTTCGTAGAGGCTGAGAAGGTCACAACTCATCGAGGAATGAAGGGATGTTGAGCTTGGCGAAAGGGTATCATCTTCCCAAGATTACCACATTCGGATTCGAAGTGTAAATGAAACAGCTAAGGGTAAGGAATCTCTATTGGCCGCAAGCAACTTCGCTTAGCTGATTAACCTCATATCAGCGTGTATGAACGCTTTAACATATGCCACTACCCGCTTGGTTATGGTACCCCTTCAGCTTCTCTCCAGGGCGAAGTCGTTAAGATCGATTCTACTGGTATGAGCTATGAATTTGAATTGTTTGGACCCGTCATAGGCTGTGTTATGCGGTTATAAGGAGCTCAGAGAGGCTACAACGTATATTATTATGGATAACGGGATGAAAATGGTAAGGTGTTTCGTTTTTGGGTAATTCAATCCGGTTCGCCTCTATACCGCCTTCATAGGCTTTTTATTTTCTAGATCGAGATCTAAGACTCCCGTTGTAGTGGAAGATCTTCTCTGGAGGTCGACTCCGATGCGGGCTCCGGACACGCGGAGCAACTCAAGCTCCAGCATACGAGCACGAACCCTCAACCCAGCGTTCTCCTTCCGCTGAGCCTCATTCTCAAGGCATCCCTGGCATGAGATATCCTTCTCAGCCCGTGCTATAAAGGTGGGCTGCTCCGACATGAAGATATCACGAAAGCTGACGGGGTCCCTTGGGTTTGACAGCAGGCTATAAGGAATCGTTAGTAAGTAAAAGATCAAGGAGTGACTTAAGATTGGATGATGAAGACATATAGCAGGGCAGAATAGGCGCAACTCCCGCGGCGGTTCGACCATGTTGGCTTGCTATACAGATTCTTGTCGGGTTTAGTCAGGGCCGCGACAGCAAAGGTAAAGGAAGGAAACTACTTACATTCGTCCAAATGAAATTCGAGAAAGGCATGCGAAGTACGCGAATGAGTACGACAGACTTTATATGAAAGACCGTAAGAATGATAAATCAGTTGAGATGGAAGAAGAAGTCATGATAGTAGAGCTTGATACTTGATACAAGAAGGAAGGAAGAGAATCAGACGCCAGAGGTCGGGGGTTTTTATATCCCTTACACATTGAGTGCCTCTGTCGCTGGTCGATTAAGAAATAGATAGTCTCTTGTTGTTTTTCGGCTTGAGCAATTGTTTGCAAAACAAACGATTGCATACGATTGACAGCTTGTATTGTTCGTTGCTGGTGATTCGCACAAGCAAGAGGCGACGGGACAACGAAGCAGTTGGGCGAAGCGTGAATAGCACATAATTAGAGTGAGCAATACTTATAAAGATACGGCAACAGAAACATTCAATCAATGGGTACATTTATTCTGACTACACTCATAGTTCTTTGTGGTAGTTTGTGGTCGCTTCAAGATCGGCTTTATAACAGCAAGTTGGGCGCAATGGACATACGGATGACCGTACGATACTCAACTTCCAGCAAAAAAGTCTTTCTGGTCTCTCCACAATGCTAACTCAAAGCCCCTCAAGGACATGTTAGCAGTATTTCTCATTCCTAACACCCGGGGCCTCTCAAGGGGTGCGAAGAGCAGTCCGGACAAGAAACAGCATCAGATAACTTACAAACTAGAATATCGTCAGATTCAGAGCCTGCGTATCACGCATAAATCACGAACCTTAAGTGTCTACTGCAATGATATTGCCTTCATAGGCAATATGGCACGCACAATAGCCACTCAAGTTTGACGTAACTGCCATCGCGGGCCACGTCCTCAATGATGCGTGACGCAACTTCCTTTTCAACCCAAACACGGGCACACAGTCCAGTCACAACATAACAGGTTGCTAACCGAGTGGCGGAATGAGATGTCAAAGGGCTAAATAGTATGTGGTTCCGTGGAGAAGGGGGGGGGCAGCGTGAATCTTCAAAACTACCCTCAACCCTTCCTTCAACCCTGACTTTGATCTTAGTCTCGATCTTGCTCCGAATTCCAGCTCAGAGGTAAAAATGTTCCTCTCTTCACAGAGGATAATTGGTTGAGCTCTATCGGCAGCAGCGATCTCGTCTTCTAATATTGGATCTTGGAAGTGAAAATGTATATTCAAAGGCAAGGACATTTCATGACATACTCGTTGCTGTTACTTATCGGTGGGAAGGATTCTGATAATCACTGGACGTGCATCCTCTTCCATGATATTGGGATCATGGTGCCTCATGCAATAGGGAGCCGAGGTTGGTGGAGGTGAAGAGGATGATTATGCTCAGCCGGAGGGCGGAAGTCCGTCGCGCGCGATTGGAACTTGGAATTGGTCTGGGAACGTACTGGATTACGATTTCTCGTCCACGTCTATCGCACTAATGATGTATCGTTAGTTCCTCGTCTCTCATCAGTCTAGATCGATGTATAACCTCACAAAGCTTCACTTACCAGCGAAGGGTTTTTTGCTCGTCTCGCCTTGCCTTGGATTTTGTCTCCGTGTCGTCCTCCACCTCGACCTGTCTCGTTGAGAAACACATCTTGTACCATGTAGAACGACTAAAACCTATACTCCGTATTGAGGGCAGCGCTGATACTCACTGTAGCCCGAGTCGTGCTGTTAGTGCGCTCGTAATGAAGTTGCTGGATTGTTGGGTGGAAATTATGAAGAGTTGAAAAGGTAAAGTAGAAGCGGAAGTTGAGGTGACATGAGAAATTTTAATTCTGGAGGGGAAGGAGCGTTGGAGGGGAAGGAGACTCGCTCTTGCTCGTTTTGACACAGGGAGAAAGAAGGCATGGTCTACCGGGCAGGAAGCCTTCGTGACCTTCAGGTTGGCCTCACACACCGGTACTAGATGCTGTAGTTGACCTGGGCATTCTATTGTTCATTATTTTCAACAAAATACTAAATAAAAAAGGTTAACAGGCTTTCAATCGTAGAAGGAATCCATGTCTTCAATCAATCAAGTTCAATTTAATAGATATTCATGGTATCACTGTCTTCGCATTTCGAAACATTCAGCCCCTCGCCTCACTCAGTGCGCCACTCCGCGCCGCACCCACTTACACCAACATAACCAAGGCAAAATGCCTCCATTACTCAGAACCACCACTTAATCTCCCTTAGGGAGTCGCGGTCTGATTAAGCGAATGCCTCTTCTCATCATGCTCATGTCCCAACTTCGCCTCGATATCACCCTGCTCAGCCCGAGTGGTCGACTTGGTGACAACCCTGGTCTTCCAGGCTGGAGTACCGAGATACTTGAAGCCATTGGGATCTTCAAACATTGCCTCGGTCTCTTCCAGGGTCTTTCCTGCGGTTTCGGGGAAGAGGAAGAAGACATGGATGAACATGCAGGTATTGAAGACGGCGAAGATGAGATAGGTCTTCCACCGGATGTTCTCGAATGCGGGCGGTGTGAACAGACCTTATATAAGTTAGCCAAATTGTCAAGATGAAGAGACCTGGACGTTCTATAAGAGACTCTATGTTGCCTAGATTCTTCACAGAAAGGCCAAGACAAGAACTTAGACTTACCCAACGCGGTGTTGAATGCCCAGTTTCCGGAGGTAGCCAAAGCCACGCCCTTACCTCGAAGGCGGAGAGGGAAGAGTTCAGGAGGGTAAATCCAGGAGACGGGTCCCCAAGTAGGCGCATAGGACGCGACGAAGAGATAAGTGCAAGCAATAAGGCCCTTTGCAGCCGGACCAGAGACCGTCATAGAGACTTCCTTGACGCCGTCTTTGCCACCAGGAACAACAACGCCGTGAGCAGCGAGTATGCCTGCATTGGCATACATGAAGGTAGCCATGAAAGCAGCACCAATCAGGAGAGTCGGACGACGACCCCAGCGGTCAACCCATAGCAAGGCCGGAATGGTCATCATTACGTTGATAATATACTGAATAGATGAAGCCAGGAGGTTGGCATTGCCAGAGTAGCCTGCCATGCTGAAGACGTAGCTGATGTAGTACACTAAAGAAATGGGTTAGAAAGTTCTTGTGATGATGGCAGTAGGGGGGGCCATTGGTGAAGGTGGCGGCTCAGGGGGATTTTGAAAACTTCACACAAAAACTCCATATCTTTTTTAAGGAAAACATACTCATTACGTTCATTCCAGTCAGTTGACTCCAGATCTGCATCCATAATCCGGTCAAAGTGCTAGAAAACCAGTTGTTAGAAGGTTGCTCCTGATGAGATGTGGGTCTGCGGAAAGGCGTACCGATGAAGCATGTTTGGCTTGAAGAGATCCAGGTAAGTTACATCAGCATGCGCGCGTTCGAATTCACACTGATCCTTAATATCCTGCAGCTCAAAAGCGACAAAGGGGTGGTTGGGATCACCCTTGCCGTGAACGAGCGTGAGCACGGCATGGCAGTCCTCCCAGCGATCCTTACGGGCAAGCCAACGAGGAGACTCGGGCAGCAGCATCATCATAAGGAACAGGAAGACGGCAGGAACCATCTGAAGGCCCCACGGGACCCGCCAGGAGGCGGTGTTGTAGTTCCGGGAGTTCTGCTCGCCGATGAATGAGCAGCCGTACGAGATGTAGTACCTAGACATTGTTAGACCTCATCAAACAACGCGCCTTGGAATTTTTCAGTACATAATCAAAATCCCCCAAGTTATTGCCCATTGCTGGAAGCCAATGAAGCGTCCACGCTTCGAAGGAGGCGAGATTTCGGCGATGTAGACGGGAACTTGAGCGGACTCGATACCGACGGCGAGACCGTTGATGATACGCCCCACGATGAGCATGCCGATATTCTGAGAAGCACACGAAAGAATCGATCCGACCATCCTAAAGATATCCATTAGTTTCATTTCATTCTATAACACCAAGTGCGCCGTCGTGGTGACTCACCAGATACAGCAACCCAGCATGATAGACCACTTCCTACCAAGACGATCCGAAAGCGGCCCAGAACACAAAGCACCTAACCACGACCCAGCCGCCATACTGGCAGTAATACCACCCTGCACCAGCGAGCGCGGTCCGCTGCACGTCCCCTCATCTGTGAAGGGGGGTCCATGGGGGCCTTGGTTGAAGTAGCACTTGTAGCTCTGCTCGCCGAGCTGAGCAGATACGGACGAGATATCGAATCCGAAAAGGGCACCGCCGACGACTGAGACGCCGGCGATCACGTAGATGTTGCCAATGGGCATTTTGAGTTTCACCTCTGAGGGTTTGTTGGTTGGCTTGTACGAGGATATCGTGGAGGGTGAGAGGAGCGCAATCACTTATAACTTATATGATCAACACCCATTGCACTACGTACCTCCCCAGCCAACACCAACTACTACCTTAAATTGTACAATTCTTAGTAAATCCATGTCTTCGTCCCAAACCTAACCCGACCAAAACAGCGCCTAAATCCAGTCGTCGTGACAAAGCACACTGGAAACGGTCCCATGATAGCCTCAAACCCACAATGCTACCCAAACGATCGACGCGGCAACTTCTCAAAATACCGTGACGTTGGAGGCCAACGCGCCGAGCATTAGGCCGGCGCCGCCATCTCGATAATTCGACCCCCTGTCCCCGGCCGGCCTGCCACGCCTGCCCACGCTTCGGCACCGAATTGCCGTCTCTTCCCCAGGGGCCATGACGTCGGTGGTGCCATGGGCTTTCTGGGGTTGTGGTTTTTGAGGGGGTCGTGACTTGGAAGATGTTGATTATCAGCGGTTTTGCTGCTGAATGCTGGTCACTCCACTGGAGTCCACAGAAGGTCCGATGAGAACGGGTTGACAGCGTGAAGAGTGGAGGAGGAGGCATGCATTAACATGGGGTTTTCAATCGTGAAAAGCACATGGCGATGGGGCTTGAGACTCGAGGTGAAGGGCCCTGACACTCTGTCCGAGTCGGTCTCGGGAAGGGTCCCAGCTTGCTTGCCCTCCCCATCGAGGCGCACGCTAGTTGCGCACCAGATTGCTTCTAGATCAACGAGAAACGCCATTGTCGTAACCCTCGCGATAGTTCGCATTGACGTTGTAAGCCTCATTCCATGGCCATTCTCGAAGCCCAATCCAAGAGACAAATACCCGAGGCATAGCATCGTCCGGGGTAAACCCATCCCGAGTCGTTACCAAGGCCCATATCAAGATCGCCGTCGCAACCGCCGACAGTCTCCACCACCATCACAAGTTCCCACGCCGGCGCAACGGCCAATGATTGCATTCATCATTGGCCTGGCGTGGAGAAAGGAATGCTGGTGGGGAGACGGGCAACGACCGACGGTTTGTCAAGAAAAGTCAAGCTTAAGAGCTCGTTACAACGTTGTATTGGAGTTTCCACCGGTGTGGTACGCTCGTCTTGACGGTGTAAGTTGATCAGTTGAGTGCACCGCCGGCGGTAAAGTTTCGGGGCTGCCGTGGAGTGCTTAGAACGATAATTAGAACGATAATAATAGTTTGCTTCGCATTGTCGTGCTGGAATGTATTGATTCGTGCTGGCGGTTCATCAATACTCGGCTCTACTACTATCACGGTATAATATCATGATAACCCAGATTCTTCACCGATGACATTCAAAGAAGCTCAGAAACAAAGTCTCAAAACCTCCACAAACCAAGCTCCATTATCCCCAAACCCCGGACTCTCCTGTCTCCATTCCCATCCGAGACTTCCGCAGAACAACCAGATCCAATGTCTCAATCCCAACCCACAAAACAGGAACCCAGGCACAAGTCGGACCGTTCTCCACATTGTTCAACCGCTCGAATCTCGCAGCAGTGAAGTTCTCCACGCGGTGACTTACTAATGTGCCAGGCACGCGGTTTGGGAGGCAGGGGAGGCTACAGACCTTGGGCCGCGAGACATTTCGGCTCCGGGTCGGCGGACAAGAGAAAAGAGCGGCACATCTGAACTCTTTCAGGAATAATCACCACGACACTTACTGCCGATCCGGGCTTCGGCCGTGTGGTTGGTCTATCGTACGAGGATGTGTAGTATTGAAATCCTGTCAATGCAACGCGGTTGTAATACATTGTAAATATCGAGTCATGGGGGATCTAGCAGACGATCTTCAGAGACTTCATGTAGTCTCGAGACCTAGAGAGAGTCCAGAAATCACACGAGATGAGTGCTAACTACCATGTCCCGCCCTCATCAACCTCAGTAAATTGTCCTCTCAATCTTCGGCCAAAGACTCATACGTCACAAATTCCATCCCAACCTGCCCAGCTCGGACGCCTCAACCGCCTTGGCGATCAAGATCGTCGCTTGGCGCCAACCCATCATGCAATGCTACCACGCGAGTGCAGCCAGACGTCGGACACGCCCCATACCATTTCTTCTGTAGCGTGTTCGGTGATTAGTTAGCTTTCTAGCCAACCAAGTTCTGCGGGTGTGCGGCTCAAACCACCAACCTCAAGCCTGCCTCACCCATCACTTACACCCACCACAAGCCTCATCCCCATGCTCCCATCACCACCATCCCGGTCCCAAACGCGACGATCTCGGAAACTTCTTAACTCCGTAGCTAATGAGAGGCCATCCCCATCTCCCCATCCCCTCCCCAGAGCAATACTTCCCACATCCCCAAGCTCCCCAATCTTCAAACCCAGCTCCCCGCAATACCATTCGGTGGTTGCGAATTGCGCACACAATGCCCGACTTCGTAATCTATACCGCCATCTCTATAAGCACTGTAATCGTTCTAGGAATAACCCCGTGCTGTTTGCGGGGTACGTTTGACGATCGAGTGAGTCACCGTGATATCTACCAGCTCTCGGCAGCTCCGTGCTCTAGGATGTCGGTGCTTGGGGAAGCTCCTTGGCTCTCTCCACGCCGCCCGGCCCGTCTGCGGAGGCGTCGTGGCGCCTGTGCCGTCTTGCCGCCGTTCAAATACGGTAAGAGAGTGCAGACTTCGGTGAAAAGTTAAAAGGATTGGGACGAGATAGACCGAGTGAGATGGTCGAGGAGGCCTTGGGAGGTAGAGAGTGACGGAGGTGAGACTGGGTCGAAAACAAATGAGATTTCAGAATCGAAGTTTATCCGCCCAAGGCGCCATTCTACTAACTAATGTCTACTACAAATGCTCATCAATCATAAGAATACCTCCAGCGTAATGAATCCCTACGAACCGACGCCAAGCAATGCGATCAAAGCAATCAATCCACCGTTCTTAAGTAGTAAAAAGTCGCTCTCTTCCTTTCTCAGATAAAGCGGGTTGCTATTCAAACGAAGCGCACTTCGTCAAATAGACCTGCGCGTACCTGTACCAAGCTAGCCAGCTCAAGGAGAAATGATTGTAGGACTAAAACATTGGTGATCACATGCGACACCGATACTGTGCTTCCTTCGGGCCGGGCATCTTTGTTTGGGGTCTCGGGGATATCGGTTTCGTCGTCTCCAGTGATATCCTCAGTAGCTTGCTCCGACTCTACGGCCGCTTCCTCTGCTGGCTCCGGGACAGGCTCCGGGATGGGCACCTTGTCAAATTTTAGGGGGATGGGCTCAATCTTCTTGTCCGGAAGCCCAACCTTCTTAGCAAGAATTGTCTGATCAATAGCAGCAAAAGCTGCAAGTTGGCTAGCAACAGGGTCCTCTCGACCACGATGGTGTGAGCTCTCGCCGCGAACCTTGCTGGGGGAGTGGCTTCGACCGTGTCCGTGTCCGTGCCCGTGTCTATCGAGATGATGATGAGAGAGCTCTGCGTGTGGGGCAGTAGCCGACTTGGAACCTGGAGTCGCATTTCCGCTTCCAGAGCTCCGGTTTAGCTCCTTGCGGCCTCGAGGGCTGCTGGAGCGACTTGGTGTTCCCAACTCTGACAGAAGACGATGTGCGAGTCCCTCGAGTGCAGACGGCCGAGATGGCGATGCGCTCCGTGATATCTCCTCAAAACTGCGCCGGTCGGGTGTATCTAGTTGCGCAGGAGTTGCTTTGGGATGTGTAGGTTGCGGAGTGTTTAGCATCGCATCCGCCGTCTGGAAGGCATCCCGACGCTGTTGCACGAGGTCATCGAACCGAGGAATCGTCTTCTTGTACGATACAACCTGGTCATCTAACTGCTTGAGGACATTGAGCAAGCGAGGTACTGAAGCTTGAGACCAGTTGGGCCACTGCCTGCATTTCTTCATGGCCTTGATCTGTTCAAGTTCTTCAGCGTGAGGCACCTCCGGTTCCGGTTCGGTAGGTGCCGCAGGCTCTTCCGTCTCATCGATAGTCGCAGGTTTCGGCTCAGCCTCATCTTCCGCATATGTGTATGTCCTTGGGTTCCGAGCCAGCCATCCTTCAATCCTCATGTAGCCACATATTGCGAGGTCTACAAGAGTCTCAGTAACAGAGAGATTGGTCTCCACTGGGTTGATGAAGAATGTCTCTAGCAAGTCCAGCAACGAGTTGAGCAGAGGGTCGTCTGGTTGTAGCGTGTGTTCAATAACATCTCGCGGCGCTCCAGGTAGACTGTCGGGAAGCCGCTGATTGCTTGTTGATGCCCTCGGCGCAACTAGCTTTAGTGAACACGAATGGCTTTCCAGCCGAGTCATGGTATCCTTGAGGACACTTTGGTACACCTCATCGAAGTTATCTTGGCCGCCAATAGTCTCAGCTAGGGACATGATGTATTCAACCTCCTGTTCGTGACCGCCAACCGTTCTGTGGAGGTTATTTGGTGGGAGGAACTCAGTCTTCAACAGGGTAATAACAGCATATCGGTGGTGTCGTTTGAGAATTGCCGATACTAGCTGAAGGGTAACATGAATAGTCTGTTGATTCCGCGACCTTAGACATGCAAGAATGAGATCGACTAGGTTAAAGAGTAATGGCGTCGCGGTAGTGTCCGACGTCTCCGCCAGCATGGAGGCGAGATCCATGGACTTGCGTTTCCGTGCATCACTCACTGCCTTCCTTGATCCCACTTCTCGAGGGATCGCGTCAGGTAATGCCAATAGGTAATGAAGAATCAGGTTGATCATGTCAGGATGATCTAGGGACTCGAGAATGCGTCGGAGGTAAGTTAAGACAGCCACGGACGATCCTCCGTCGATATCCGAGGATTCGAGAAGTGACGGGTATCTTAACAATGTCAGACACGATAGAGCATTAGACCAATGACCACTTACAATAGTTGTTGCAGGAAAATGACTTGGAAATGCTCTAATAGGGTTGATTTCACCTCCACTGACTTACAGTGGTTCAAGACGTCCTGCCAAAACAATAGATGTGAGAGGAACGTTTCAAGGTGCGACTGGAACTCTGGAGAACACGAGCTGATAACTTCGTAACTTGTCGCAGGATGCTCGTAGTCGGAGAGGGCGAGAATAGGTGGTAAATCATGAGGGAGGTGATCAATCACAAGCTTGCGACTCAGCTGGCTGTACAACGCACCAAGTCCGGTAGCCATCAAGGTCGAGAGATCACTCTCAACAATCCACTGTTCCAACGGACCTGAGCTTGATGCAGCCTCGATGATGTATAGCAGTCCGGTTCTCGCGAAGTCGCCTACTTTGCCCTCGTGGTGGATGTAGTCCATGAGAATGTAGAAGAGGGGAAAGTCACCCCTTTGCGTCCTTCCAGCGAACTTCTCGCGACTGTCCTGATCCCTCACATCTTGATTCCTTCCGGTTTGCTGCGCCTTGAACCATGCAGGGAGGATCTCTGGGTCCAGTCGAATCTTGGTCGTGATGTTAAATGCCAGCTCAACTACCCGCGACTCCGTATCCAAGCCAAGGCGCACGCTATTGACACCGGTGATGCGCACGAGAAGATTCGTCAGACTGGCGGAAAAGGTAGGCGTCTCGACAAAAGCTTCCTCCTCGCTCTCAATCAGGGTCGCAAAGAACAGCACGGCCTCCTTGATGATCCACTCATTGTAGGACGTCGTAGCAATCTTGCCAATGGGGACGTAGATCTGTTTAAGAGAGGCATACTGAATACAGGGATGCGGTAAAGGGCGTCGGCTTTCGTCGCTTAAGATGTTGGTGAGCTCTTGCAGTCGGATCTCGAGCGTCTCGGCGGCGTCGCTATCTCGGGACAGGTTGGATGACTTCCGCCATGTTTGCTGTCGCGTTGTTAGTAGAGCTTCGGCGGTGATAGAATAAGAAGCTGCCTTACCAGAAGATTAGCGTATTCCTTCTCGAATCGATGAAGTCGCTTCGCAGGATCCTTGGCCTGGTCTTTTCGAGAGCTCCCGGAGGAGAGGGGGCTTAACAGGCGCGACCACTGTACCGGGAACACGGTTAGCTCAGGGACCAGGTCGCGATATTTGGCTCGGTTGTCTGCTGCTGCTACTCACAAAGTCCATGGCGTCGTTGTTGGAGGCATCTCCAGTGTGAAGACGGCAAGGAGGAATGTCACCTTATGCCACCAAGGATTCGTCTCCTTGTCGGGGATTCAAGGAAGGTCGCATGAATTCAGAGTCGCCAATTCCAGGTTGTCTGTGTCTTCCCTGTACGCTAGAAGCTCCAGGGCATTGGGGTGGCTAAACTTGACAGGTGGCTGAAATGTGGCTTGCCGACGATAGTATAGGGTAGGTTCGTGCTTGAACGACAACTATTCACACACTGAACGCTTCCTCTTCAGGGTTCAAAAGACTATTTAAATATACTCTGAACTAGCTAGGATAGTTGCTAAGTAGAAACTCATATCTTACGTTTTGATCAATCTTGCGTTTGCGAAACCAGCGGTAAGATTATTTGGCGTCGGAGCAATCGAATGACATGTCTTCAAGCACAACTAGGTCATATGACCGTATAAGAGATATGAGAAGATATTGATAACAAATGCAACAACTGTTAAGGATATTGTAGGGCATGAAAGTGGCAGTGCAGGACCTATCAAATTCAGGAACCTCACCCTCTACCTATCATAAGGTACCACATAAAGCCTAAACAAGCTACAATAAAACCGCAGACACCTACTATTCCCATAACTCCTAATCCATTGAGAGGCTCTTGTTGTGGCCTAGAATGTCTGGGCTCTAGGGGTGGATAGCTGTAGTGATTCCTACCTCAGTAGGGTGCAAAGAATTACTCCGGGAAAGATTAAGGTTAATATTAAGGTTAGTGGAAGTGGGAGGTAGAGCATGTATGAGCCAGAGAGAAATCTACATATTCTCAAGAAGAGCGAAACTCATGACGTAAATTTGCACTTTAGAATCGTATGCATTGTATGAGTGTTATATATGGCTACGCTAATGTTCGTAGCCTTTGCATATCCCAAACGCCGTCGTATCTCGTAACTGGGTATTCATATGCTCATCAAATATTCGACTGATCCCACTCGATCCACCTCCGTACAACCTCATCGACTTTTCGAATCCCCTCCCTTGTTGCCTCAACCTCAAACCACTCCCGATGATCCCTCCCACACGTATCACAAGTTCCCAACCTCGCCCTCAGTCCCAATCCCGCCAACTCGATATGCACCAGCCGCTCCACACGGTGAGCATGCGACGTCATGCGTGGAACAGCACCGGACGATTCGCTTGCGCCTGGTAGATAAGGGTAGTATCGCAACATCTCGATGTCGTAGCCGCACTGTCGTTGCCATTGGTTCATGCGTCGTTGGACGTTGGCTGCGCGGCCGATTTTGAGGACCATGGTATTGGCTGCCGTGCCAGTACTGGTGTCTGCAAAAGAGGAGACTATATCGCTGGGGCGACGGGAGCGGGCAGCATTTCGAGGGGATGGCGGCGCAAGAAGAGATCGTGCTGCGTCAACCGGAGGAGCGGAGTCAGACGCTGGTGTAAGCCAGAACATGTAAATGTAACCCGCTTCCTCGGAGTCCACGAAGGGTCGGGCAAGTTCTGTCATGAGCGCCGAGGCGGTGGCTGTGTCGAGGGAATCGGGAATGAAGTCCTTGATTTGAGCCGTCTGCGAGGCCGTAGATTTTCGAGAACGGTATGAACTCTTGCCTGGTGATGATTGGGCGGAAGCGTTGAGACGTTGTCGAGAAGAACCACTACCGAGTTGGTGTTTCGGGTATGAGTTTCGTCCTGGGGCGGGCACCGACACCGAGGTATGTTGGACTGGCCGTGGTTGTGGTCTTGTTGGACGAGTTTCGCGAACTTCTTCAATGGGCACCGTGAAACAGAAGCAGAAGGAGAGCGTGCTAGGCTGTTTCGGCCGGGGAGTTTTGTTCGATTTGTGTCCTCCACTGTATGTAGTCCCTGTCTTACCCTGTACGGGCTTCCGCTTCGGCTTCTCCTGCAAGTCCACCAAACCCAGACGATCTGCCAACGTATCCAAACTCGACCGCTCCTCTAAAATTGGCGTTGCCATCGCCCTTGGCCCTGGACTTGATCGCGCAGACCGATTTGCCTGTTCCTTGTGCTGCCAGCAGTACAAGCCCTCATCATGAAGATTGGGAGTGCGCGCTCGTCCGTGAGGTTGGAGTTGGTCAGTCTTCGTGGCTACGGTGCGTCGACAGGGACGGCCGCTGGAGGTGATGCCCCGACATGTTGAGCTGGGGTTCTTGGAGTCAGAACGAGCGATGAGAGATTCGGGTGTGTTTGGGACGAAGGGCATGCCGGGTGTCGTCGAGTAATGGAGTTGAATATTATCGTGGCATTTCTGGAGAGAGGGGAAGAAGGTTGGAGCTGCAGAGTATTATGGAGGACTCCTTCTTGAATCAAGGCCAGCTGTAGAGGCCCGCTCTAGGGCCATCGACTGCCTTCACATTGTAATTATTGGTTGATTGGTGACTCGACGTGACTGAAGGAGGCTGGGTAGGCTGCCTACGAGGAGCTCGCGGTTAAAGTGTGGCTGCGTTTGGAGGTGTGGCCGTGCAAATTGGCTCAGCCCCATTTCACACTATCACCTCAACAACACCACGTCACATCTTCGCGATGATTTCTCCAAGGCAAAGATCGGAACTAGAAATTCCCATATAGCTCGCCTGGAGTAGTAGGCTTGATAGGATTCATGCAGCTAATGGTTGGGAATTATTGGAGGCAATGAACTTTGTTTCTACGAGGAAAGAAAGGAAAAGAAACCAAGTCCGCATCACATTGTCCCCATGGTTAGCCTCTGTAAGCAGTCGGTCGATCTCGGGTGCCGACATAACGGGTACAGTATCGCAGCTTCTCAACAAACTCTTTTGACCAGTATGAGCAGAAATTTCTCATCCAGCCTTGGTGTAAAGTAAGATGCTGGTGTATCAATTACGTGATCCCCTTTTTTTATTTTTTAAAAACTGAAATCTATCGAAACGTTCGAACAACAAAAGACATCGCGATGCTTTCGCCTAACCCCGCCCAGGAATCTGGAAAACCGCCAAAGAAGAACAATCGAGGGATCATCATTCCTGAGACAAATAAGTTAGCTGGATGCGTCGTTCACCCCGTACCTTCACGACATAGCACTTGAATAGACTCCGGGAGATACTTTGTGACTGTGGGGCTCTGCAACTTTACCGATTTGTATCATCTAACTGAGTCCAGACATTGGATAGAGGACTTCCCCGCGGCACTCTTCTGGCCCACGAGCCGAATATTGAAGCTTGCTCTGAACAGTTAAGCAAGATGCCTCTGTTGACAATGACATGAGCGGTAATATCACACCTACTACTGGTAGTACCTTCCCTACACCTTCATATGGTTAAATGACTTTGCCTTGAAAGCTGGGGCAGGCGCGCTAGCTTTCTTGCAGCGCTGTTACCCTTGTATCATCTATGTCATAACAGACAACAAGGCTAGAGTCTCTTCTGGCAACTGCGAAGCATCATTGGCAGGTACACTTGAAAGAATCGCCCTACTTGGTTGTCCAAGGCAAAGATTTCTCTTTCAGCATCTACATCCACTGTCTTGACTCCTCGTGGCACCTGAACTGGATCCGCAGACAGGCATTCTGTCCTATGAAGCCTCATTAAACCTCTGCATGGCGCAAAAGCTACAACATCAACCTTAATATTCTTACAAGCACATTAGTAGCAACCTCCATTTTCTAAGCCAACCATGTGGCCTCTAACGCAAGGAACAGGACACAAAGCTCTTCAAGATTACTCAATATCGTCTCAACTTTTTTTTCAGACCAGTTCTTAAGCAGGTCTCTCCCCCATCCTCTTCGTCGCTGGCAACCCTCATTTCAACATTCTCAGAAGAAAAATTTCTGCGTGACAAGGGTGTCTAGGCGTCTAGACACGATTCGATACCTGATTCTTCGAGCTGAGTACGCAGCAACTCATGGCGACAACGAGGTTAGCAGATACAATTCTTCAGCGTTATCAGCAATTCATAGCATACCGGCCCCCATGTACACCCGAACGGTCGACAAGATGAAAGGCTCCAGCATTTGTGCCAACCCAGAGGGGTTATTGACCTCAGTGTCTCCTGAACCTGTGAGTTCTCCGGACTCCTCTGGAGCTCTCTCAAACCAGAATGATGTTGGCGAGAAACCGCCAACTAGGCGCCGTGCGCGCTGGGCCTCTGTCTTCGGGGGAACTGACGTTGTGATCGGGTCTCGAACCATCGACGTGGCACCGGAATTCTGTTCCAGTAGGTCCCTCTCGAAGCTCTCGGACAATAGCGAGGAGGCGCTCAAGCAACAGATCAGGGCGGAAGAAAGTGCAGACATCAAATATCGGAGCTGCTCGTGGCCCAAAACATCCGCGCTGCTCTTCTCCGAGTATATATGCATGGCAATCATGAGTTTTCCGAAAGCGTACAGCGACATGGGCTGGGTTTGTGGGATCTTGGTCACTCTTGCAAATGCTGTAGTGTACCAGTATACGTCCCTTGTTCTATGGGAATTCTGTCTTCGGCATCCAGAAGTTCGAGATATATGCGACATCGGATCGATGATATTTGGCGGGAAGAAATGGACTTGGTGGGCAACTGCTATCATGTTTGTTCTCAACAACACCGTACGCGATACTCCCACCTCATCATTTGCATCGTTGTTAACGTGATCTAGTTCGTGATGGTAATCTTATTGATCCCCACCTACATATGCTGTCTAACATATAGTAGGGACTTCATGTCATTGTCGGCGCCCAGTACTTGGAAACGGTAACAGCTCATTGGATCACAGCGATTTGCAAACCCGTACTCTTCGGATTCCTCGTCACCATCCTTTGCTGGATAGGATCGCTCTTTCGGACGTTTAATATGCTCTCACACCTCGCAACAATCTCAGCTGTCTTCACATTCCTTTCCGTCATTCTGGCGGCAATTTTCATGGCGGTTCAGGGTGAACCAGCCAGCTATGTCCCAGGGATACCATTGACGACATCAACGAAGGACGGAACGCTGATGGGGGGCGAACCAGTATTTTCACCATGGCCGGCCCCGGGCACAACCTTCACGACCTTTTTAGTCGCCCTGCTTAACGTCAGCTACACCTTCATCGGACAAATTGCTGTACCTAGTTTCATCGCGGAGATGAAAGACCCTAGGTCCGCTTTCACGTTTCTCGCTCCAATTCAATCGTTAACTAGCTGCAGAGA
The DNA here is from genome assembly GCA_023628695.1 of Nectriaceae sp. PG4201. Classification (NCBI taxonomy): domain Eukaryota; kingdom Fungi; phylum Ascomycota; class Sordariomycetes; order Hypocreales; family Nectriaceae; species Nectriaceae sp. PG4201. Next base: position 139,737 of record JAMAKE010000032.1, on the reverse strand, counting down.
CTTTCCAAAAGCCCTCTGGGCGTGTACTCTCTCCGAGGTCGCGGTCTTCTCCACTGTTGGCCTTGTAATTTACAAGTACGCCGGGACGCAGTATGTTCAATCGCCTGCATTCGGGGGACTGGAAACTACGCATAAATTCATAGCGTTTACTCTTATGGTGCCTACTATTATCTTTTTGGGTGTGCTTTACGCCTCCCTCACGGCACGCTTTGTCTTCTTTCGGTTGTTTCGAGATTCTGAACACATGCGAAGCCATACTCTAACGGGGTGGCTGTCCTGGAGTGGAATTCTAGCGGCGTTCTGGCTCATCGCCTTCTTCGTGTCACAGCTGATACCTTTCTTCTCAGCCCGTGAGCACTGAACCTCTCAAACTTAAACACACATTACTAACATCGATAGTCCTCGCCCTACTAGCATCACTTTTTGACGCGTTTTTTGGGTTCTCTTACTGGTCTGTCGCCTGGTTCCGCATGCGCAAGACCGATAAACTCGAGGGTCGAAGAGTTCGAAACAAGCAAATGGACTTCGCCCTTGTCGTATTCAACATCTTCCTTATAATCATTGGGATAGGGCTATTCTTGGTTGCGGGCACCTATGCAAGTGTGCATCAGATCATAAACCAGTTCAAAAGTGGTGATGCCAATGGTGTGTTCTCTTGCAAGACCCACCCAATGTGAGTAGACAATAGGTAGCCTGTTTTTCGTGAATGATAGGAGTCGAGGCGGCCGAGGCTTTCGGTCCAAGTATCTTGTTTCCTAGCTTCTACTGTGACTTCATATTTGAAGACACTTGGCATGCATGCTTATGAAGTGAAGTGGCGAACAGAGTACACCAAACGTCTTGGAAGAAACGCAAGAGCCTTACTATGTGATACCTTGAAATGGGGAAACTTAAATTCCAACTCCTTTTTGCTTTTTAATCCGCATCCAGTCCGTCAAAGCCATTCCGTCTCCCGGCTCCGATACTGTGGGGCTACGAGCGGCGCCGCTAGCGGTCCGTCGCCGACGCTAACGGGCTTGGCATTGGGGGGCCGACAATACGGAGCACCGCCGCCATGAGAGCGGCGACGACGGAGTATAAAGACGACAGTGTTCTCGTAGCTTAGAGTGCTGATATTCTGTGTGTAGAAACAGAGATAACCCAGGAGCGCGCAACTCTATCCAAGGTCCAACCCTTCAAGCATATTCTAGAAACGCTCATCCCCGATACAAAGATATGGCATCACCAGCCCTTAAGTACACTACCAAGCTCCATTCCCACCGAGTTCTCGTCCTCGGTGGCTCGACTGGTCTTGGTTATGCTGTCGCTGAAGCTGCACTCGAGCATGGCGCCGACGTTATCGTCAGCTCCTCGAACCAGACGAAGCTTGACAAAGCCATCACACGTCTACAGGAGCATGTCAAGGCGGCGGAATTGGCCCCAAGAGAGATCCTGGGAAAGACTTGTGATCTTGCAGATCCGGTGAAGGTGGAAGAAAATGTGAAGGCGTTGTTGGAATTTGCAACAGCGGATGGAACCAAGTTGCTGGATCATGTTGTATTCACGGCTGGGGATGCGTTGAAGATTCAGGGCCTGGAGAACGTCACAGTCGAGGATGTCCATAAAATAGGCATGGTGCGTGTCACTGCCGCCATAATCATGGCCAAACACCTCCCCAAGTATATCAACTCCAGCCTCCGCAGCTCCTTCACCCTCACTGGAGGCACTATGTCATGGCGCCCCAGCCCCGGATGGTCGGTTATGGCAGGTGTAGGCGGCGGAGTCGAATCCCTCGCCCGCGGACTGGCTATCGACATGAAGCCTGTGCGGGTGAACTGCGTGCAACCCGGGGCGGTGTATACGGAATTGTTCAATGGAATTCCGGAGGAGAGATTGGGGGGAGTGTTAGAGTTGATGAGAAGGGATAGTATCACCGGGACGGTGGGCACGCCGGAGGAGTTGGCAGAAGTATATCTGTTCTTCATGCGCTGTACGTTCACGACCGGGGCGACGGTTGGGGCGGATGGGGGGAGGCTTGTGGGGGATAGCAAAGGAGGTGAGATGAACATTTGAGGGATGGTTTTGAGCGTGGTGGACGCTTTGGCATGAACTGGGATTGAACTTAGACACCTGATTCGATATTGGAACAGGAGTTAGGGCATGAATGGATTTATTGTTAGAGCCTAAGGTTTGTGTTAGGTTTAGGTTTGCTCTCAGCATGCCAAAATGGCTTACAATCGACATCCTGGAACTTCCGGAACTTGATCTACAAGCTCGAAGCCTAGAGATAGAGAACACTGTAGCGTTAGACAAAAGTGGTTGGATTTCAGGCTCTCAAAACTTTAAAGAAAGGTTTTATTCACGTTTCATTGAAGTCTGCTTCTTTGCTCGAGTGGGGACCTTGCGTCTCGCTCGCGCAGGCTCGGGTCCTGTCTATTGGAATGTTCAGCCAAAGGATTCTCTGTTTGATACAGCAACTTATTTTCCATTGACTTAATCGAAACCTTTGTTAGTGGAATACGGTGCTGGTTAAGAGGACTAACGATGTTCTTTCTTATGTGACATCCAACCTCTCAGCAATACATGCATGTTCCTCTGTACGAGTATCGCTACTTCCTATTACTAGTGTTCTGTTTTCTAGATTTAGAACAATGAAGTTGATATCTTTATCAACTTATTGGGACACTGGGTAGAACATGGTGGCTTTATTTGTTCCGTTGTTGCCCCTGACCCCCAAGATCCCCTGTCAAAGTGGTCCATTCACAAGCCAACATCTCAGAGTATAACGATATGTGTTTCCCTTGCGTGTTGTTCAGCCGCCTAGACATTCACTACTCCATGCTCAAGTGCCATCAAGCAAAAATAGTTCTCATCCCGCCCTTCTCAACCGAGAACCACAAAAGTTTTCGACTCCGCCTCGCTCATCAAAATGGGCGGACATCATTGTGGATTTTGCGGAGACAACTTCGGAAAGCGTTCTCTCGACAAAGACCACTACCACACTTGTGAGAAGTGTGGTTCTCACTACCAACGAGGTAAGTCCTGTGTCCAGTGTGATGCTACTGTGGCGGCGGCGGCGGATGCCGAAAGTCAGAGCAAGTAAGTGCTAATGAGAAAGGGTAAGGCTGACGCTTTTGAGATCGAGTCCTACAGCTGCCATTGCTGCAACTGGTGCTGATGTTGCGAGGAAAGTTGGCGTGATGAAGTTAATGTTAGTATTTTCTTAGACTTGTTGTGATCATGGATTGGTCCTGGGCCTCAGGAATCCTCTGTCTTGTATAAAGCCCTGTGGGTATATCCTTTTTACTCTCAACCTAGTAGTTCCATTGCTCTTAGTTAGAGCAGTAGTCTACCAGTCTACATGCTGTGGTAGTAGTTCGCCCCGGAAAATCAGATAGCTATTTCCTGGTTTACCTTTTGCTGAAGAATACGATTGCCTTGATAGAAGGCACGTATCGAGAATCCCGATGGCTAAGGTCTAACCGCTAAGTTTACTAGTTCTTGGCCTGTTGCCTAAGGCTGGGGTGAAGTTGTCAAGCCCAAGAGCGGCTTAGACTACTGGTGCTGCTAGTTCTCCTCCTTTTATCGTCATCCATTGTGATAGCGCGAACGGACGCAAGCCATTGGACTCGCGAATTCGGAGTAGAGTAGAAAGTTGGCTAGACTCTACCGTAGGACTTTAGGTAGGTCAGGCATTTTGTGACCGACGCTAGCAACGGCACTGCCAGTGTCTATAGTAGATAACTGTTACAGATCGATATATCCTAAAGTATAAGAAGCGGATTATAAATATGAGGGTGGCCCGATTATGAAGGGACTGCCCATGCCAGCTCTATGGACCTCAACCCTCTCAGATGTCGCAACTGGCCTTTTCATCTTGGTAGTGGGCCATTTGCGGCTGTAAAATGAGTCGGCATGGTAGAAGCCTCGAGCTACGCTGCGCTGAATCTGGGCTTCCTCCCTTCTTGCCAGCGCAATCAATCTCTGGTTTGCCTTATGTAAACTCCATCGAGCCCAGGGAGCACTTTGGGGACATCTTTGCGGGAGAAAGCCGTTGAATTCTGAGTAGTAGTTTGCTCATTGGAAGGGTTTGAGCTTTAGATGATTGAGAACTGGAGTCGTGGATAATACGGCGCATACGACTTCTATTATGGGTCGTGTAGCACTCCTCTGTGACTCTTTACGCTGCCTATCCTACAATCTCTGGGACCGTGTTTGTCTGGGATAGAAGGCCAAATACCGTATGTGACAAAAAAGCCATCGTTGATGCCCATATGATTGCCAGGCACCATTGACATTCTTTCTCATCCTCTAATTCGTATTTCTGAAAAGACCTAAGGGGCATTAGGTGGTCCACGCACTCCGCGTATGTTTTCCCAAGATCTCCACAAGCAAATTAACCATCACAAAGGATGTATAAGGGATTTCAAAAAGGAATACTAATGTCCTTGTCATCATCGGCACTTGGCCACTTTTCACATGTCTTGAGTAAATCCCTTGACCCACCCGCTTTGGCTTCGTGCACCTGCTTCTCGCCTTGGCGCAGGTAAAACGCTGTTCCATTTCGGAACTTCTTCCCAACCCCCTTGAGGGCCTCTTTCATCCGCTCAAAGGTGAAAAGTAGAATCAGGACGTCTTCTCGTAAAGCAGGGTCTCTGCATTTACGTGAAGTCGACGGGCAGATGTACTCAATGATGAGAATCCGTCCACAGGTGAAGAGCTTGGAAGATAGGTGAGGGTTGATGATGACGTCGGTTGATGTGCGGGCAGCGTCGCGGACCATGGATACTGTGTTCCGAGCAGCAGCGATACAATGTGGCCAGTTCGTGGAGAGATCGGTCTGTCCATCCAAGGTTTCGCCTGGTCGAAGGGGCTTGTGGTAAAGAAGAATGGTGCTAACACTCATTATAGTATTGAGCCAAACAACGTAGGTGAAGTCGTGGTAGTCGGCAGCAGAGAGGTCTGTGGCCGAGCGGGGGAGAATGAGACGTATACGTAGGAGGTGAGATGTTAGGGTATCTAGGAGAGGCTTTTGTTCCTCAACGTCGTATTCGAGTGAGTATATTTGTTCGGCGGCACGGCCAAGAAAAATGTACGCCAGAACGATATATTGGAGCAGGTTTGCAGTTTTATCGCGGGTTCTCTCCTGGACTGAAGTAATCAAACGGTCTAAGTTGGAGGTGTATAGTATAGCAGTCTCATTCAAGGGTTCCGTCGTAGCTTGAAACGCGTCGTCGCCCATAGGGAGATTGATCTTTAGGCGCCGATCATCGATAGCATGTTGAAGCCCAATCGGAAAACACATTCCGCGGTCGAAAATGAATAGCATCCATACTGATCTTCGGCATTCTTCAGCCTCGACCCAATCTCTAGATGGCAAGCGTCCGAGACCACCTAGTGTTAACTGGATAGGGCCATCTTGGACGTTGAAACCCACGGCCACTGCTTTGCGCCATGCCTCGCCTAATATCATCCATGCCGTGGAGTATTCTGTCAGCAGCATCGTCTGGAATATGATGAGATTCGCGGCTTGTAGCGCTTGCAAAGGGCGATCAGGAGTGTGAATGGCCTTCGAGAAGAGGGTCCTGGCTTCAATTAGCCAGCCTCTCTGAGATTCTTGAATCTGACGGTTTGGGTGGGCGCTTGCCGTCACAGCGATGATAGCAAACAGGAGGAGATGATTGTCATTGTACTGGTTTGATTGAATTTTAGACAGCAGTGTGGCTTTGTGAAGAATGGGTAGGTAGAAATAAAACTTCTCGAAGAAGAGCTGAACTAGTTCGAGGAGTTGCTCAGATGATGGGAGGACGGTGACGTTTGGTGGAGAGATAGGATCTTCTGGTGTTGGAAGACCGAAATCAGGCGACGATGTTTCAACGGATACGGCTGGTTGCTGAACCTGGTCAAGAGGCATTGTCCAATCCTCAATTTGCGAGTTATCCAACAATCGCATCCAGTCGTCGGCTCCTCTATCGATGCCATTTAGACCATCTGGTGCCTCAACACTCTGAGTAGTATCACTTAAAACAGAAGCCGGTATCCAGTTAGTGGAACTAGAGCCACTGAATGCTTGGGACGGTGCTCCAGCATAGAAGCAGACGTCACCGCGCTTGCGGCATGATAAGCAGGATGGACGTTCGCCCTATAAACTCTCAGCCGAAGACTCTTATGAATTAACAAAGGATACGATGTTCTTACACTACATTTCTTCTTTCTCGACCGACATCCTGTGCAGACATTTTGTGACTTTGCCAGGGTCGTCATTCTGGTTGAACATGGTAGCGAGGTTTAGACGATTTGGTTAGAGTTGGTGATCCATTGGGCCACTAAAGCAGACTGTCGTTTATTACGGATGTGTCGCACGTGATTTTACGGAGAAGAGCGTTGAGAGCAAGCCAAACGGGACGCGTCCCCACAGTACTCTCCTCCGCAATATTCAAGGCATCATAACATTGCCGGCCAGCTTCTTGAGAAGTGATACAAATCATGGTAGTGATTACTTAGCCATTATGCTTCTTTGATTGACGGTGACCAAGTCTGTTATCGTACAGTCATTATTATATACAACCTCACCCTCGGCAGCTCTGAATCCGCTCTCCCACCTTGATGGAAAGGAACCACGATTTCAACGACGCTCGTCGCTTAACCGGCGGCTCCACGAATGAAACTTGGCTGCAAGTGCATTCTATCCGAATGGTGCGGTTAGATGTCAACTCTAAGGCGAATTTGTGTGCCAAATTGATCTGCATTTCGAGGTTCGCACATGGTGAAGGCACCTTGATGGCCGGCTTACTTGTCCTGTCTCCCCACCTCATAGCCAGCGCGATGGCGGTGATGGAGATGGAGATGGAGATGATTGCGGTGATGAGCTTGGGGAGTCTTGACTCAGGAAGTTGAAGCCGACGATCCCCTCAGCGACCACGACGTCGTTGCCAACTGCAGGCCGTGAGTAAACCGAGACCCTTCTACCGATGATGCCGTCGTTGCCAACCTCAAGTGAGAGAGGCTTATCTAGGGGGATCTCTACATATTCTTCGTTCTCCGATCTGACGGCGGTTGGCAATCCGAACCGCCGGAACAGGCCGCAGTCACTTGCGTTCCTCGTCAGATCGCCACTGGAACTTGAGCAAGTCAGTATCTAGAGTTATCAAGTTCAATAAAGCATAGAACCTACTGTATCACAACGTAAAGATCTGACAGTCCTCTCACATCGGACTCTTCATTAGGTGTGAGTCTCGCATGGGTTGCGTTCGTGCTCGTAGGTCTTCCAGGAGCATGAAACGCTAAATCGCCGCGAAAGATGTTTTCTAGGCGGGAGATGGGAGGGTTGAGGGCGACCAGCGCTCCTCCTCGAGGTCTGTTGGTGTTTTCAGGACCGCACATTCTGAGATATCTCCAAATCGAGGAGAGGAGTTAGGACGAATGGAGTGAAGTAAAAGACTGGGATGCTAACGCCTGAGCGAGTCGTATATATAGCAATCTGGGTGAGTGAACATCAGCTCACAGCCCCTTTGATACCTCGTCTCTCTAGAGTCAGAGACTATTCATTGACTTTGACGCTATCGCGTACCTCGTCTCAGACAAACCTGCTCAATCCAAGCAGCCAATCACGAATCAGCATTGATTAGCGCCTGTTCCATTTTGGGTAACATCTGGTGAGCAAGTTTGAGCGGAAATGCTCGCGAAAGACAATTGGGCAAGTACCTTTCTGGGTTCTATTCCATAAGGAATATAACTACGAAGCAGAGGGGCATTGCGTCGGCGGGGACTTGGATTCTTTGTGATTCTTCCTCTGACGCAATCAAAGGTGGAGGCCCTGAGCCACCACAACTTCAACGTCTCAGCCATCGAGGACTACTCTCTTCTTTCTGACATCTTGATCCTTTCATTGCAGCCTATGTTTTTGAGACTTAATCAAGCTTCGTTTAATTATCTGTGATTGTTCGGAGAACTCATCGCACGCTATGTCTGCCGGAACTTACAGCCTCCCGGCGTTGCCATACGCCTACAATGTAAGAATCCTCCATTCTCTCCACCAATCCCCCTGTGGTAGATTTCCACGGCATCGTGAGGCTCCCTCAACTGAATCTGTTTTTTCAGGCCCTGGAGCCCAGCATCTCAGCTCAGATCATGGAGCTTCACCATAGCAAGCACCACCAAGCCTATGTCACCAACCTGAACAACGCCCTCAAGTCCTACGCCACGGCCACCTCTTCCCACGACATCGCCGGCCAAATTGCCCTCCAAGGCGCCATCAAGTTCAACGGCGGAGGCCACATCAACCACTCTCTCTTCTGGGAGAATCTGACTCCGGCTAACTCGGCTGACGCAAAACCTGACAGCGCACCTACCTTGATGGCCGAGGTCGCCAAGACATGGGGCAACCTGGAGGGCTTCCAAAGTGCCATGACAAAGGCACTACTGGGTCTTCAAGGCAGTGGCTGGGGCTGGTTGGTCAAGGACTCTCAGGGTCTTCGCATCGTGACAACCAAGGACCAGGACCCTGTTGTGGGCGGCGAGGTCCCCATCTTCGGCATCGACATGTGGGAGCACGCCTACTATCTGCAGGTGAGTGGGGAAAAGACCTAGTACTACCGTAACTACTACCGTAACCCGTTTGCTGACCGTCTCTGTTTGTCTAGTACCTCAACGGCAAGGCGGCTTACATCGAGAATATCTGGAAGGTCATAAACTGGAAGATTGCCGAAGCCCGTTTCACAGGCAGCCGTGAGGATGCGTTTAAGGCCCTCCGGGCATCCATCTAACCACGGTTCCGAGCCAAGGAAGAATACATGAATTATGTCACTTCAATAGATAAGAATCGAAAATAAGGATCAAACCGCAATGTTGGTCGTTTCACTCGAATCCACACCCCGGTCCTCTGCAGCACGTACATGTACGCCATCGCTCAACATCTAACTATTACGATCATCGAAGCTTGCCATCCCAACCCCACGAGCCGTGAGCACATCTGTGCGGATTACAATATGAGAGCTTCCCGTAATGGCGGCCGCATTTGGATGGCCCTGTGCCTGAGCTACACCAGCCACATCATTGGCTGTGGCGATAGAAACATGTCTCATTGTAATGCCCAGAGTCCACAATCGACTCTCGGCTGGTAGACAGCTTCGCGGTTAACACTGAAGTTGTTCAGGGATTAACATAACTTTGAATGTACCACCATCAATTGCTGTTTGCGCTCACCGCAATTCCTGAACTCAGGGCTCAGTCTTTCTATCGCGATTCCAATCTCTCCCGTGTCCCAGTCACAACTTCTCGTCTTCCCTCCCTTCCCTTCCCCTGTCCTGTCCCATCCTGCCGTCCAAACTCCCGAACTTTCTCTTATTTCCCGACGGGAGCTTGGCTTTACCGTCCATCCGCCGCCACCAGCGGAGATTACGAGCATATCCTCCCGAAGATTTCTATTCCAAGCACATATCCCTGCCTGCCACTTTGTTTGCCAAGCTATCCGGATGCCAAATATGCTCCGCCCCCGCCCTCCAAGCTAACTCTCAATGACAGTTCGTTCTTCTTCCCTGCATTAACAAGCGTAAATAACCTGCGTGTAACACCTCAGAGCTGATTACGGGTGCCGTGCAGCAATATCTCTGCAACACGATGTGATGGATGTCTGTGTCACTGCACAGCAGGAGCTGAAGGGCTAGAATGGGTACGTGCATAAGGAGGGACGCAGGTACGAGGACTTTTGCACTGACCATACTTCCTGTTTGGAAAGCTAATGGCGGATTGTTGGCGATTCGAGGTTGCTCAAAGTCTCATTAGTTGGCAAGCATGGCGAGGGGTGCACGATGATCTCGTGGCCGTGAGACGCTATCCCATGTCCATGGTTTGGGTTGAAGTGGCTGTGAGACGCCGAGCCTTGCGGTTTGGTCTGGGATACGGTATTGCAGGATCTTTGCTTTCCATGTGGTTGAACTGAGGGAAGAGTCGACGGCTCGTTCGTTTCGCATACAAGCAGCGTAGGCCCATTTAGAGTCGGTCTGCGGTCACTTGCATACTCGCCATTATTATCATCAAGAGCCAGGAAATTAATCCATGGCCCTGATTCGGCAGTGGTTGGCACCAGTGTTTGGACTTTAATCCAGCAATACGGCTTGCGAACTTTGCACAACCAGATGGCGTTTGAAGGGGGGCTGACGGGCAACGGCGCAGTAGACTAACAGACGGGAGCGGGACCGACAGCGCGCCATCGGATGCCGTGGACAAGTCGACGCATTGATTGCTTCCATGACTGAGTTCGATCTTCGCTCCCCTGAACTGGTCGGTGTCGCAGCCCGTGGTCACGACGCAGTGAGCCACGAATCCAACAGATGCAGCGAGACCAGGCCGTTGTGGCGGCCAACGAGTCACCACTTCACCCCTGCTCGCCGCCTATACGAACAAATAAACCCTAGCCATCTTGAAAATATGGCGTAGCTCGGGACAGTTTCCCCGTCGCTCTTCGATGGTAGCAAGCACACCATCGTCTTGCGCCCGTTAGTACGACGGCAGCGTGCAGCTTATCAAGGGGCATTGCATAACAGTCAAGACTAGGGTAAAGGCTGTACGAGGATGAGGCGAGAGGTCTGCGAGAACGTGCGTAATAGACAGAGGAGGGTATAAAAAGGGTGGGAGGGACGAAGCAAAAGGGGTTGTGGAAGGTCTTCAGTCAGTCAGTGAGACCTCTAGCCGAGGCCAGTTCAGCACCTTGTCGCTCGTTTTTTGATCCTGATATCTTTCTTGGTACTTTATCCAACTCACTTTCGCTACTGGCTACAATGGTTTGCCCTGTCACTCGCTTCGCCCTTCTTGGGCTTGGGTATGTTGATCAACCTTGGTGGTGATGATGAATGATTGCTGATTTTCGCAGAGCTTCACTTGTTCGCGCTGCGGACACTACACTTACTGTCACGGAGACTGTGACGGAGTGTGCTTCGTCCTGCTACTCGCAGTATACCACTACGAAGTATCTCTGCATCTCCTCCGGCAGCGCGTCCTCGGAAACCCCAGGCACGGAGACTTCAGAGTACTCAACTTACTCGTCCTTGGCGACGAGCAGTGGCTCTGTCACTTTGCCATCTACGGAGAGCAGTGGTGTCGGAACTACTTTCACTGGTCCTGGTTCTTCGGGAACAACTTCTGTTGAAACCTCTTCCGGTCATGGATCTACCACATCGGTCTCGAGAATCGAGAACAGCACTACCGGTCATGGCCAAACATCTTCGGTTCCCACTGTCACTGAGTCCTCCAACACCTACCCCATCTCATCCAGTTCCGGTACAGCCGTGACGGGGACCACCACTGGAGAAACTGGCTCATCGGCTCTTCCTCACACGACTACTTCTCCCGGATCCAGCTACGTTTGCACTAACCCCTATGGCTGCGAGTCTAGCACGGGGTCTGCTTCTTCTGAAGCACCCGGGACGACTTCTAAGGTGCCCACTGCCTCGACCGACAGCTACAGTACAGAGACGGAGACTATCCCCAAGTTCACAGATTCCACTGAGATTCCTGAAACTTCTGGGACAGAGGCGGCACCCGGGACTTCGAATACTGGGTATCCCACTACTTTGGTCTCGAAGACTGCCTCGAGTGATATCCCAGGAACGACTTCCTCGGTCGGAACATCTCAGACAGAGACTCCTGGCATCTCTACGGAGGAGTATCCTGCATCGTCTGCTTCGAAGCCGGGAAGTACTGGGTCTTCCGCTATTCCTGGGACCACCTCAGGTTCTGAGACTTCCGAGACTGAGGTCCCTGGTACTTCTACGCACGGCTACCCAGCCTCATCCGCCTCTCAACCTGGCACCACTGGATCTTCCCAAGTCCCTGAATCTAGCTCCGGTTCTGAGACTGCCAAGACTGAGACTCCTGGAACTTCGCACTCCGAGTACCCTACCAGCTTCCACTCTCAGCTTGGAAGCACTAGTTCTTCCGAAGTTTCGGGTACGACCTCTGCTGGAAGTTCTACGGATGAGTATCCTACCTCTTCTCACTCGCAGCCTGGCAGCACCGGTTCTTCTGCATTGCCGGTGACCACTTCTCGTTCCGAAACTGAGACCCCTGGTACCTCCAGCAAGTATTATCCCACCCCGTCCGGATCGGAAGTAGAGAGCACTACTAAGATCACTCTTCGATCGACTCTGTCCACTGTCGTTACCGCTTCCGAGAGTGCATCCACGGATTACTACTCAACCTCTTCCCAGGAGAGCAGCGAATCGGTCACCAAGATTACTCTGACCTCGGGTCTCACCAGCATCGTGACGGCTTCTCAGTCCACTCCTTCGTCTGAGGGTTCGACCAAGGCCACTTCCGAAAACACTGAGACTGAGACCGAGACTGAGTCGCATTCTGTAACCACCAGCCAGAGCACTGGATACCCAACTACACAGGAGTCTTCAGCCATAGAGACTACTAATACTCATGGCACTTCCACTGTTGGAACCGAGACTGAGACCGAGACTGACTGCACAACTGAAACCGAGTATCCATCCTCCTCTGGTGAGACTGGGTCTTCCGCACTCCCTCATACGACTTCCTCGCCTTACAATAGCGGCTCTTCAGCTCCAGGAACCACCGAAACTCCCCAGACGACCAAGACGCCTCACGGCCCCTCTTCTGGAACACATTCTTGGTACACCGTGACCAACTCCACTGGTCCCTACAGCACCGGATCCTCCAAACCTAGCATTCCACTTAGCTCAGGTTCTTCGGCAAAGCCAACAACTTTCAGCCGGACATCGTGGGGAACAGGATACAGTACTTATCGCACCGCTAGCATCCCGGGTTCGAGTGTTGAGACTGAGACCACTGAAATTGAAACTTCAGCCACGGAATCCACTTACTCGTCCGCAGAGACGTCGGAGATTGAGACGACAACTATCTACAGCACCCCCGTCTTCATCACGTCTTCTGTGCCAATTACTTCCGAGACCTCCAGCGCCGAGTACTCAACCTCCGATATCAACGCGTCAACTGACTCCTCCCCTTCAACCTCTACCAACGACTACCCCAACCCTAGCTCCGCCTCCTCGGAGTACCCAGATACAACCTCAACACCACGTGGTTACGACTTCGGCAGCTCCACAAGCGAGGACTACTCAACCTCGACCATCTCCGTCGACTCCTCCGCCGATGCCTTCAGTACCTCTGCCCAGCCCACGACCTTTGTAACCACCAGCAAAGCACCCACCACCTCCGCGGCTCCGACCGAAACGATCCCCTCGTATGAACCCCCGTCGTATGAGCCCCCTTCCTACAACGAGCCTCCTTCCTATCGCAAGAGATGGAGCCTTTTCTGGTGAAGAGATGTATGAAGGATGAGTGAAGTGGAAGTACTGAGACAAATGGAGCTTGGAATAAGGAATTGGATTCTTTATTTCTTCTTGCCTTTCCTTTCTTTGAGACTTTTGGATGACGAGATTATGTTCTTAAGGGGTTGATAATGATAGAAAATGGACGTGTTGTGAAGTGGTAGCTTTTAAGTTCCTCTATGACTTGTGACTAGGCTTTGATACCAGTGCCATGAACACTGAAGAACGGCGACATCGAATTGAGATTTCATTGGTTGTGGCTCATCCTATTGGAGGCGCATACATTCCTACCTTGGCTTGCGCTTATGGGGAGTTGTTTAAGAATAGTGCAAGGTTTACTGATGTTATTACTAGAGCCGGTTGCCTCCACGATATGATTATCCTGCATTCTCTTTGTTCTGCTTTGGCCTAATTGTAACTTCAGTACCAGGACGCATTGCCGTCGCCGTCATTACTGGCATGTCACGTTTCCTCCTAGGTAGGCTTGATAGTGTAGGGCTAAGTATCAGGGGTCTTCAGGTATTAAGGGAAATTTTCAGGGTACGCTCCTAGCCGATCTTAGAACCCCCAGCCTTCTTAAGCAAGCACCTCCGCACAATGACAAAGACATCGATGCTCTTGCAATCTGGAAATACGAATTGAATCTTGGATTGGGGTCAGTCCCAATGTTGACATTGAGATTGCTTTAGGAATGCTATTAAGTTCGTTTAACGGATCGCTTCGGGCGTTAGCTGTTACCTGATGATTAGAGGGAATCGCGACTTGGGCAAGACGAGTGGTGTTTTTCTTCACTGGTGTGATCCCTGCAAACCGTCCCTGTGGCTTGAAAGTACATCCTCTGGCATGCGGTAAGGTACCAGTAATAAATTCGTTACAAAAAAGAATATACCTTCTCATGGTGTATTAACGTATGGTAATTGCCCTTTTTGGATGCACTCTTGATACTTATCTATGCCGCACCGTAATTTTAGGTGAAGCACCTTTGTACGGTAGCTAATACTATATATCATTGACTAGAATCTCCGCGAGTGGCCGTAGTGGTGACTTACCACATGCTAGGGAATAAGAATTGAACAAAGAGCCACAATTTTATGTAGGCATGAAGTTCTCAATAGTTACTGAACTTGGCCAGCAGATCCTAATACTGTAGTATTCTGTGTGCTGCTCGAACCCCTGCAAGTGGTTCCCTTGCTGCCTCCACCAAGCCGATGAGATAGAAAATGTATTTATTGTGGGTAGTTACATCACATGCTCGCGCACACACACTCAACTGCAACAAGGGTAAATAGTCTCTACAAGAGGAGAAAGGGTTTGAGACAAATTGAATAGTCAGGTAAAGTCAAGGCTCTAAGATCAATTGGTCTGCTGCAAGGAGCAGCTTAAGTGAGAGCGTAAATGACTCTCAAGTCGAGTCCTTTGGCGTTATGAAGGGGCGGCTAAATTGAGCCCTTTATCCTTGTGTAGAGTAATTTGAAGGATTTTTAATTCCTCAAACTATTTGGTCGTATGGATATCCTTTTGTAATCACATGAGCGAGTATTCTTGATTAGTCCAGTCCCTTGCCTCTTGGCTCCAAGTTGTTAGGCCGATCCACTGTAAGTCCATATTATACCCATAGGATCAACACCCTTCATTCCCCTTCTGCAATCTTACAGCAGCAGCACGACACGTCAAAGATTTACAATATTTCCGTTGGATTCTACCCATCCACTGTTCAAACAGTCAGGTGGGTTGAGTCATCAATATCTCGCAAACCTCACTCCTAGGGCAGTGAGAATGCCCCCGATAAGAAGGATAGAGATACTCCGAGGTATTGAAGATGGATGTCTGATGTGGACCCGACAATGCAAGAAGAGGCTTAAGGGCCAGTGCGAGAAAGATCCTTTCCTCAAGGTTCTAAAGTGTCAGGCGGATGAGTTAAGTGGTGGATCCCCGCTGGCGTGGTGTTGTGATCGTGATGTCTCACAATCTCCTGGGATCTTACAAAGTACAGAGGGGGCTATGGGGGGCTCTAGCAAACGTGACTTATTAGCCCGTGTGTATTAGTCCTTAATTCTTCCCTCATTGCCTCAGAATAGAGAGAAAGGTTGAAGTGTAGGGTATCAGTTAGGCTTATCCCGAGCTCGGGATACCCTTATGTAGATCAGGCACTAGCAAAGCTTGACGTCATTCGCGCTCCACCAACGGTTTGCGACGGGACCCACTCAAAAATGCCCCGCGATGATCTTGCCCCTCCATGGGATCCCGAGCAACTGAAACAATCTACAAAGTTTCTCAACTCTCAAAACTTTCACGCACTTCAAGATACGGATTCCTCATAGCCCCAAGTGATTCAAGATGGAGTTCGATACCAAGACGCGTATGTGCCCGTGCAGGGCGCGAAGAAAGCCACAGCTGACCATCATTGATAAGCCGTATCCGTAACCAGCGACCCCAAGTCGTTCGCGAGCGATTCCGTTCGACAGCGATGGCCTGTTATTCTGGTCAGTTCCATGACATGGCTTAACCATCCGGTACTGACAATCCATTAGACTGGTGCCATCGATGATGTTTACCGAGCTACCTCGAAGTCTGAAAACGCCGAGGCGCAAGCAGAGGGCAAGAAGATCATTGAGCAGCTCGCGACCCTCAAGTACGAGGTCCTACACGATCGCAAGCTCACGTACGAATACCCCTAATAAACTTCGACACACTCAAAGCTGACGACAACAGACCTATCGTTGACGATGGCTACACTGAAGAGGTCGCGGCCTTCAACAAGGAACTGGAACAGCTCGGCAACCCCAACTGGTTCGCTGTCCCCTGGCTCTACTCCGAGTGCTACATGTACAGGTAAAGTGCCTTACAGATCTACATCGTGAGAAATCGGCTAAGGGATCCAAGCTAGACGCATTAGCACTTTTTTCTCTCTAAGCAAGCATTGGAAGAACTACGATATCTTCGCACGCCAAAAGATGGACACCTTCCGATCATCACGGCCTGCTGTCCTCGAGCTTGCGAGCAAGTACAAGGAATTTATTCAGCAGTTACGCTCGAATAAGGAATCCACACATGATGCGGAGGCTGAGAAGCTCCTCTTCACTGAGATGTTTGAGATTTGTCTTTGGGGCAATGCGACTGACTTGTCCCTCCTCACTAACCTCACATACGAGGATATCCAGAAGCTTCAGGGTGCAGAGGCCCGAAAAGCCGCCGAAAAGAACATTTTGGTCAATGACCTGCCCAAGGCATATGAAATTCTGAAGAAGGCTCAGGCTGAGGGTAAGAAAGAGCGAAGAGTTGACTTTGTCCTCGACAACGCTGGTTTTGAGCTCTATGTCGATCTCATCCTGGCTGGCTACCTCCTATCTTCCGGTCTCGCCACTCAAGTTGTTCTACGCCCCAAGTCTATCCCCTGGTTCGTTTCCGACGTCCTACCTAGCGATTTTAGCGCCCTCCTCAACGCCATCGCCAACCCGCGAGCACTATATGAGACCCAGTCAGACGACGAACAGCTTCAGGATAAGACCCCCGAACCCCTGTCGGACGTCGCAGAGCAGGATCTGAAGTTCCTGTTCCAGGAGTGGGCAACGATGCACGCTGAGGGCCAGCTTATGATGCGACCGAACCGATACTGGACCGCTGCTGGCAGCTTCTGGAGACTGCCATATGAGGCCCCTGAGCTGCACGACGATTTGAAGGCCGCCGAGCTCGTTATTTTCAAGGGTGATTTGAACTACCGAAAGCTCACTGGAGATGTAAGTTCCTCAATTTCCATAAAGATTGCCTCCTACTCACACAAAGCAGGCCTGGTGGGACCCCACCACCCCCTTCACGACCGCTCTCGGCCCCATGGGCCCTTCATCCGGCGTTAATGTCCTATCGTTGCGAACTTGCAAAGCAGACGTGGTCGTTGGTCTACCACCAGGAAAGGACGAGGAGCTCAGGGCTACTGAGGGCGGCGGCGGTGACAGCGGTGCTAGGAAGTGGGCGTGGCATGGCAAGTGGGCTGTGGTATGCCTCTCACAAGGACATTAAAGGTGACCTCGTGAAGAAATATAGACGTTTCTGTTTCATGTTGCACATTTTGATAGACTCATGATAAAAGTATAGACGGATAGACTGGTTTTGCATTGCCTCACGATTAAACTTCTCGAAATACTCGACTATCTATCCATGCATCTCCGAACTTGCCACACCATCTTGTTACATACGAACGAGTAGGATCATGAAGTTGATGAAGAGCGCCCGCCTAGAAGAACCGCTTCGGCTCGTCCTGGTCGGACGTTCATTCTTGCCGAGGTGGCAGCTGCAGCAAAACGTCGGATAGGGTTTCTGAGATGGGCACTGGTACTATTTCGGCTAGGTAGGGGGAGGCCCAGTTCTGAATAGGACTATGTGCCTAATTTGGGGGTTTCTGCTCGTTCTTAACGAATGTTAGACTCTATCCAGAGTGCAAAATCCTTGCTATCAGTGAGAGGAGACTTTATGCTCAACCTGGTCGACAAACTTCCTTAAGACACCACCTTCTCTTATTCCATGTCCTCCTTACGCCTTAACACACTCAACGACCGAAACCGGCGCCCCAATTCGCTCATGCACCTCCAAAATCCTCAACCCAGCCTCCTTAACCAACCTCTCAAAGTCCTTCCTCGTCCTCTCCTTCCCGCCAATCACCAGCATCACAAAGTCAAAGTGCGCGGCCATCTGGCTCGGCGGGTTGCCGACAACTTGCTCGATGATCAGAAGACGGCTGTCTGGCGCCATTGCGCTGGTGAGGTGGCTGAGCATCGTAATGCAGAGGTCGTCGCCATAGTCGTGAAGACAACGGCGAAGGTGATAGATGTGTGCTCCTAAAGAAGTAAGTGACCGTAGAGAGGATAATATGAGAGTTAGAATACCTTTGATAGGCTGCTTGGTGTTGAAATCGTGAGCCATCATCTTCACCCCCTTCAACCCCTCCGTATTCAACGCCTTTGCCTCCTCAATTACATCCCCCCTATCCTGTACGACACACCTGTCCTTGGGCAACCACGTATTCTCCTCACAAATTGCCTGTACGGCATGGCCCTTACCGCCCCCCACGTCCACCAACACCGCTCTATCATCCCCACTCAGCTTCTCCTTTACCCAGCTGTAGTCGTAAAGCCCCGTCAACGGCATCATGGCCTCCACCACCTTCATAGCCACCATGAAAGATCGCATACGCTCCGGGTGCTGGCCCATGATATCCCAGACAGATTTTTCGGGCTGGTTATTAGCAAAACTGTAGGGATTGTGGGTCGGGCCTTGGGGTTCACGTAAGGAGTAGGTTGCGAAGTATCTCGGCATGAAGACCCAGGGCGTGAGGGTTTCATCGAAGCTAAAGAGTTGAGTTTACTCGAGCTTGAAGTATAGAGGGACGCTTACATCATGCGGAAGAAGGAACTGTAAGGGTTGGAGTTGGCATATATGATGGATTTAGGCGTGTGGGCAAGCTCATCAGCTCCAACCTGGCGAAGCACACGAGATGCTACAAGCATGCCGCCGACTCTTCCTAGGAAACTTATTAGACTTCGTTCTATTCTCTTAGCAATCAGCCTTACTGATTAGAGACTCATTCGCATCCAAATCCCGCGCAAGCTTCATGTACGAAACTGTCCCCTCAGCAGGAATTCTATCGAAAGCACTCCACTCCAAGAACAGTCGTGTAGCCGTCGCAGAGCCCATCACTCCAGCCTGCTCAATCCACTGCTCTTGCGGCAGAGAAGCTTCATAGAGAACTTTCTGGGCGGCTACTACGACTGCCATGCGCTTGGCTGTGTCCTGCCCGGCTTCATCGGTGATGTCGGTGTAGACATTGATGGCTCCTATGAGGCGGGCGAAGGCACTCTGAAGTCGGATTTTATCGACAGACATGGCGAATTCTCCTGCTTTCTTGGATCAATTTGATAGATTGAGTACTTTCGAGATGCTTGATGAGAGCTGTTCTTCACGAGTTCTCCAGCGACTTGGGCTTGATATATACCTTCTCAGCTACCTAGCCTCAAACTTCTCGATGTATGACCATCACGTAGCCAACGCTCTTGTCTTCTGGCGATTCCAACCTCTAACATATCCCGTTTCTCAAAGTCGGCAACCACCCCTTCTACGTGTATCACATGTTTCAACACCATCCTAAGCTCTGAAACCCTGTCTCGGTGAATTGAGCCAAGCCCTGTCAATTCAACCCACACTATTACCACCCAGCTTTACGGCAGCCGAAGGCCGCACGCCACTATACTCCGCTACCAATAGGCTGAATTCAATACAATGGACTTTGTCCTTCCCAGAGAAGGTCAGAGTGTCACCATCATCTTCGGCGTGCGAAAGAACATTGTGGGTGGAGGTGAAACCGCCGCGGTAAATGGCGGGGATGCAAAACACCGAATCGCGGATCTAGCTGAGTTTCGGTCCTTGAGACTGGAAGGATCGTTACGCATATTGAAGCAAGACTAAGCCTTTTTAGATTATGGCTGCAAGATGTTTTGTCCTCTTTGAAACTCTGCGAAACTGCGAACAAATCCCTCAGTTTTAATCATTTTCTCAGTTGACAGTTTGCGCTCAAGATGCGGCACCGGCAACTACCCCTACATAGCTGTTAGTATAGTTAAAAAGCCTTTTTCGGGGGGGGGGGGGAGGGGGGTCAATATGTTCACCTGCTATCGAAAACACTGCCCAAACAACGCCCGATTCTATCAGCTTCGGCGGGCAGAATCTACAGCTCGTCAGCACTAACACCTTCACCACGACTCTCTTCAATTGCAAAAGAACGAGAACACTTACAAAACTCCCGGCATCGAGAGGAACCTCGTCCAATACGACCATTGCACCAAGCAAACATACCCCATCAACACACCGGCGGCTACTGCACTCGCTGTCCTCTTTAGAAACATATACTTTCTCTTCTTGTCCTTGATCCCCACAGTCGCTCGTCCATCATTCGCAACGGTGACTCTCCACTGTCTTCCGGTCTCGTATCTCCTGCCCTCCACCGGGAAGGCGTCGCCATAGCGTTTGAAGATGGGCACGAAGGCGATCACGCATAGGAGCATCACTCCCGGGGCGCTCTCCACGTAGTCGACTAGATCCTCCATGTATTCACGGGGCTTCGAGCCAGAAGGGATGCGATGCCATGTCACGCCTGTGAAGATGGCTGCGATGAGGAGGAGGAGTAGTTCTGAGAGCATGTAGGTGATGTAAGAGTCTGTATAGGGGTACTCAATCCGTTCATCGGTCTTCTTCTTGATTATGTTCGTCCTATCCATGCTCCTGTCCCACTTCTTGCCGACCAAGCTCCTCAGAAGAGCCAAGACGATGAAGTTGAACCGCGGACGGCCGATGTATACGGTGAAGATATGCAACATATTCAGGTGCTCATACCCTAGCGTATTCCCCACCATTCCCGCAATAGTCGCATTCGCAACGAGCTGGAACACGAACACAATCGTCCAAGTCACTCCGACTGAGCTCCGTACACGCCGGCCTAGGTATCCTCGCGAGATCCAATGGATGAAGGGCCTGTATGCGAAGAGCGGCGTAAGCAGCGTAACCACCGTCTCAGCGATACCAAACGTCGTCATAATCCTCGAGCCAGTAGGACAGGACGAGGCGTCGGTAATGCTGCTCGGGGAGATGATCCATTCGAACGGTATAGGCGGGAGGTCGCTGAAGTTTTTACCATCGTACAGGCCGGTGTTGATGCCGAGAAACGGCGCGATAGTGGACCCATTAAGGGACGAGGCCGCGCCGGCGGGATACACGCCTGGCGGAGCGAACTCGTTGTCGTGTCCGGGACGAGAGAAGAGGATTCCCATGATGCCCTTGGCGATGGGTGATGATGCCCTTCAAGAACAGCCGTTCCCAGCTCTGGCGTCCGCCATTAATAAGTAACACAGAACAAATAGTCATTCTTCTAAGCACTGCCACCGTCGGAGATCCCCAATGTCCGTAAATTAGGGCCACCTTGTTGCGGTGCATGTAAGACAAGGATGTGAATCCTTCTGTGGGGCGTTTCCGAGCTTCAAGGGATCTGTGTCGGGTGATACGGGACCGAATTCGGCGTTTCGCGGCGCTCACCCTTCTTCTTTTCCCTATCCCTTGGGGTGTGCTAAGGCTGCATTGACCTGCCAAGAATTCAGTAGACCAATGAGATGAAGGCAAATTAAAGGTACTTATATTACCACCTATTTTGTATGGTGCCATAAGTCCCAGCAATCTCCCTTGATACATAATGCTACATCACACTTATCACATCCATGCCTTGTTTGACGAGGCTGAGGCTTTGGCTGCTGCCGTTGATTGAGGCTATCACCACTAAGCCCGCTCAACGGTGCCCTCTGGCTGCTACGGGTTTGAGCCTTTCCAAGCCGTCGGCCTTTGCAGGCTACGCAACGCGAATTCTTCCCTCTTTGGATAAGATTGTGCTGTGTTGTAGGTGTAAATTCGTCGCCAGTCCGAAACCTCTTCCTTGAGCTTGCTTCCATTGCATACTGTTTGATGAGGCTATCCACAAGCTCTTGACGCCATAGGCGCTGCGGCTTGTAGGGCTTCCATTTAGGATGACCATGAAGCTGAAGGATATAGCTATTGATAATAGCAGTATCCAAGAGAAAGGTCCACGCTATTGCCTGCCAACCGCCCCTACGAATTGCGTGGTCATATCCCTCATATGCTCTCATTTGGTCGCCGCGATCCACAGCATTCATTTCATCATTATAGGAAGCAGCTACGCTGGGCATCGAAATTTCCTTCACAGGCTCGTCACCAAAGAATTGCTATATTGGCCGTGTGCTTTGTTGGAGGGAGGAAACACACCACCGCTAAAGACAGGTTTATCCCCTGAAATCAGGGGACGCGGAACGGGCCTCAATATGTCCCACTGGGACTCTCAAAATGCCTGACTCAGGCTCTCAAATCTCAAAAATTGTTGTGTAATTCGGTCATGACTGCATTTGATCAAATGGTTCATAAAATTATAAAGACAAAAGGGAAAGAGTTTGTTGAGGAATACTTCAATTTAGTAATACATTTCAAGAAGGAAGTGTAAAGTCAGGGGAAAGTCTGCTTGTTCTATTCTGCTAAGGAAAAATGCATCCTTAAATACTTGAAGACTATGAAAATGGACCAATCACAGTGTGCGAGTTCCAGCGCCAACACAGTAGTAGGTTTACTAGGGCAATAACTACCCCCCGCGTCGGGTTCAATAAATGAAGACCTTCAGCCTTCCTTTTCTATGTAGCGACTCTTTTGGCAACAGGGCCTAAGGCACTCAAAGGTATATGCCCTAGCCACCGGTAGAAATAGCCTCTTTGGCCAATGACCTAAAATTTAAAGCCTCGAGGGGTTAGTTTGGAAGGGACGAAGGTTATCTTAAGAGACCTCCTAAGGAAGCATATCATATACTCATCTATAGCAAGATAACTGCCTAGAACGAAGAGCTTGAGAGACGCTTCCTATATATAGTCAGACCAGTGTTTTGTATAGTCAGATACAGAGCTTTTAGTGGTATGAGGGTTGAAAATACGGATCAGCCGATGCAGCAGTTGAAAGCGGTCAAAAGTCATGAATTTGATGATAGCATAAGTCGGGCGCTGACTGTCCTTTGCAGAAGTCACCCAATGGTCTTAAACCTTAATTTCAGAGTGAATTCCTATGTAAATTAGGATAGCAAGCCAGATATAGACTTCTGCAACGGACATTGCCCGCTAAGCCCGAATTCGAGCTAAAGGAAGTAGCCATCGCTGGCCAAGCTGCAGGAGGGATTCGGCCCATTGGTTCGTCCAGTCAACCCATTGTTGTACTAGCGATTCCGGTAGGAATTGCTGGAATAGAGAGACAGGGTCATTGGGCAGGTCCTGTATCTGAAATTCGCGTCTTGGAAGGTTGAAAGGTTCGAAGGCATCACCATAAGCAGGCTCGGCAGGAAATACAAGTCTGCAGGTGTTGTCAGCTGGCCCCTCCGGCTTGCTATGGGCCCGAGAGATAAAGCTATCGTCATCATAGGCATTTTCTGCCTCAATCTCTAATTGAGAAGACATTGTAGAACGTTTAGAATGCTTATGTATGAGAAATTCAATATGAAAGTTTGTTCTAAGCCTTTAGGTTCCTTTATGTACAGTCTCTAAAGAGGGGTATTTGTGGGGGATTTTTGTGGGTCAATGTCAATGCAGCCTTAGCACACCCCAAGGGAGGGTAGGCAACGGGCTAACGGAACATTTGACTTCGATGGGGTACGTCAAATTAAATCCAACTTCATATCCACAATAACGGCACGGAGGTTTGAGATAATTTTGACTGGGCCGCCTCTCCTTGCAAGCTTTCGTAGGGGATTTTACTTACAAGTACTATTCGTGTGACACAAGAATCGAACACTGTTCAGCCAAGAAACAACGATACGAGAGAAACTAGGTTTTAATCTTAGAAGTATGGTCAAGTTCAAGGCAAGCTCAAGGCTAAGGAGTGAAGTTAGTGCCGGGATATACATGAAGTGCTGCCTGTCATTTATTCCTCCTCTTCCTCCAAGTCCATCAGAGTATGACTTCAATGCCTCAGTGATCCCACGAAGATTCAGTAACTTGCTCAGGAATCATGTAGCGGTATCGCGAGGTGCCCCGAATCAGCCGTTTGAGAGACAAAATTCTGCACTAGTAGTACCTTACCTAACTGGGCCCGCCCGGAGATTTGTAGGGGGGTTGAAAGAATATCCTTTCACCCGCGTGAGGGAATACTCGCTTGCTGCCTCCACCTAGCTTAAAGCTTGTAGTGTGATTTCCTATCAGGGCTTTGTTTTAGTTAGTTATGAACCATGAACGGGGGACAGTAAATCTCAAGTCCAAGCTTAGTTGCGAGTAGTTCCAAGTGAGACCTATTACCTAATTAGGCCGAAAGGGGATGAACAAGCCTGGGATATGCTTCGTTATATATTAGGGATTAGGGTTAAAGGATAGATGATAGTTATAGGGTTAGATTTAGGTTTCAAGTTAGGGATAACTATAGGCTTAGTTTAGGTTTTAGGTTAAGGCTAGGTTTAGGGTTAAGTGTAGCATTACCTGTTCTGTTGTAGTGTCCGGGCGTCCAATCCGGCCATCTCGACGTTCATCTGTGGTGTCGGGACACTCAATTATCTGAAGAGGAGAAGTTAGAAGATAGAGCTTGGACAATGAGATCTGGATGATATACCTGGGTCAACTCAACAACTTGTGCAGTAGAGACAGTAAGTTGTTCCTTAAGTGCTTTGATCTATGAAACATCAGTGCGTGGTGAGTAGACAAGCAAGAGTATATCAAGACATACATGTTCTTGGGTCCTGGGTCTGCGATCATCGTCATTCGAAGCGTCGTGAACGTCTCTCGGTGTTTTGGGAACCTATCCCAGTGCGCGGCGAGGACACTCTGATTTTTTTGTCCCTGTTCATTGCACTAGATACCATTGCCGTCTTGTCGGACATCAAAGCAAATCGGTTGACACCCGATCTTATTGATATCAGTCAATGTAGATGGCATATACTTACAAAGCGACATTTTCCCATGAATGGACGTTTGTTAACGCCGCATTGTCGTGGAGTTGTGCCACGGCGTCGGCCTCCACTCTTACCAGCCTCTTTGAAAAGTCGATTCTCTGTGCCGATGGTGGTAGAGTATGGCATCTAAGGCCCGATGTCTGACCTTGACTACAACATATTAAAAACTTCACACATATCATTCTAGCAATAAGGACATTTTTTGCCAATCCTGTTCCATTCTAGTGGCTAATTTCCTAACTAATCCCAATCCCAGAACCCCCCCTGCCACCAAAATCCGATTTCCCAAAGCCATAGGTGTAAGCAAGTGTGGCAAAGGGACAAAAATAGCGAATATGAAAACTCAAAGACTCCAGTATCTCCCGTGGTTATACACTTGCCCTGTTCCCCAATCCCCGAAGGTCTAGACTCAACCCTGTGATCTCTCCCGTTATATAGAGCACTGTGAGATTCCCAGGAGATCGAGTAGCGTGCTAAGGTAGCGAGGAGTCAGCCATTGGAGGTGCACCCTCAGTCGCCGTCGCCATTGCCGTCGCCAACGTCTTGGCTGGCCGCTTGCTTCCAGGCTTAGGGCCAGGCTTCTTTCGTGGCTGTGTAGTCTTCACAGCTGCCGACTTTGCCGTGCTCGCTTTAGGCTTCCTCGGTACCTTTGCAAGGGGCATCTCGTCATCAGAATACTCGTTTTTGACGATCCGCTTCTTCTTGCCTTTCGTCTCAGGCGCCTCTTCCTTGACCTCCAAGTTATCCCGAATTGGATCATACTTGACGACCGGGAGCCTTGCTCGCAAGGCCAAAGACTTCCGCGTCCAATTCTCGACGTCACATTTGAGCGAGCTCTTGAGATTCGTAACTTCCACAGTGGACACAGTTTTCTTGGCCTTGCCTCCTGTAGAGCACACCTGCTTAGCAATGCCCTGCTCAGCTTTGAAGACACTGTGAATCAGCTTCTCACGATGCTTGTGCAGCTTCGTATGCAGAAGACATCGCGCGTCCTTGAGCTTCTGCGCGATCTGCTCCGCTGCCTTGTCAAACAGAATCTTCCCGGTGCGCTTCGCGTGACTATTCATGGCGGCGACCTGCCTCACACTCTTTCCTTTTCCTGAAACCCTCGCAGTTAGTTGTGTTGAGATTACTTCGTATTAGGCTGATGAATACTTACCGGTCTGTGCTTGGGCGGCACGGTATCCCGGCAGTAAGGGCTCGCAAATCCATTCTCTGGACTTTTGCCTGATCTCCCGGGTTTCACGGCGAAAGTCGTTGACTGCTTGTTGAATGGAAACTCGATAGTCTTGGGCGTAATTCTCAAGCTTGTAGATGTAGGTCTTAAAGGTAGCCTTGTATTCCTCCGGGAGAAGCGGCGACCCCAAAACCTCCTGAACATGCTCATCCACTGTTTCCTGATGAGCGCGACCGAACTTCTTCAGGTATTCTGGGAGTTTCTGGTTGTATGCCGGGCCCCAGTACACAATATGAGGTCTCCAGTAGTACAAGTAACTATGCTAAAGTCAGAAACAGCGGGGCATTTAGGATAGCAGCAATAGTAGGGTTCGGGCTTACGTCTTATCTCGCCAACAATACGTCTTCTTGCCTTGGCTACTGGTCTTGTATATCCCGCCGTTACGACGGACGCAGGCTGCGTAAGTGGACCAGTGCATTGCACTTCCATCAGCAGATTTGTTGTACGAATTGACGTGTTCAGAAAATCTTTGAATAGACCTGGCATTCAGCTCTGCAGGATTCTTTCCTGTCTCGAGGCTCCTGATGTGGGCCTTCAAGTTGTTCTCTATTCTTTTCAACTTAGACTTCACAAAAGTAAGCAAAACAAGGTTCGAGAAGAGTGATACATTTGAACTTACTTCCTTGAACATATCCTTGAGGTTCCCTATGGCATTTTCAATTCTCACGTACTCTGTCTCTGGTAGGCGTAATTTTACGTGCCATTGATCGATCGCCCACCCCTCAACCGCATCAAAGAGTCTTTGACATCGAATCAAAATGCTGTCGGCATGCTGTTCTCTTCTGGGTAAAGATCCTTCAATGATCCACCGCTGTAGATGACTAAAGCCGGTAGATGCAGTATTGGGGAATGCTGGCTCCGGTTTTCCTCGGATAAGGCTGCGATGAGCTCGGCTGCTTACCGGGAACACGCTGAGTGTAGAAGAACTTGTCCCTCCCTTCCTATTCAGCAAATCTCTGCGGTGTTGATCGAAGTCATCTCTAAGGGTGTCAGTGAAATCCCGGCTCCGATAGTCAATGCAGGCGCGAAGACACTGTTCCTTGAGATGCTTCTTCTCCAGTTTCAACTGCTTCTCCTTCTTACGCATCAAAGCCATGTTCTCCTTGTCTCTTCCGCTCAAGGTAGAGAGTTCGTCACGTACTTTCCTGAGTTGAAGACGCTTATCTTCCCAGTCTTCGAGAAGCTGGGGAAAGTTGTCAGAAATTGCATTCGCACCCACTTCATTGACTGCAAAGTCGAACCACTTCATCTGGTCAATCTTTGTAGCAACGACGCAAAGAGCATCCTCGTCGATCTTGCCATCGGCTTCAAGATCCATAACTTGGTCGTCTCTAAGAAGCTCGGCTGCTGTATGGTTATCGGCAGCTCTATCACACGGTGTGACGACCATAAGGCGATCCAGCTTGTTGTAGTACTTTCTGGCGACCTGAGAACGCGAATCAAGAGCGTCACTCTCCCCTGGTAGGTCGACTAGGGTGATCCCATTACAGAGGAGTGGAGCTCTCACGTATATATGCGCAATTTCGACCAAAGGAGATAGCAGTTGGGTACCGCGACGGTTTGCATCACCAACGTATGCTTTGATAGCAAACTGAAACTCCCGTGCAGTTGAGCGGCCAATCTTGAGGCGCTTATTGCGGAGTGGCTTTTCGTAGTTGAAGAAGTCAGTACCATTGACGCAATTGGTAGTAATTTCCGGAGCCCGATCGTTGAGCCCGAGTTCCAGAAGTCTTGACTGATCCAGGCCTGACCATCTGTGAATAACATCCAGCTGCTGCCGTAATCTCTTCCTCTCAGCTTGAACTTCATCATCCAGAGCACCATCAAGCTCAGCATCATCCCCTTTCTCCTTGTACTCCAAGAAGAAGTTCATAAGCTCGTGATCAACCACCTCCTTGCTCTTGAATTGAACTTCGGCAAGATATAGTGTCGATGGGTCCGTTGGGTCAGGATGATGATGAAAGCAGCAAACCGCCGCTGTACATGCACCATTCTGACTCACCGGCGCCAAGTCCTCGCCCCCTCCTACTAGGGCGTTGAGAAGAGTAGTCTTGCCCATCCCAGTGTCTCCGGCCTAAGACTGAGGTTAGAATCGACTTAAGGTTAGGACCAGAGGTAGGATTGAAGGTATGAATGAGGTTAAGATGAAGGACAATCAAGGTAGGCTTGTGTTTGAGTAGAACGTATCCGAGACTTACCACACCTGTGAGGTATTCAAACTTCTGGTTGTCATCCTCAACATGCGCTATTGAACATCAGTCAGCTGTCGCATCTTCGCGAAAGGAAGGCGATTTACCTAGGAGAGACATCCAAGATTCGAGATCGAACTCGGTATGCTTTGCGCCTAAGCTTTGGAACTTGGAGCGAATGCCCGTCAGCCCATTAAGAGCGTCCCGAACGGCCGCTTCTTTGGCTACGACACGCTCTTCCTGGCCGTGAAGCATGACTACAGACAGTGAATCGCAATCTCGAGCTTGGTTAGGACATGCAAGCTGTTGTAGTACAAGCCCGGCAGTATGCTGAGCCTGCAACGGCTCGTCTACACCAGACTGGACCAGACCATCGGCCGCAGCTGTTTGGCCTTCTGGTAGGGCTGTCATTTCTGTAACTGGTTGAGGACAGCGCAGAGGGAAGATTCCGTAGCGTTTGATCTTAGATGAGACGAAGCTGTGATTTAGGAGGGAAGTGCAATGTCAGCGTTGGGATTGTGATGATTAGGGGATGACATGTGCCGCTCAATAAATCGTTTAGCATGAAAAGGGATCGAGACGAATGAAAGGTGAGGCATGAAAATGACTTCGGTGTTGCTGGGGAAGGTCGAGGCAGGTTTGCGTTCAGCGATTTGGCGCCTCCTTGAAGTCTTGAAGAGCCCTTGCAAAGACTTCCTAGCGGAAACAAGGAAATTGAATGCGATGAAACGCACCCTGCAACGAAGCGTAGTGAGGCGGCTCAAAGGCTCAGGGGCGCACGAATCAAGCGTCCGAAGACCGGCACCTCGTCGCGCGAACGTTGTCTAGAGGCCTCTCTGTGGATGATTTGATTCAATGAAGAACATGTATTGATGTGATGGAAGGGGAAGGGAAAGGTGCTCGATTTGAGTTGATGCGTGGAGGGGGTGAAAGGTTGAAAAACAAGAAGAGAGGAACATCTCTAGATATAGGCAAGGAGGGATGATTCACTGCACTAGAAGATCAAATGCAGGGAGCGAGGAAAGTGCGATTGAGCGAGGCAGGCGTGGACTTGCTGCGGTTCAAAGACTGATGAGTTCTAGTTTGTGCTTTAGACTTATCTGAAGGTTCTTTTGTTTGGAAGAGAATTTACCTCGGACTTCTTTTAGAATCCAAGCGAATAGAGGGTATAATTGAGTGTATAGTAGCAAGCCAGGCTGATTGTGAGATCGGAAGGGTGTTCTCACAATTATCGTGATAGGCTTCCAAGGAGATGAGCACCCAGAACTTCTTATGGCCCAATGTTGCAGGACTTACAATAGGAGCTCCTTCGCACAGTCCACAATTCCTTCGGCTTTTTTAGACCTCGACTAATGTATAATGTCCACTCTAGAGCACCGTCCTTATGAAGGCTATTCGGCCATCTCTAACGCATCTAATCCTTTTCGCATCGCAGCAGTAATATTTCCGATATTCTTGAATCCAAACAAGTTGTAGTGGTGACCCTCTACATCGATGACCTCCTCAAACATGTTCTTGTCATACTGATCCCAGCCTAAATTCCTATCCTCCCGGTAGATATCGACGGTACGAACGCCCTCGCCTTCTGTGGGGGTATAAACCTTAGCACGCACCATTACAGTCCGCGGTCTTCGACTGGAGACATGCTCATCCCAGATAGGAAGCTGCCAGGTGTGGATCATGCGCCCAGCCTCAGCCATGGCTCGTTGGGAGAGGATCTGATTCTTCGTCTTTCCCTCTTCAGAGGTGTCTGGTGGTGCGATATTCACTGGTGTGGATGGCCATATGGGGTAGACACTGTCGACCATTAGGATGCCGATAATCCTTAAGCTGGAGTCCTCTGCTAATTGCCTCGCGATCTCGAGACTCAATAGCCCTCCTAAACTCCATCCGCCGATGATGATGTCTACACTACCATCCGGGTTCTTCCTACGAGGGAAGTCTGGGTCCTTAATTGCCTTCAAGATAAACCCAGAGTAGAGAGCGCCCATCTCACGAATCCCCCCTTCAAAGATGTCTCCACTCCGAAAATGTGGATTGTGAATGCCATAGACAGGCCGATGCAGAGCATCGAGACAATGATAGGCAAAGGTTGTACCGCCCCCGTCGTGAATCAGCTGGCGTCAAGTTAGCGCAGGGAGCCTGAGTGAGAGCTCGGAGACATCGTACGAACACAGGGACAGAGCGAGCGTTAGCAGTTGGTCGTAGCCAATCCTCTGGCTGAACAATCTCAGGGTTCTTCTCCATGGTTAGGATCCGTGGGCGAGAAATGGATGCAGCATCCGACACTGCGTGCAAGACCTTGCCCAGTCGTCCTCTGCTAATGAAGAAGTATTGGCGGTGGGAGTAGGTGTATTTTGATAGCGCCTGAAGTCGCGCAAGACGCAATCGGAGTGGGACCTCAAACCTCGTGACCAAGCGTTGATTGACCTGTTTGTTCCTCTACGTTCACTGGTATCGAACACTCAGAAAAAACGACTTCTTAAAAAAACTTCAATCTTCCAAGTCCTTAGTAAAATCCACATAGAGTAGATGAAAGGTGAGAACTGGTATCGAGGCTTATCGCGGCCCGGTCCACCTGCCGATAATTACTAGCCAATCCCACCTTAGTGCCTGGCATCCGAGGACGGCTTCGGGCCGTCAATGGAGGTACAAAGATGAGAGAGAGGCCAATAGGCGCCAGGGCCATCTCCCAATCTATCGACGCTCTCCTCACCACCTACACGCACTGCGATGTTTAAGCCCATCCGGGCTTAGTAGCATTGGAGCTGCCTAGTTATTTTGCAGAAGAGCGCAAGGGGCCAATTGATGTTTTCTCGCTATGGTGTCATTCAGCACCATATACTCTTATTCTTCGGCTAATCTGCCACCTTTGTTCATATGTTGCTGATCAATTCCACGGACATTCTACCACTACTAGTATGAACTCAACCACCGTTACTTCCTCAGGCGTACTCTCTGTCAAGTTATATTCTACTAATATAACATGCTCCATACCCCACTCTAATACTACTCAGTTCTTATCTTACCTTTCTTGCGTGCCAATCTAACCCTATCCTCGTCCGTTTGCCTACCCTCAACTAAACCATTACCTACCCTAAGCTTTCAGACTTAAAGAAGGAAATCCTTATTTAATAGCCTACGCTTTCCTTTTCATCTGAAATATTCCTACCATCATTTTATCAGCCCTTCCTCGTATGGGATCCTGAGGTTTGCTTGGAGAGAGAAGAATGCGCCGAGCTAGTTGACACTGCCAACCATAGCAAGCACTTATATTACCCACTGGCTTCTAGTATCAGACTATACCAGTCCGAAAATCCCATCCGGTCACGACCTACTCAGACATGTCACATGAAGCTTACAATACACCCTAAAGGCTTAGATGATGTTCCGACTAGGTGCAGGCGAGATCCAATTGCGGATCGAAGATGTTGAAAAATGAAAAAAAAAACGGGAACCACCGTGTTCGTAGATGTTTACGAGTAGTCTTAACTCCTTAATCATACAAGGCAACCTTCAGATTCCTATCATCATATACATCAACAATTAGGGACAAAGGCTCCATTCATCCGTCCCCATTTGCCTCTTCGCACCTAACTCGACTTGGCGTCCTCATCCTTCTTCTGCTGGGCATCCGGATCACTCCGCTTCGTCAAAATCTCATCAATAACTCCCAATTCTAACGCCTCTTCCGGGCTGAGGTACTTGTCTCGCTCCATCAGGTCGTTGATCTCCTCTAGGTTGTACTTGTCATATCCCTTTGCCTTATTCAAGTGATACTGCATAATTTTGTTGGACTGTTCTCGTATCCGCTGGATCTGGTTCGCGTAGATGAGAATATCAGATGCTTGACCTCTAGTTCCGCCTAGAGGTTGGTGGATCATGATGGAGCTGTGAGATAGCGAAAATCGCTTGCCCGCCTCCCCCCCCGCGAGTAGAATCGCTGCCATTGAAGCTGCGCCGCCGACACAGATCGTTGATACGGGCGACTTGATATATGTCATTGTGTCGTAGATTGCCATTCCTAGGTTTGGGTGAGCTTATGGATGGGTCGTCGACAGAAGGGACGCACCAGATGTGACAGAACCGCCAGGGGAGTTGATATACATCGTGATCGGCTTATCGGGGGTATCGGATTCGAGCCATAGGAGTTGGGAGACTATTGAGGCGGACATGTAGTCGTTGATCTCGCCATTGAGACAGATGATGCGTTCCTGGTCTAGGTCAGCGCAACGCAAGTCCAATATCGCGGCACCCGAGGGCTGCCTACTTGTAGCAACTTTGAGAAGATATCCCCTATAACCAATCAGTCTCTCGAAAGTATTGCGATCGTGAAGCGGCTCGAACATGTTTTCCTGCCAGCAGCCTGCGTTTGTCAGCTTTCAATCGAGACTGGGGGTAACCAGACAGCTCACCGAAGACTCTTCGATATAGGGCATTGGGATGTTGCCCATTGGCGGGGACGACCCCGACGCGCTGGAGAAACCAAAAGCCCTCACATGCTGCCGCGATAGCCCACGCAAAGCGGGCAATACCCTCGGTCGTAGAAGCATCTTGTGGGAGGTGAAGATTATGTTGATGGAGGGAGCTTTGAATGCGACGGATGAGTGGGGGAGCTCCAAGCTCGGCGCGTCCCTGGAAATTCCCCGACGGCAACCGTTATCTTATCAGTCATTTATGCTTCTCAACCCCGGGAAATTTCTCTTGATCCGCGATTCAGAACCGACGATGGAATGGCAACAAATACGATAAAACGATGCTCGGCGCTGTGCAGGCATGGAACTCGAGTCGCCAGCTTTTCAGCCCAACCTCGACGATGGATGACCTACGATAAGTCTAAATTGACTAAGGAGGCCCTACTCCAACAGGCCGAGTCTGGTCTTGGCTACGATGCAGATGGCAACCCTCTCAAGATTGACCCCGACGCGAAAACTGTAGCCACGGCAGTTGGTGACCTTCCCATATCGCCAATAATGGACCCAGCATGGATGCAAGCACGGCGTCAAGGGAAGAAGAACAAAGCCCAGAGACCTACCGGGAGGTTTAGAAGGAAGCTTGCGAACAATCCATATGGTGAGATGACCAGCATCCTTTTTTCGAATAATATAAACTGATCAAGCGAGTAGCTCTGGCACTGATTACTCCTCTACGAAAATGCGTTAATACTGGCACGATCATGCCGCGATTCTTCCTCCAAGACTTTGAGCTAGTAAAGTACCCGAATCCCGAAGAGACAAATCCTTGGTGGGCACCTGGACCGCTGGCTGTTGAAAGGATAATCCCTCCCTCTGAAAGGGAAGGGTCTCTTGAAAATAAAGTCAAAGAGGGGGAGGTCGCTGCCGAAATAAAAGCGGCGTATAAGGCGAAAGCGCCGGAAGAGCTTGAATTGAACGAAGCGGCGGAGATTTCTGAACTGAATCCAGCAGAAACAAGTCAACCAGGTGGTATAAGTTCGGAAATCGAGACTGAATCGAAAGAACATGCGACAGAAACATCGAAACCTGGAATATCGGAGACGACTCAACGAGAACCCGGATACCGTGCGCCCATTACTGGCTACACACTCGGGCGTAAAGCTGTCATTGATGCAATTGGAGATCCCGTGCTACAACGCCGATTACTGCCAGGGCTTCTTGCTCTGCGCCATGGAATGGCAATCAGACAGGTGAAGGAATCTGTCTGGCGAGCTGACATGGGCGACATCGTTCTAAGGATGATGCGTGAATGTGTAGTAGACTCGCTCATTGCACGTAGCGATCGTGGCAATCGACCGAACCCTTTTAAATTCGTCGAGCCTTGTGCCGACTGGGCAGACGTTCAAAACGTGCAAAACAGAGGATGTGTGCTTTGGCTACCCACCAAGCACGAAGAGCCGCACCAGTATGCAACGCTGGACGTGGGAGACGCCAAGTTCGATAAGAAGATGGCTGTACATAACCTAGCTTGGTTGCTTGGGAAGGAGGAGCTTAAGCGCTTGAAAGACTCAGCCGAAATGTTCCGTGATAATGAGCTACTGGTTTTGAAGAGGTGGAGGTCCGACAGGATGATTAACCTGCATCTGTTGCTCTGGCGGTTGCAGGGGTATCTGGACGGGGTCGAAGTAGAGTAATACCATGATAATTGTATAATCAAATGAAGCCCACGGTCATAGCACACTTGTCTGCTTCCCATGTCAGCTTCGTACATAAGTGACTTCTTGGTTATACCCACGCCCGCGCTGCAGCCCAAATCGAGAATCCTCTATTCGCTCCTCGTGACACTTCCATAGCTTGTGCAATGTAGTAACCCTCGCACTAGATTCGCTAGGTAGTAACCTGAACATTGATACACTAAGTTGCGATTCTGGCCACAGCTCCTAACACTTTCAGGCTCGATTTGATGAGCTCGTTCTTTGCTGCTCACAAGGTTCCAAAGATCTTGGGACTTGAGGACCCTGCCACTGCATCAGCAAGCACTGTTGCTGCAACCTGGGAGTTTCTGGTCGTGTAATGTAGCAGTTCACTAATAAAGCCAGTGTCCACACTCCATTACATGACTGTTGTACCGGGATAAACATGGACATTGTATCAGCATGAACATGGACATTTTATCAGTATAAACATTGGCATTCTATCAATATAAGCATGGACATTGTATCAGTATGAATATGGACATTGTATCAGTATAAACATGGACTTTTTAAGGTCCCTACCGTGACTAGAAACACAACTTAAGTCAGTCAATGTTCAGACTGCTGCTTCTACTGCACAAGTTGCCGAATTGACCCAGGTATATCATCTTGATCTCACTGTCTAAGCTCTATCCTCTACATTTCCTTTTCAGTTCACTGAGGGACAGGGGGTAAAGGTAATCCACAACACCACCCACAACACCCCACAGAATGTCGCGACAACCCAGAAGGATGCCGAGATGTCTGGACAGGTGTATTCTTTTGCCCGCGTGCCACTGAACACTCCATCATTACCATCTGTAGATAACAAGTCAGGTATCAGAGTTCAGACAGATGTTACGATCACACACCTGGGATGAGCCATCAAATGATGAATTATGTCTGATCGTGTGCGCTTTCATCTAGTACTGGAAAATAATGTCAGTAAGAGGTAATCAAATATGAGGAGGGTGTCAGGAAATACCATTTCGAGCAAGGACGGGTCAGTAACTTTGCTTCCCCAGATTGTCGCGACTTGAACCGCTGCGTCGGCAGCTTGATCAAGTACTGTAGGTGCCAAGGGCAAGGGAGTAAAGGGAGTGTGCAACTCTGATGTTCTGGGCGCGCCTTTTCTCCCCAGCTGGCGTCTCATAGCGATGTGGATCACATGGCGAGGAGCAGGTGGAATGGTTGGTACCTTGAACGCAGGAGTAGTACACTTTGTTGGTGCCTGATTGTTCTGATGCAGTGTCTGGACGTTCCTCGGTGTGGTGTCTGGACATTCCCCTGTGGTGTCTGGATGTCCTGTGTCTGGACGTCCTGTCTAGACATCTCGACATTCTATGGGGTGTTGTAGGTTAACGTTGCCATGTTTATACTGATAGAATGTCCATGTTCCTGCTGATACAATGTCCATGTTTATCCTGATTCGATGGTCGTGTAATGGAAACAACGAGGAAGAATGGCTTAGAGGCCTTCCGTGGGTTCATGCAGTGGCTTTAGCTGGACAGCCAATCATGGCGATCTGATTGTCATGCGGGGAGCTTTCCTGCGGGGAGCGTTCGCTCACTGGCTGCAGGTCACAGGGAAGATCACAGGGACCACTGTAAATATTTTGGCTTAAATGCCAGAGGGCCCGACATCGCTGAGAAATTCGCAGACCGAGTCACCTCTAACCAACTGCCCACTACGAGCCTTGTAACTGAGGGGACCGACACTCCGTTGCTGGCTTCCGTTACTTAGTCGAAGGAGACAAGATACAAGCCTCAATTGGCTGGCAATTGGTGTTGTCGCATTCATCATGCTGTCGAGGTCCCTGCATCTGCGGTCGAGAGCTCTCGGAGCTCTGGGCTCGGCGCCCTTGAGGAGTCATGGGTAGGTTCAGCCATTCTATCGTGACAAGCTTCATTGGTAATGGGCTATATACTAATTAGCTTTGATTATATAGACGTCTGCTCTCTACCACCGCTTTCCGCGCTGCCAACGATAAGCTCAACAAGGTCTCGGCGGCCATCACCCAGCCCAAATCCCAGGGTGCCTCCCAGGCCATGCTCTACGCCACAGGCCTCAGCGAAACCGACATGAACAAGGCTCAGGTCGGTATCTCATCGGTCTGGTACGAGGGAAACCCTTGCAACATGCACCTCATGGACCTCTCTGCGGTCGTCAAGAAGTCTGTCGCGGACGCCGGCCTCATCCCTTACCGATTCAACACCATCGGCGTCAGTGACGGTATTTCCATGGGCACCACCGGTATGCGATACTCGCTGCAGAGTCGAGAAATTATCGCCGACAGTATTGAGACGGTTATGAATGGCCAATGGTATGATGGAAACGTCAGTTTGCCTGGTTGCGACAAGAATATGCCTGGTGTCGCTATGGCGATGGGCCGTGTGAACCGTCCCAGCATCATGGTCTACGGCGGAACCATCAAACCCGGCTGCACTAAGTCCGGAGCGCCTACCGATATCGTCTCTGCCTTCCAGGCCTACGGACAATACATCAGCGGTGAGATCACCGAGGAGGAGCGCTTCGATATCATCCGCCACGCCTGCCCCGGTAGCGGTGCCTGCGGTGGCATGTATACCGCCAACACCATGGCCACCGCCATCGAGACTCTTGGTCTGACCCTTCCCGGCAGCAGTTCTAGCCCTGCTGAGGATCCTAGCAAGCTCGCTGAGTGTGAGGCTGTCGGCCCTGCCATCCGCAACATCCTA
Source organism: Nectriaceae sp. PG4201 (assembly GCA_023628695.1). Taxonomy (NCBI): domain Eukaryota; kingdom Fungi; phylum Ascomycota; class Sordariomycetes; order Hypocreales; family Nectriaceae; species Nectriaceae sp. PG4201. Next base: position 102,636 of record JAMAKE010000032.1, on the reverse strand, counting down.
AAGGAAGACATCCGACCCCGCGATATTATGACTCGCCAGGCTTTCGAGAACTCTATGATTGTCACTACTATCCTCGGTGGAAGCACCAACGCTGTTCTGCACCTTATCGCCATTGCCGATTCCGTGGGCATCAAGCTCGATATCGAGGACTTCCAGAAGGTCTCCGACCGCACTCCCTTCCTCGCCGACCTGAAGCCTTCAGGCAAGTGGGTTATGGCCGACATGCACAAGATCGGTGGTACTCCTGCGCTGCTGAAGTTCCTCATCAAGGAGGGTCTCATCGATGGCTCCGGAATTACCGTAACTGGCAAGACTCTGAAGGAGAACGTTGCGAACGTACCAGACTTTCCCAAGGACCAGGAAATCATCCGTCCCTTCAGCAACCCTATCAAGGAAACCGGTCACATCCAGATTCTGCGCGGCAGCCTCGCTCCCGGTGGCTGCGTGGGAAAGATTACCGGCAAGGAAGGTCTCCGCTTCCAGGGCAAGGCACGTGTGTACAACGCTGAGAATGACTTCATCACCAGCCTGGAGGCCGGTGAGATCAAGAAGGGCGAGAAGACTGTTGTCATCATCCGCTACGATGGCCCCAAGGGTGGCCCCGGTATGCCTGAGATGCTGAAGCCCTCGTCCGCCATCATGGGTGCTGGCCTGGGCAAGGACGTCGCCCTTCTCACTGATGGCCGCTTCTCCGGTGGCTCTCACGGTTTCATTATCGGACACATCGTTCCCGAAGCCATGGAGGGTGGTCCCATCGCCCTGGTCGAGGATGGGGACACTATCACTATCGACGCCAACAAGCGCGCCATTGACCTCGAGATTTCAGAGGAGGAGATGGATCGCCGAAGGAAAAACTGGACAGCTCCCCCTCTGCGGTACACCAAGGGTACGCTGAGCAAGTATGCTAAGCTGGTGAGCAATGCCAGCACCGGTTGTGTGACCGATGGTCCTATCTAAAGGGTTGACGGAACGGTGTTTTATATGTAACTATTTCTCGTGTTTTATCTGGGATCGGAAAAGGCGATTTAATACATATTCTGAGATCAGTTACTGGTGCAAATCTGTGAGGCTTGTGCTTTTTGAAATCTAACTACACTGTCTCAGCTAAACAAATAATAGCCTGGTATCTGAAAAGTAAGAACGGGAGAGGAGAAGGAAGAGGACGAATCTCATCAGCGTACAACGATCGTACATTAAGCGCGCGCGCAACAAAGAAATTCCCAATGCTCCAAGCAATGCATTTGCAGCCCCAGTAACGAGCGCAATACTCCCGCGAGCACAAATCTAAACTACCGTAAGACATCCATGGATATTTTTCTTCATATTTGGTACTTTCTGCCTGGCACTTCCTGCCTGATTCGTTCATTTTCTTGCTTTGACGGCCTCCACGAAGGCGACCTTATCCTTCAACGTGAGTCCAACACGCTTAACCCGGCTCAGCCTCGCTAGCGCTTCCCCTATCCTGTCGAGAACCCTCTGCTCCTCCCCAGAGACGGCGGCACCGGTATCATTACGGTATCGCAGCTCGGAGGGCAGGGGAGACGTGACGCCATTGGTCTTCGCCGCCGCAGTGTTCATCTGGCCCTCTGCAATGCGAACGCGGATGCAGGTCGTTGGTCGAGAGAGTAGGTTCCAGAGGAATTTGAACCATTGACCGGGAACGGGAGTTGTGACGTCCGAGGGTGTGTACCGGATGCTAACCGGGAAGATATGAACGTCGGCCGGGCACTGGAGGATACTCGGGCTAAAGGGTAAGATGGCCTTGCCGTTGGTGGTGCCAGACTCCGGGAAGACGGCGATAACGCGGTTCGGGTTCTCGTCGAGAAGGTCTTTGATGTCGACGAGCTTCGCGTTCTTGGGTGCCTCCGTTCGAACCGGCGACAAAGCCATCATGACTGCGCCGAGCAGCCCAATGCGCTGTACCTGTCGCGTGTCGGGGTACGACACCGTGAAGATAGGATCGAAGATAGCGGCCAAATATATCGCATCAACTGGACTCGTAAAGTTCGCCGCGATAACGGAACCCGGGTGCGGGACTCTCTCACGGGGTTGATTGGCAAGCGTCCCCCGTTTTACACCATCAAGTTGGAGGTCCACCCACCAAATACCCGGAATCCCCATCATGCCCCATAGTGCCAGCTTGCGGAAGACGACCGGTAGAGGTAGATAGTGGAAGAAGAGGAAGTAACCGAGGGTGTAGGTAAGGAAGAAGGGGAGGCGGAAGAGGAAGATGAAACCGTGGGTGAAGATCGATAGGGCGGAGAGGGGCGTTGAGACGGGGAGGAAGGGTGAGATGCCCGTTGCTGTCGGAGTAGAAATGTCAGCGCATTGCGGATGAGTTAGGGAGGGATGAAAGATGAATTACCCCGATCGCGGAATTGGCTATACTTCTCCATGGTGATATTGTGTGCGCGTGTGCTTTGAACGGAGCTTCGTGTAGGTGTCGGTGGTGCAGCTACCGAGACATCGAATTCGAAGGGGTCCTCTTCAGCGTTGAGACGCTGCTGGACGCAGGAGGCTGTGAGTTTAGGTAGGAGGGATCAGACGACTAAGATTACCTATCTCAAGGGAGAAAAGACAAAGTCTCAGCGTCGTGATCTTTTTCCCACAACGTCATGTCGCTCGATGACATGTGAACGACCGCCAACTCATCGCCCCCACGTCGAATCGACAGGTGGCTGTCAGCCTCAGCTGAGTCAGCTCGCCACAGCGTTAATTGGAGCGAGCCCCAGAACAACTGTCGACGACCTTAGGTAATCCAGCACAGAGCAGTGTCTCATCTCCACGGCAACGAGCTCCAGACACACGGCTAGTAAACAAACGCCTCTCGTCGCCAATCTATCGCACGCCCATGCTCGGGGCTAGACCAATCTGGCTCCGCAACCAACCATCCCAAAATAATAGTCGACCGTCCGTGTCACGACGAGAGCGACCTTCACCACGCCTTATACCACCGGTCGTCGACGCGGAGCTGTGCTGCTCCTGTTCGTTCCTGTGCTTGTTGTCCCTCTGCTTTGGCGAGTGCGCGTCCGCCGGATTATCACTATGGATGCTTCAGAGAATCAGGTTCGTGAGACACTAGCGCGATGATGATGGAGTTGTGCGACTGTTGATGAAGTGCTGACTGTTGCTGTGGTAGGCGTTTCGAGGCTCCAAGCTTAGAATACCGGCGCCAACGATATCATCACAAATAGGGGGAGGACTCACCGAATGGAGTGATTCCCAGCACAATGCCCGCATGCAATCCGCGATGCCTGTTGCCTCATCCTACAAGAGTCTCAAGCGCGAGATTCCCCAGCCTGGTACGCCTTCACCTTCTGGAGAGTCTTGGTCGCTCCAGCTAACCGTTGTCTCGCATCAATAGCCGCTCAGTCTGAAGCGAAGCGCAAGCCTCTTGCCGATCGCGCCGTCGAATATCCTTCAAAGCCTTCAGTTTCAGCTACTTCCGCCACTGGCCGATCGAGTGTCAAAGGCCAGACTTTAACTGGTATCTCCGGGGTGAGTAAACCAAGCTCTTTATTTTGTCGTGTCTAGGACGTCGCTATTTCCGCTTTGCCTTTGGGACTTCTATCACATATTCTGGTCTACTTCTTTCGACGAAACCTTCGGAGCCTCAACGCAAACCCTCCCGAGACGGCCACACCAGGACTTTACTGCATGGGATGCTTATCGAATACAATGGAAATCTTGGTTCGCTCGCTCCTCGTCGACGGACAACGATTTTGCAAACGTCGTTGGTTACGTCAACATTCTTGCTTAGGAAGGATCCATAAAAGGCGAGACTCTCAAAATGCCTGCCATCTCTTTCATTTGCGAGCCGTCGAGATCGACTCTATCAAGATCAGTTTCGTTGGATGGAGAGACAACCAGCTTCTTCACCAGGATAAAAGACCTTGGGTGCGGCCACAACTGAACGACGTCAACCACATGTGTCCCAAGATTCATCCTATTCACAACGGGCCGAATTCGAACATCGCAATACCTACACCCTAGGCTAGTTTGAAGGACCAGATATGGCGACGTCTTAGGTGTATTTATGAAGTCTGACCATTACTGACTGTTTCCTTTCAGCTCAAGCCACCTTCATCTTCACGCCAGTTATCAAATGCTTCGGCTTCATCAACAAGCAGCTTCGCTAAGAGCGTTGGCCCAGGCCGATATCACACTTCCGAACGACCCCACGCCTCAAGGCCGAGCGGTCGTTCTTCACATGCTCGATCCAAGAGTCAGGCACCACGACCTCGCACCGCCCACGGCATGCGAGATGAAGAGCGCTTCGAAGCACCTCCCAGCAATAATGGTACGACAGTCATTTCTCAGCAACGTCACGCCCCCCAGCTTTTACCTCCCCTTCACAACCACAAAGTCAGAACAGTTCAGTCAGCTTCGACATTATCGACTCGGAGAGATAGTTCTCTTACTGAAAGGTTCAACAATTTGAGTCTATACGATGACAGCTCTATATCAAGCGGGAATCAAGCGATGTCCCGACCCTCTACCCGCACTTCTTCACAATCCTCGACTATTTCTCATCTGTCAAACGTCACCTATGCGCGTCCCGGTAAAGAAAGAGACAATGGCAAGCCGGCTTCAACTGCTCGTCCTAAGGCAACCGAGGAGACTTAGGCAGTCCCGAAGACGCCCAGTAGAAAGCAGATCCAACGCAAGCTTGAGCAGGTCGAAGAGCTCTCTTTGTCAATCAGCAAGACACAATGCAGATCCCCTATGAAATCCCCCTCTCCTTGCAAATCGTTTTTGAGCAAAGATTCTAACTTGACTTCATATCTAGCCTGGGATGTTGATGGACGAGTGGTCGATATGGAATCACAGTTTAAGGAGTTGAAAGAGATGGTAAACACTACTCTGAGCGAGCGAAAAGGGCACGATGACGCGTTAGCATTGGCTAAGGAGCGAGGTATGTTACTGATGGTATTTCGCGACTTTGTGTTAACCCTCTTATAGCCAAGGAACTCGAGGAGAAGACTGAAAAGCTTGAACTGAAGAATGAGTCCCTTCGATCAGATCTTGACGCAGCTCGAGAAGAGGGACGACAACTCAGACATGAGATGGACAAGCAAAAGTGGGAGAATAACCGACAATTAGATGATCTCAGTAGGAAACATCGAGAAACCGTCGACGACATGGCTCGGCAACACCGATTAGCTGTCGATGAGCTAAGCCGAGAACTAGACCATCTCAAGGAACAGGAGACTAAAGAGCATGAACAACGAATAGAGGCCTTGACTCGACATTACCAGCAAGAATTACATGACGAGCGACAGAAGAAGGACCGAGAGATCCAAGATCTTCGAAACAGGATGGGCAACGAACATCAAGACCTGAATATGTCTATGCAGCGAAAGGACCGAGAGCTTCAAGAAGTTCAGTCACAGGTGGAAGGCCTGAAAGGAGACCTTGAGAGGGAAAGGTCCCTGAAGGGAAGTCTCCAAATGAACATCGCAGAGCTCTCTGCTGCCAATACGACACTCGAAGCCAAGATCAACTCCCTCCGATCACATGTTGAATTCCTTGAGTCAGATAGCAAGGCTCAATCAGATTCTTTTGCGAGCATGGAGGCTCGTCTCCAAGAAGCCATTCGATCAGCAGAGGAGGCTCGACAAAAGCTCATCAAGGAGGAGACAGAGCGACGAGTGCTTTTCAACAAGTACCAGGAGCTCAAGGGCAATATCCGAGTCATGTGCCGAGTTCGACCAGTACTGAATGAAGCCGAGGGCGAGCAAGCTAAGATTTCATTCCCTGACGAGAAGACATCAGCCGAAATCGTACTTGCTGGACCAGAGGAGCGGAGCAGTCTGGGCCACCTCACACGCAAGAACTACCCCTTCGAGTTTGATCGCGTTTTCATTCCCGGAACTCAGAACGAGGCGATCTTTGACGAAATTTCACAACTTGTACAAAGCTCGCTTGATGGCTACAATGTATGTATCTTCTGCTACGGCCAGACTGGCTCTGGAAAGACATTCACTATGTCTTCCGACGATGGTATGATTCCAAGGGCTACCCAAATGATCTATGACACCATCACCAAGCTGAAGGAGAAGTCTTGGGAGTACACGATGGAGGGTTCATTCGTCGAGGTGTACAATGAGGACTTGAACGATCTTCTGACACCCAACGACCGAACCTCAGAGGGTAGGCCGAAGAAGCTCGAGATCCGACATGATGAGTCTCGCAAGCAGACTTCAATCCTCAACTGCAAGTCTGTACGACTTGATAGTCCCTCAAGTGTGGAGACGATGCTTGCAGAAGCCCAGAACAACCGATCTGTCGCTGCAACAAAGGCCAACGAGCGATCGTCTCGTTCACACAGTGTGTTCATTCTGAAGCTCGTGGGCGAAAACTCTGCCACTGGCGAGCGCTGCGAAGGCACTCTCAACCTCGTTGATCTGGCGGGATCAGAACGGCTGAAGCACTCCCAGGCTGAAGGTGACCGCATGAAGGAGACCCAGAATATCAACAAGAGTTTGAGTTGTTTGGGAGACGTCATCGAAGCCCTAGGCAGAGGCTCAGGACATGTGCCATACCGCAATTCTAAATTGACACATCTGTTGCAATATAGCTTGGGCGGCAACAGCAAGACGCTCATGTTTGTCATGGTGTCACCGCTGGAGACACATTTGAAGGAGACCTTGACGAGTTTGAGGTTCGCGACAAAGGTAAGTTTCCACTGTCGCTATTCCATTGAAATCACTGACATTGGATGCTTAGGTGCACAATACCCACATCGGCACAGCCAAGGCGACAAAGAAGATCAAGGGGGACTCCTAGGATAACCCCTCCAAGACTTCTGTCAAACCCTCGTCGCCAAAGGCGAGTTCACGACGATGATGACCCCCCTCGCTTCAAAGATGTCTGAAACGCAAGGGGCTGCGAACTGTATATGCTATGTGGGAGTTGTGTTGTTTCTCAGGCAGGCGGGTTTTGAATGGACACTGGCCCAGATGGCTGGTTAGTTGAATGTATTGAATTGGACTGGGTAACGTAGTGTTTGGGAGTTTGTATAGTGGTATGGGAATGATTATGGCATTTTCTGATGATTCTCATCGGTGATGTGTCGTGCGAGATGCTGCAACAGGCAATCTACCGTATCAACTTAGCTGTTGTAGACCTACATGAAAGGAACCTGCTCCATGTATATCTCCAACCGTAATGTTGTCTTTGTACTACACTGAGGAGTTCTGCAGCAACGGCAAGGTCAAGAGACCGTCGTGCTCCATTGCTAGTAGGCCTGTTCAGCGAGTTATTGGGTACTACGAGTCATGGTCCACGACAGAGAGACACTGCCTCGGAATAGTGCCAGAGGCGGATCCCCTATGGCCAATATACGCATGTCATCTTCAGCTTCGCCACTATCAACCCGCATACATTCGCAATGCCAGCCGGTGGGGTGATACCGAGTACATAATGACCTGGATTGGGTCGCTCAAGCTGGTCCAGCTGGATGTCAAAATCTGGGTGGCGCTCGGTGGCCGGACCTTTAACAATTCGGGGCCGACGCAGACGACCTTTGGCGATCTTGCCGCTTCAGCGGCGCATATCAATGTTTATCTTGAATCACTGGTTAAGATGATGAATAAGTATGGGTTTGATGGAGTCGAAATTGACTGGAAATACCCTGTAGCCAAGGACCGCAATAGACAGGATTCAGACTATCAGAACGCTGTTAAGTTCATGAAAAGGCTCCAGGCCAAGATGGATTCAATTCTTAAGGTCGTGTCTATAGTACTGCCCATAAGTTACTGGTACCTGCAGAACTTCGACATGCAGAAGTTCGAGTCGACGGTTGACTAGTTCAACCTCATGAACTACGATATCCACGGATCATGGGACATTGAAAACCATCGAACGGGGCCGTGGGCCAACAGCCACACGAACCTCACTGATATCCAGTTGGCGCTGGATCTGCTATGGCGGAACGATATTAGTCCTAGAAAAGCCAACATTGGCATGGCATATTATAGTCGAACCTTCGCCCTGGCCGATGCTAAGTGCAATTGCCCCGGATGCCGCGTTAGTTCTGCCGGCAACCTAGGCCACTGCTCGAACACGGCCGGTGTGATCCTAAATTTAGAGATTCAGGAGATTGTCAAGAAGGAAGGGCTTTCACCGACTATAGACCGCAAGGCCGCCGTCAAGACGGTCTCGTGGGGCAACTAGTGGATGTCGTTTGACGATGAGGCTCCATGGAGGATTCAGGCAAACCTCGTACGTAGCTAGTGTATCGACGGCTTCATGGTATGGGCCCTCCGCCACGATGACGCCAATTCCACCAAGGCAAAGGCGCTCAATGCTGCCCTCGACCGAAAGAAGCCTGAATTCCCTAAGTTTGTGAGCAAGAAGTCTGGGAACCCCAGTAAGAAAACCGGAAAACTTCCTAAACTACGTCGCTAGACCAGTTGCTTCGAGAACTGCCCGGCCGGTTTCAAGCCGGTGCCTCGTGATGGACACAGGGAGGTTATGATGGACGCGTCTACCTGCAGTGGCGACCAGTTTTCTCGGCTATGTTGTCCGTCAAGCCATGGGCTTCCTACCTGCACTTGGCGTGGCCATCGTACCTCAGGCCATTGTAAGCCCGGCTGTAACGAAGGCGAGGTTGAAGTCTGGTCACTTCGAACAGGATGCTCTAAAGGACACCAGACCGCGTGCTGTTAGCGGACTGATGTCACTGTTGCATACGCAAAGTGCTACTGGACTGGCTGCATTGTGAACAGGGAGGCTGTCTGTGTCTGTGTCGGGGATTATCTGCACTTCGTAGTATCCTCAAGAATCGGCTCGAGAGGCATGTCGAGTTGCAAAGACGGCCGCAAAAGGGCCTACTGCTGTTCTAATTCCCCGCCTACCAGCTCGACAATGGATGCAAATGTGTAAATAAGGCTGGATACCTAGACAATGACAACGGGAAACTTCTATACGAAGGCGCATGCTACAAGGACTAGACCCGCGTAGCCTTGGAGAATGGTCTCCCTGCAAGAGAGCGAGTGCTATGGCTATAAGGCCTTTTTGCAACGAGCCCAAGGGGTTGTCTGAGCGCGACGGCGGCAAGGAGTGTACAGCAGTAACTCTTATCTTAAAGGAGCCTGGCCGGGGCAGCGCTAAAATTGCAATGAAATGGCCGTGGATCCCTACTAGTATGTACGAAGTACTGGACGAGGTAGCTAGCCTCGCAAGGCTCATCCTCATCCCTGTCATCCATTCACAGATCGCCACGGACAACACAACTATCTGAGCCAACCATAAACAGACGAAGACTTGGCAGCTAATAAGTCATACGATATCGGCGATGAGCGGGCAGAGCTCAATTGGCAGCTCAACTCAGTACTAGATGGTCTGAGCTAATCACTTACTATTGTGCATACACCAGACACAACTGGGAATTATTAGGGGCCCGCGAGTTCGAGTCCCCGATAGACGATTACCTCGAAACCCGACTGGCCCGGCCACAATACTCCAACCAGAGCGCCACGACTCCGTCGTGGGAGACATGCTCAGAACTAAGATGAGGGGACCTGGTAGCCGAAGCGAATCCAGTGAATCTTCCCTACAACTCTAGAGCCTCACTTCTGACTGCATCAACCGCTGAGCCCACTTCTTACCGGATAGACAGGTCTCGGCAACTCCAAGTATTATCCAAGGATACTCACGAGTCCCTAAGAAGGCAAGGTCTTCGGCTTGTCCACCATCAAATGGTTGTTGGTGGGAGCTTTGGGACTTCATTAGTCGACGCTGTTCTCGTAGGGATGTGGGTGAAGAAGAGTATCTACTGATATATTGATTTTTTCTTCTTCAATATAACGCTCTAACTAGAGCCTATTTTAGACTTCAATAATACTAGGATAATACTTACAGGAATATGAGATTCTAGTGAATCGTAGCAACTTTTGCAATATAAGGCTTCTGGAAGCATGGAGGAAGCAATTGCTCGCGCCAGTACCTTTCAGGTAATATAGTGGGCCTGAGGTTGCTGAAGCAGGGTAGATCACCACTAACGACCACCGGGAGTTTCACCCTAGCGCCAGGGCAGTGTGGGGCCGTTCTTGTGGCTAGCAATAGGCGCCGGCGGGCATTCAGCATCAGCTTCAGCTTTGTCTGCTCTTCCAATATTGTTTGGAGATATCCTTCAGAAGAACGAGCCTATGTCTACGAGAACGGGGCGGCATATTTGTGTGAAGACAAGAGTGTCGCCTCATGCTACTCGCTTGAACGGCAGCGCCTCATTTCTTGACATTTAATCACCGCATCTTCCGAGCGACAGCCTGCAGGACAGCGTTGGTCGCTATGAAGCCGGCAGCAGATCAAATCCCACCTTGAACCACCTCCTGAGGCATAATCTTTACCACACACTGGTTCCAGCGTTCACTTGGGCAGCAATCATAGACTACGACATAGATGACCGGGCTTAGTTCCACCATGACGAAGTCCTCGAACGGGTTGGGTGCCTCCATGTGGGCGAGCGGTAGGACTCATCACCCCAGCCCATCCTCCCATCATTGGGACCCTCGATCTAGGTCGCTACCTCCGCCCTCGGTTTCCTCTACGACACCGTCGTCGACGATCCCAGCTCCGTCCGATAACCCCTCCACTTCCGCCACTGCCTCTGCGCCCGCTACGGGGTCCGGTAGCCGCCTATCGCCAACCCAGGCCTTCCACCGCTTCGAGCAGGCATGCCATCGTTTACGATGGAAATTTATCGATTTGCAAAGCTCCTATCAAAGGGCTATGGCACCTGAGGAATACGGCTTCTCACGGGTCGATGCCGAGCGGAACTTCAAGGTGGACTTTCACGAATTCTACGCTTGGATTGAGCAGGCTATAGTGCTGCTTCTGCTGATCTTCGGCGTTATGATATCGCGAGGAAACGGCGGAGGAGGCAGCTATGGACACGCCTACCATCACAATGTGCTGAGGGCGCTAGAGGACAAGTTGTGCCCAGTGTATGGCGCTTTGGGGCATGGCGACGTAAATCAGGCGCTGTGGAAGGCGAAGGAGCTGCGGAATCGGTGGAAGGACGCCGCGGAAGGGCACGAGACCCCACCGCTGAAAATGTATGATCTTACCTGGATCGTAACACAAGTCCTTAGCGGATTGGAGGTGGCTTATGGCATCGCTACCGAGGAGGTTGAGAAGGGGAAGCTCGAGGATGGGATGAGTATTGAGGCCGGAGATAGCCGTGATGAGGAAGAGTGGGAGTGGATGGTGGAGTCAATGGACTGGGAGTCTTGAAGTCTTGGAAGAGGGAGTGATTTACGGAATCTGGAGTATCAATGGGAGATGGAGAACTGGAGTTGTGTTTTCGGTTATGATCAAGCGCCAGGATACAATTGGCGCGCATACACTTGGATGGACCCCATTAGTTGGGTAACGATATGATAATGATCTGGAGATGGAATGATGGCTACAGAGTACAGATACTTCGACCACACATGTCTGGGGATAGAATTAGGCCAAACGCCTGGACGCTGTGGGGGTTGGTCATGTTATTTAGGTGCCTAAGCGATACCCTTGTTGCATATAGATCAACATGACTCCCGAATGATGTGAGACAAGGAAAACGGCAAGCATTTTCGTTCAATTAATCAGCAAGGGGCTGGAAGCTATCTAACGATGCAAGCACTACAGCACTGCAGACCAGCTTTCTCAAAGAGCAATCCTTCAAATCTAATTGGCGCGCATAGGGGATGCTGAACTGCATGAACCGTGCCATGAAATAGGCTTCCTAGACCGCAGTGTTTGACATGGATGTGGGCTCTTGGGGAAGTGTACGGGTGTTTGGTTTCGTTCGTCTGAATGGCTCGGTTAGGACATGTTGTTGACTGAGAATATCAGACAGACTCGTTAGTGAAGAACAAAATCGAAGTCTACCACTTGAGCCACTAGCGGACCCAGATACATCCCTGAGTTAGAACACAGGGAGAGACCCGGCCCAGTAACTAAAGCGGTGCCTCAAGTAAGACGTGAGTAGTACATTAACGTCGCGGCAGTCTCCTGGGGCTAAGAACACCAGCTACAAGATGGACGGATAAGCTTCGATACCACACGAAGTCATGGAACGTGATGCTTGAACCATATGGGACATGAGATCTTGCAAAGCTTGAGAAGAATAGAACACGCACGGAGGCCCCATTGTGGTCATCCTAAAAAGAAGGATGAACCTTACACCGATGTTTACTCTTATTCTCTTCTTATTCCCGAACGCCGCTGTCAGTCGTAGTACATCTCCCCATCGCAGAACTGGCAATGTAGCATTGAAGGTCGTTGATCTTCTCCATCCTCCCTCTGCAGTGGATCCTCTCCCCTCCTCCCTCCCCGCCTCAAGGCCATGCATATCCCTTCCCCCAGTCCCCAGATTCACCATACGAGCGTAGACCCATTCCATTCCCCAAAGCCTGAACGTAACCCTGACTCTTGCCATGGCACTAAAGTTACTGCCGCTCGAGTAAAGACCAAAGCTAACGCCCAGCTGGCTGCCGGTGTGTGTGCCCATGCGCCTAGAGGAGATATTTGAACCAGGATTAGGTGAGGTGAGGTGAGCACTGGACTTAGATTCTTAGCCTCGGGGGGGCCTGTGCTGGTTGCGCGGATCCGCAGACTCGGACCACCGCGATGGGGGAGCATTGGGAGCATGTACCGGCGACTACAGATGAGGAAGTTAAATAGAGGCCAAGGGGAGTCTCCAGATGAGTCGTGGCCTTGTGTTCCTCCAGAGCCTGAGTTGCTTCTATCCCCTCACCAACTATCCATCCTTTGCTATTCCAATTATAAGTCCAAAACACCATGAAGTCTTGGCTAGGTCGTGGCAAGGGCGTCCGCGTAGGCATCACTGTCTGCTGCTTGATTGCCTTTGTCCTCTTCGGCTACGACCAGGGTGTCTTTGGCGGCATTCTTCAAAATGAAGACTGGTTGAATCAATTTGGCCATCCTTCAGATTCAAAGACGGGTATTATTGTGTCTTGCTATAACTTGGGGTGTTTGTCGGGCTGTATAAGTGAGATATCTACCTTCTTAAAAATTACTGGGGAAGGGTGGGAGCTAATCAGGATGAAGTCAATTTCTTCACAGCCGAAAAACTTGGTCGGAGACGGACTATATGGGTTGCTATGTCTCTTGTCACTATCGGTGCTATTCTCCAGACCACGGCCTATACTGTTCCTCATCTTGTCATCGGTAGAGTCGTAACGGGCTTTGGTACTGGTATGAAGACCTCTACCGTTCCCATGTAAGTCACCTATTCCTTCTCCTTAGCTTATATCACACTTACACCGCAAGGTACCAATCTGAGCTTTGCGACCCTAAGTACCGCGGTCGCCTTGTTGCCTCAGAATCCCTTTTCGTCGGTGTCGGCATCGTTGTGGCCTACTGGTTCGACTTTGGTATGTCCTATGTCGGCGGTGCCGTTGCCTGGCGTTTCCCCATAGCTTTCCAGATTATCTTTGCCCTCGTCGTATGCGTTCTGGTCACCGCTCTCCCAGACTCTCCCCGTTGGCTGTTCACGCACGGGGACCGCAAGGGGGCCGTCGAGGTGATGGCGCTGGTATACGGCAAAGAGGAAGATGATCCTTGGATTGAGGAGGAGATCAGGGCTATTGAGCAGGCCATTGAAATCGAAAGTGAATCACAAGGAAGTTTACTAGATTGTTTCCGAAATGATCGCGTCAAGACTGGCTCGCGTGTATTCATGGCGTGGGGAATGCAGTTCATGAACCAGGTCTGTGGTATCAATTTGGTCGTGTATTATATCCCCTCGGTGTTGGTTCAGAACGTTGGCATCTCAGCACACCTCGCCCAGATTCTTGGAGGGTGCATCCAGATCATGTTCATGGTTGGCGCCATCCTACCAGCCCTTGCTCTCGATCGCATGGGCAGACGCAATACCATGATGGCAGGATGCGCGGGTCTGGGCTTTTGCATGATGATGGTCTCCATCCTCCTTTCCCGAGCAAATGCCCCTAACGGCGATAAGTGCGCTTCTGCAGCGGTTGCATTCTTCTTCCTCTATCAGCTCATCTTCGGCTTCTCCGTCAACTCCGTCCCCTGGGTGTACGTCCCTGAGATTCTCCCCCTCAAGGCTCGAGCTAGGGGAACTGCCATTGGAATATCGTCTAACTGGCTTTGGAATTTCGTCATCGTCATGATCACGCCGGTCATCATCAACCGGCTCCAGTGGAAGGCGTACCTTATCTTCACAGTCACCAATCTCATCTTTGTGCCGACGGTGTACTACTTCTATCCGGAGACGAGCAACTTTTCACTAGAGCAGATGGATCAGTTCTTCTCGAGTGGCGAGAACCCGGTTAAAGTTGCGAGATGGATGACAAAGGAGATGAAGGCTGGGAGGTTGATACGTCCGGGGCAGGAAATTGATGTTGGTGAGAAGGGAAAGGAGCCGATTGTTACTTCTCATGACGAGTTATAAGGGGGTTTGCTCTCTATTTGCAGACCTGGGGAAGACAGCGAAAGTCATCCCTGGAAGGCAGTTATGTGTTATAGTGTCGAAATCTTGGGATCTGGGGAAGAACTCTCTTGTTTCTCAAGAAGTAGGTACTAAAGGTGTTTCATGTAACATCTTGCCTAACCCCGGTCTGCTCTTCATACCTAAGTCTCTCTCCGTTATTATCGACGCCCCAAGTTCTACGGACTGTAAAGGATCATCACATGCGAACTGAATACACGCAGCTACTGAGTTTATGTGCCGAAGCGTCGTACAGCTCCGGCCTCTATCAATGTTGCTTGTACCACTTGCACCATTACCAGTCGATACTCTAATTGCCCCGATTTCTTGTAACCAAGTTAAAATGTCCGCATGAGACTGTTTTCGTGATATGTAGGTAAATCCGCTTGTGAACTTAGCTTGCTGTACTTGGCCGGCGGTGTTGGACAAGTACCCGTGAATACATATGGATACCCTAAAGAGACAGGCTTCTGTGTGACACATAAAGGTATGGAACCACGAGTAATTGGAAAAAGTCGAAGCCCATTCGCTCATGGTACACTTTGTCGGGTGATAATGTTGTGTTTGCTTGACGGTCGTCGCGGACATGGTTGTACGGATAGTGTCAATGGTGTAAGTCGGACGAAGCGGTTAGTGACAGCGTATGCTACCAGGCTACGTGGAAGCTATACTGGGAACCTTCTCTAAGCTTTTTCTGTAATCCCAATAAGTCGATACTAAATCTCAATCCTTATTTACTCACTGACCCCCCATTCTGGCCTTACAAGCTCGATCATAAACTCAGAGCAAATCTTATCTAGACTTAAACCCTTACTTTAAGCCCATTTGTATAATATGTCTAGTTTTGGGAACTCGATCTTATGTCCCCCGTGGCCATTCAGCATCAATCTCATCATTCTTGGTGTCCTTGTTCTCGCCTTTGGAGGAATCGCAACACGCCCATCCTTCCCTCAGAACGCACCCAAATACATCAAAGGATGGCCGATTGTTGGCTCCCTGGGTTGGTTCCGCGCCCGAAGCGACTTTCTGAAAGAAGGGAAGCAGGCTAGTGACAGCGGACAGTTTAGCTTCCACTATGGCCCTCACGCTATCGTCGCGGTGTCAGGGCAGAGTGCGAGGGCGACTATGTTTGCGCAGAGAGGGATGGACTTCTCGCAAGGGTGAGTAGGATGAGAAGTCGAAGAATATTTTGTTGACATCTTTGAAGCTTTCAGAACTTGTTCGCCGCTGGGCCAAGCATTAGACTCCTACATGGAAATCTCGTCTCATACTTCACCAACACTCTCAAACGCTTCATCAACAAGGAAAGACTTTCCGACGCCCTCTTTTATCTCGTAAACGATACCCACACAATGTTAACAACAGAGTTCTCCGAGCCTAAGGGCATCATCAACCCCTTTAATGCAATGTGGACTCATATCTACCGTCTTACCCACCGCACACTCGGGTGTCACGACATCGCCGAGGGCCCAGCACTTCTTTCCAGGACGTTAGCGAGGTTCTCCAATATGGAGAAAAGCTCAGCCTTGGAGGTCATGTTCCCATATTTGCCCACACCTGGTAAGGTAAGGAAGTTGTATGCAGGAGCAAGGCTGTATTGGGTGCTCAGAGGGATAGTGGAGGAAAGGAAGCGGACAGGAAGAAGGAGAGAGGACACAATGCAGGTGTTGATTGACCAGGGTGAGGATACTGTCAAGATCTGCGCCGTGAGTATTCTCATTTCTGAATCCCCTACCTCAATCTTACCACCCGCTGTACCCTCGATCCAGCCGACTCAATCGCAATTTAACCCAATACGAGCAAGCTAAGGAATAGTTAGTTCACAATCGGTGCCCTCTTCGCCGGTGTGATCAATACCGGCCTTAACGCAGCCTGGATCCTCTGCTTCTTGGCCCAGGATCGCCACTGGTACTCCCAAACTCAACAGCAGGTTGATGCCGTCCTCTCGAGGTACAGAGGTTATGAGACCGAGGACCCAGTCGAGATATTTCGACGACTGACACTAGAGGAATGGGAAACCGAATTCACCTTGATTGACTTAGGTCTGCGGGACTCCATCAGATTGAATATACCCGGGGCGTCGATGAGAAAGAATATTAGTGGAAGGGATATCATGATTGGAGACACAGGGGAAATAATTCCCAAGGATGCGTATGCAGTGAGTACAGAGATCAGGAGACAAGACCTTGGTAATGATACGCTTAGGTGTACTTGATGGACGATGCACACTTCAATGAGGAGATATACGAGAATCCTTGGCGGTGGGATCCAGGAAGATATCTGCCGAATCGAGCGGAGGATAAGAAAGCCCAAAACGCCTTTCTGGGTTGGGGCACAGGGCTACATCCATGCTGTAAGTACACCATAATGAAGCTATCCACCCTCGTCACAGCTCTATTGCTAACCTTATTTATGCAGTGGGGACAAGGGTACGCCGAAGCATAAAACGAGAATTCAGAAGACAGCTAACAGTAAACAGTTCGCCAAATTAGAGATCATCGTGTCCACGGCCATGTTCATGGCCTACTTCGACTTTGAGCTTTGTAACAAGGATGGGAGTCTGAGAGAGGAGCCCGTGAAGGTAGTTGGGCGGAATCATATCGGGGCACAAAGGGCGGAAGGGGAGGTTTATCTGAAGTTGAGGTCGAGAACTTGAATCTCATGGAAGGGTGTTGAGGGTTGAGTAGACTAGATATTGAGTCTATGCTGAAACAATTGTTGTGGAGATGATCAAGCTTGATTATATTTGACGCCGGGTTTCGGGATAAAGGGGTTTCCAGAAGACATGTCCTAAGTGGACGAGTTCAATTTCCCATAGCCATCGGTTGTCCAGGCCCATTTTGAAACAATGTAGACCAAGTTTCTCTGACTTCCCCATTGCACCATCAAGCTCAACCATTGGCCTAGGCATTCTTTCCAGGCACCTCATCGCCGCCAACTCCCCCTTCCGTGTTCTTGGAGCTGACGTCTACTTCCGAATTTCGCTTCACGGCATTTCTCTCAACCAGTGCTTCGATCTCCGCAACAAGAGAGTTGGGTGTCCGCGCTCCAGTGCTCAAAACACGATCCTTCGCCAGCGATCATTAGTAAGCCTTGCCTGCATGGCCTTTCTGAGAGAGTTGCTTACCTGCCGTGGCTCAGGATCGTTCATGCGTGAGTGGTCAGGATCTTCGAGAGGTCTGTCGGTAGCTTCGTTTGGTTTCGCGGCGAGGTTGTAGTGTTTGTCGAGGAGGCCTTGGGCGACATCTGCAATATCATCAGCTCTTATATCAAGAATGTTGAGAGTGCAAGATGGAACAAGGTGAGAGTCCATACCTTCTGCGCTATCTGGAACCGGTCCCTCACCTACGGTGGTAGGTTCGGACTTGGAGAGGTGCCGGGTGACTTCAGGAGTAGTCATGATGAGAAGATCGAGAATAATTCAATAATATGAGTTTCTTGTAGGTATAATGGCATTTTTATAAACATCCAATGTTATTGTGCTGGTCCAGTCGCGAACGGTAGTAGGGGATAAAGGGCTTGAATGTGACTGCCGCTAATATTAGGAGATGAGGTTCTAAGGGAGTAACGCCTCGACTTTTTGACGTCACTAAGGTTGTATATGAAATAAAATCCTTCCTTTTATGTTAGCATCCTTGTGAGCATCGGTGTTATGGTGTCGCATACGTGATTGTGCATCTCTACTGAAACCAATGTTGTGCTACAAGAGAGGCCTTCGCATGGAATTGAATAGAGACGTTTACACAATACGGCTCAATAAGACCGAGAAATAGTGAGTTTCCTCACAATTAGTTCCAAGAGAGTGAAGCTGGTCGTAATTGGAAGCGCAGTGACCTAACATTACAACTAGATGGCTATTGAGAGCAAAAGCCGCGACCTGCCTCGGAAGCTGTAGGGTAAGTCAGCACGCGGGTCTGCCCGATGGACCAGAGGACCAGATATTCCCACTCTCTACTACATCCTACATAAAGCGCAAGCTTCGGCCTAACTTAGTCGATAAAGGTATTAGAAATGGTTCCTGATGTGGGTCCTTAATATGAACCTAGAGACTGAAAGAGATGCTAAGATCACTCGCTTGGCTGTCCTCCGACCTTCACACCCAGGCAAGGGTAGTAATTTCGTTGTTACAAGCATCCCGAACAGCCCTACCAAGGGTCAACCACCATAATGCGAACTTGATTATAGCATTCAAATACCCCTGCAAGACGCTTGGAGCTAACGAAGTCGCGTGGCCTTCATGCAGGATTCTTGACCATATTCCCGGGCTCTTGCCCCGCATTCAATCAGGTGACACCGCGGAGCGCAGGATGCTAGCTCCCGACTACTGCTTAGGTAGATGTAGTATGCCAGCCTCGACAACGACCCCATTCTCCATTTGCTCTTTCTTGTACGATTGAGTGAAGCTCACGGATGTTAGAGCATGAACCACGAGCAACTCCTACTCAATGGTTAACAGTGGCCGGCGCCTGATCCCAGGAATCAGCAGCTACAGGAACGGCAACATGACTCCCCAGGAGGCCGGGACCACTCCCTCCGCTCGCCCAACGACCTCGGTTTCAGGACGACGATACGCCCGATCCAGAGAGGGCTGTTTGACCTGCAAGTGAGTCTTCCATCTTTATTTTCAGAGAGGCCTTCCACTGACTTCTCCCGTAGACGCCGTAAGGTCAAATGTGATGAGCAACGACCCAGATGTTCTCATTGTGAGCGTCTCAATCTTGAATGCAAGTGGCGTGCAGTACAGAGGAGGCCACCGCCCCAGGTTGATATGAGTGGCCCGACGCCAGAGCAGACATTTTCACCTGGGACCGATCACTCGCCTAGCAATTCCGCTTTCCAGCCTTCTCACGCTGTTGACGAGGTCTTCGACTATGCGAGCTTCATGTGGGATTCAGGGGACTTCTGGCAGCAAGTCACTCCAGGAATGAGCCAGAATGTTGGGCTTGATGCACATATGCTGGTAAGTTGTGAATGCAGATTCTTTTGAGCTGGGATCTATGATTGAGTCTTGGGGGATATGAGCTTGCACATGGCGGGGCTAGTCTGGACCAAGGAGAGGTTGAGGGTTAGGCTTGGGGTTTGGTTTGAGGTTAGGTTGGAGGCCGGGACTTAGGCTAGAGTTCATTTTCTGGACATTTAATCTCCGAGGATACTGACACATACAATAGGCAACTCATTCGCAAGTCACATTTACAGACCGAAGCTCATTCAATAACCCCTACCCGGCGCCCTCGATTACACAAAGTAATGGCAGCCTCTCCGACAAACCGGTCTTACCCGCAGGCAGCGACAAGCTTATGGAGTTCTTCGCCAGCTCCGTGAATCCGCCGATTTTAGCTGAAGTTGAGGCACAGAAGAAGTGGGTAGCCATACGCCAGGTTATTGTCGAAATGGCGAATAGCTCCCACATGGTGCGCTGTGCAATTTTGGCATTCTCAAACGTTTTGCTCTGTCGACGAGATGGCAATTGGACTATGGGAGAGCAGAATTACTACGACAACGCCGTGGCTGAAGTGGCTTCGCAGGATGCTTCATTGTTGACCGAGCACAGTCCCGCTCGCGAATACCTCCTCGCTGCCTTGTTCTTTCTCAGCTATATCGACATTCTGGAAAGTCGACTCGATGGCGCGTATTCAAACCTCAAAAAGGCATACTCGCTATTTCAAGGGAGTAATAAGACTAGCTTCACATCCGTCGAGAAACAACTTTTGTTATGGATTCGGCTTCTCGACGCGCGGGCCGTTTCGGCCGGTGGTGACGGTCTATTCCTATCCAAAGACGACGAACTTCTGCTTGTGGAGGCATCTCCAGCCAGCTTCGACGGGGAAGCGGACGACATCTCAAAACAGGACGCGGATGGCGATATCGAAGATGTCCTGTTCCAGGTTCTGTACCAACCAGGCATCGTCTTCTATCAGAAGGTCCAGAGCTTCATGGGTCGTATATCGAAGATTGATCCGTGGCACCGGTCTCGAGGGACTGTTGAAGATGAGACGGAAGTTATGAACATCGGCGCAGGCATCGCTTCAGATCTTCGGAGCTTGTACGAACAGCGACCACCACTGATGGACTACGCCGTGGCTGGCAAGCTCACAGAGCCTCACGTTTCTGCGCACCTAGCTTTTGTCATCACCCGGTCATTTCGAACATACCTATCCAACTACTACGCCAGCAAAGTCCATCTGCACCGTGTTGCATACAAGACGCTACCGCTCACCAAGGAAGCAGCTGATGCGCTCGACAACATCAGGAAGCTCGCACGCCAGATTGTCGCTGATTTGGAGCCCGAGGATACACTGCCCGTCAACATGCTCTGGCCACTGCTGATGCTCGGCGTCGAAGAGCAAGACGCAAACGAGAAAGCGTGGATCAAGACTCAAATCCTTAGAATGGAGAGGGTTGCAGGCAACGCCAGGATCACAGCCCAAGTCTTAGAGGAGGTACAAGCTCGACAAGACGCCGCCAAGGCCCGGATGGATATCCGATCTGTGATGCACGCTGTTTTCAACTCGTGTTTTGCGATCGTCTAGATTCGGAAGAGTTACGCAAGTATTACTTGACAGACCACTTTTGTCTCCAACGAGTAACCACGCGGACTGAAGAGATGTCAGCGGTCAGATGTTCCACGAATGGAGTTGGAGAGGGGAAGGCTACTGCATTCTCGTGGCCTCCACAAGTTTGCCTCACCGAGATGCAGCATGACTTGGCTTGACGATTGACAGCTAGAAGAGCTAAGTCGCAAAGAGAGGTGGTCGGATCGATGCCCCACCCACCCTCGCCTTGCCGATCGGGTCCCCCTCGCATTAGCACACCACAACTTACTTCAGGGTTCCCCGCACAACCTAGCAATGGCGATAGCGTCTTCTAGGCGAGGAAACTCTGGGGGGCGATGTCGTGGATTTCATGACTGCAAACACCGGAGACCCCGCGGCGGCACCCGACGCGTCTCGTGGAGGGAAGGGGAATAACTGGCAGCTACTCCCACTTAAGCCACTGGACTTATCTCCAATTGAGACCCCAACGCTCTCAACTTCCTCTCAAATCCTTGAACTTGCATCTTACCTCTTGGAAGATAGACACTAGACCAATCCTTCCGATCCCAGTCCTAAGCTCAAGAGCCAACTATACTCCTTGCATTATTTGCCATTTTCGAAAAGCCTCAGAACAGTATCAAGATGGGATCAATGGCGGCAGTCAAGACGAAGGCGTACCCGCCTGGAATTCATGTTCCCAGTCTGACATGGTTTGGAAGCGACCCCAATCAGGAGATTGATTGGGAGGTTCAGAAGAAGCATATTGAGTTCCTAATTACCTCAGGATTAGACGGCAGTACGTGCGAATTTCAATTGGCGATGATATTTGCTGACTTGGCGATTAGTTGTCATTGCCGGAACAAATGGCGAGGCGGTGACTTTGACAGCAGAGGAGAAGTCAAAGTTGCTAAGGATAACCCGCGAGATTGCTGTACGAGTCGGCCGACCGGATATCCCCATTACCATGGGCACCTCTGGGTATTGTACTCGAGACGTCATTGCTGAGACCCGACTGGCGAAGGAGGCCGGCGCAGACTTCGCCCTGGTCCTCACCCCCAGCTACTTCCACTTCGCCATGACCCATGATGCCATCGTGGCATTCTTTGAAGAGCTCGCCGACGCCAGCCCGTTACCGGTGCTGATCTACAACTTCCCCGGTGTTGTTGCTGGACTGGACGTCAACTCGGAGATGCTCGAGCGATTGGGCCAGCACCCTAACATTGTTGGAGTCAAGTTGACGTGCGGCGGTATTGCCAAGGTCGCTCGCGTGACGGCGCAGTTTAAGCCTGAAGACTTTGCTGCTTTGGCTGGGCAGAGTGATTGGCTTGTACCTGCGCTGTCGGTGGGAAGCACGGGTGTCATTACCGGCGTGGCTAATCTATACCCCAAGGTGAGCTTTCTTAATCTCTGTAGGACAGACAAATAAGCTAACGAATGCATAGACCTGCATGCAAATCTACGATCTTTACACAGCCGGAAAACTCAAGGAGGCGGAAGCTGCCCAGCTGAAACTCGCACAGACGGAATGGGGCTTCGCCAAGGGTGGTATCAACGGGACGAAGTGGATAGTAGCCAAGGGCCGTGGATATCCCATGGAGAGCTGTGACTGCCGACGGCCGTATCCCAAGTACGATGACAAGGATAAGCAGGCATGGATTTCGGACGTTGTGGACCCGTTGGCGAAGATCGAGGGGAGCATTGGGAAGCGGGGAGTTTAAACATAAACGGTAGACTTGATGGGT
Source organism: Nectriaceae sp. PG4201 (assembly GCA_023628695.1). NCBI lineage: Eukaryota > Fungi > Ascomycota > Sordariomycetes > Hypocreales > Nectriaceae > Nectriaceae sp. PG4201. The sequence goes on along the minus strand of JAMAKE010000032.1, from coordinate 79,894 downwards.
TGGAAGGTAGGAATAGAGGCATGGCGAAACCTAGAACACGGCTCTCGATTAACCGTCATGGTAATATATGAATATATCAAGAGCATCAGCCTACCATATCTGGAACAATATTTGGTCCTTGAACACTCTTCCCCTTATCCTGATATGACACAAAAGAAGGAGGATGGAGTACGAATTTCATCGTAACATTGAGCTAAACAAAGGGGAGCTAACATCTTTGATGATATAGAGAAAGCCAAAAATTCTACGGAGTACTGACGAAACCACCATGAGCATCTTCCCTTACTTCGCAACTAGGCTTGAATTTAACAGCCAAAAAAAAACAACAAAAAAAACATACAACACCGGGGATTCGCTGGTCGTCACCGACCCAACTACTAATCCGGCGCTTCTCAGCTTGACTCTGGGAGAGCGGACGGGATCCCGTATTCTCTAAGAGCTATGGTCGTATGTGCTTGAATGTGTAGCGTATGGTGGTTATGAGGGGCTCGTGGAGAGGCTGATGTTGAGGTTGAGGGCGAACAGGTCACTTACACTGTATCCCAATTAGAGTCCAGAACCACTCCGTCTCTCAGACCATTTACACCCTTACCTAACGACTCAATCTCTATTACAAAAGATGGCATGATTGAGTCAATTGAAAACCATCATGAGTCGTATATACCGAACATCCTTACTCAGTCCTCTCGAACTTTAATTGATCTCCGTCTCTCCCGCTCCTACTCCCGATTATCTCCACCCACACCATTCCTTGGCCAGAGACCCAATCGCTGGCCTCGCTCGCATCGTCGGCTCGCGAGTCGGTTGGCGGTACCCGCCCATCCCAAGAATCGTGAGATGCTTCCACCAAGGATCCATGCATTAGGCTAGTGGCGGATGCTTGGGGGTCGCCTGACTGCCTCTCCGCCGCAGAACTACTCTCCCAAACTCGCCCTCTGGTGAGGTTCTACTGGACAGCGGGAAGTTCATCGGCCCCAGCCTCCTCGTCATCGTCTCCAAACGGGCCACATCCTAGACATTCTCCTCGATCCGAGCGCCACAGCGTTTTTATTTTATTTTCTCTTTTTGGTCCCCCTGTCGCTCTCATGCATGCAAATCGATGCGACGCGACCCTTTCGACCCCGGATTTTCTGCGGTTCCCCAAAGCGAAACATCCCCGCGTAAGGTGTAGGCGAGCGTGAGGGTGGCCTGTGGGGTTGGGGTAGTATCTATGGTAGCGTGGGACGGATGGGATAAATATCTCCATGAATCCTTCATCTCTTCACCACCTCGGGGATTTGTCTACGCTCATCCACTCCAGAGACAGTAGGATCTGCGATCTGAAGTTTTTAAATCGTTTGCTTGACTCCTGGAACCGAATCGGAGTTGATTGACTTCACCTTCTTCGACCTTGGCACGAAGAACTTAACTTACCTTTGCCACCTTCACGGCTAATATCAGCATCTGGTAACCATGGGTGGTTTCCGCGCCGTTGAGGATCGTCCGACGCCCAAGGAAGTGTACAATTGGCGATTGTACATCGAGGCCGCCGTTATTGCCACGGGTTCACTGCTGTAAGTCAATCTCAACCTTGGCACCCATCTACCTACAGAGTCGAGATCCTACCCTCGAGTCTACTACCCTGGACCCCAATTCACATCACCATCGATGAGACAATATCAGAGCCCTCAATCTAACTCTCTTGAACAGATTTGGCTATGACTCCGCCTTCATTGGCACCACCATCGCCCGAGCCAGTTTCAAGAATGACTTCGGCATCAGCAAGGAAGCCGCCGCGGATATTTCGAGCAACATCACCTCTGCATTTCAGGCGGGTGCTTTCTTCGGAGCCATCTTCTGCTTCCTGAGTAAGTTCTTCCGTTGCAAATCTTATTGCGGTTCTAACAGACCGCGTAGTCACTGAAAAGGTCGGTCGCAAATGGGCTCTTCAAGCAAATGTCGTCGTCTTCCTCATCGGTGCTATTATCATGGTCGCTGCTACGCACCAACTCTCCTACATCTGTACGTTCGCCTTCGTCCCCATTGCCGATTTGCCTTCTGACTATCTTAGATGCCGGCCGCATCCTAACTGGCATCGCCTGCGGTGCCATCACCGCCACAGTACCTAGTTACATCGCCGAGCTTTCCATCGTCTCCATCCGCGGCATCCTCACCGGCCTCTTCGAAGTCGCCTATCAGATGGGCTCACTGGTCGGTTTCTGGATCAACTACGGCATCAACCAGCACATGGACCCCAACAGCTCGATCAGCTGGCGCGTACCGATGGCGGTGCAAATTATCCCAGCAGGGATTTTGTTCGTGGGCGGGTTCTTCTTGCATGAGAGCCCGCTTTGGTTGATGAGGAACAACAAGGAGGAGGAGGCGACGAAGGCGCTGGAGAGTTTGAGGAAATTGCCCAGGGATCACCGATGTGAGCTCGCCCTTTGGTTCTACCCGAGGACTCATATACTGACAGGATAACTTCTAGATCTCCAAGAAGACCTCCAAATGATCCGCACCCGTCTTGCTGACGAAGCCCACGTCGCAAGCAAGTATGGTACCGGCTCTTGGGCTTTCTTCCGCGGTGCCCTGTTTGAGTTGTCGCGAAAGGGCATGTGGAACCGTGTTCTGCTTGTATTCTGCGCGTTTGCGCTGCAAAACATGTCTGGTGCCGCCGGTAAGCTACAAACCTTCTGAATCTGCAACAACGGGGACTAATCCAAGAAGCAATCAACTACTACTCGCCTACCCTCTTTGGCTCTCTTGGTATCAGCGATGTGGCGCTCTATACTGGTATCTACGGCTTGGTCAAGGGTATGTTCCTGTCTTTCTGGGCGACGTTATTCCCTACTAATAAGATTAGCCGTCGCATCCATCATCTTCTACGGAGCCCTCATCGACAAATGGGGACGTCGCAACCCAACCATCGTATCTTCCATCATGTGCTCCCTCTGTCTCTGGATTGTCGGCGCATACGTCAAAATCGGGCACCCAGCCGATATCATCGCTGCCGGGGGTGACTTGTCGCCTTCTACGGCAGCTGGCGGTAAGGCTGCGACGGCTATGATTATGATCTACTCTGTCTTGTAAGTTGAACTTGTGACAAAATCGAGATTCCTCTGCTAACATGATTGAATAGCTGGTCTTTCGGTCTTAACGGTATTCCCTGGATTGTCTCTGCTGAGATCTTCCCCGGTGCGCTGCGCAACCTTACTGGAACTTGGGCAGCCCTGATTCAATGGTAAGAACTCACCTCCTCTCATCCCTAATTTAATTTTTAACCCCATTGTCTTTCTGATGCATTTAACTAACAATCATCCCAGGCTTACACAATTCGCCATCACCAAAGCCCTCCCATACATCTTCAAGTCCTTCGGCTTTGGCACCTGGTTCTTCTTCGCCTCATGGATGCTTATCGCCTCTCTCTGGGCGTTCTTCTTCCTCCCTGAGACAAAGGGCCGCACGCTCGAGGAGATGGATGTTGTGTTCGGATATACGAGTGATCAGTCATACCACGATGAAGCTGTGGCCGCTGCGAAAGTTGCGGAGAAGGAGACTGCGATTGAGCACTCCGAGGCACGGGTGTGATCGGTAAAGAGACCATGGTGTTTGGAAATGATTGTAGCATAATTGGATTTGGCTGTGGACATATGATTGATGCCTGATACCTCTTGTGCATATGTAGGCTGTCTATAATGAGAAGCTGATTCCTAAGGACCCTTTTGAAATATCACCGTAACTACGTATTCAAAGAATAGTCTTTCTGAAGTCCATCCTATCCATCGTAGCTGTTTGTCCGTGCTCAAGCTGTTTGTTCGTGTTCTATTTCTGATCTCTTTCAGCCCGTACTCAACGCCGGCAAGCACAAAGAAACTCCGCCACTCAAATGTAGGAACGCGCGCGAGGTACACAAACTCATTGTGCTATTTCTCTTGCCAGCACGGACTGATTGGACTAATAAAAGAATGTGGCAAACTTCTCAGGCACACTTGCAGCCCGGATGCAAACGACGTATAGGAGCTCCCAGCTGGATACATTAATAAGAAGGAGAGCCGGACAGGGACTCTCCTATCTAGTGAGAAGACTCTTTCTGTTTAATTATTCCTTCTTCTACTTTCTTGTCGCTGGCATTTCACAAGCAGCAGTTTCAGAGAAATGGCGAACCTAGTATCACAGCCACCCCGATTCCCTCCGTTGATCCCATCGACGTGTAGGACTTCCACGGAAACCTCACTTCATGCACAGCGTCCAGCGGAACAAAAGCCAGAGAAGAAAAGCAGCCCGTTCCGGAAGGATGGTCGACCATGGCAGTGGGCAGGCAGCACGGGATACCCGCTTAAATTCGTTCGACAACAGCTCCGATACCGAGATAACCCGTGCGATCATCAGCCGGATTCTCTTGAGCCGAATCTCCCACATGAGCCGGAACCCCTCGAGCCGCTCTTTGGCGGGGACAACCACCTCCCTGAGCTTCATACTCCTTCCCCAAGTGAGAATGTACGGCCTCGGCCTGCCGATGAGATGCCCCAGCTGTCGTACGAAGACGTCCTTCGAATGCCTGTCGAGGAATTCATGATGCTATATTGCCCTGGCAAGCGATCTATGACGGATCAGGAGATGATAAATAGAGTGAGTGTTACAGTAACTCCGATGTTACAAAGATACTAATTCGTTAATAGTTAGATGGAAGTCATCCAGGCGGCATGAGTGAGGCTGTTGGGCTTCGCCTGCCCTGTGAGCTGTCGGACAGCTTGCTGCCAGATCATCCTGCCCTAACGACTGAGTGCTGGAACTTGCCTATTAGGCCGCGAAGGGACTGATGTGGGAGCGCGGAAATGGAGATTTGAGTTAAGGAGACATTGGCGATGGGAGACTGGAAGCTGGTGTCCTGGTGATGGGACGGGTTTGCGACTTAGGATAGGATCAGGACATGGTTGGGGTTGGCGTTAGGCTTAAGGTTAGGCTAGGATGATGATACTCATATTCCGTGTATTAAAAAGACCTTGAATCATATCTTACTCAATTGAGACAAAGTGTTGACCTACATTACCATCTAGCCGCACTAAGAGACACTGTAAGATATAATTACTGCGATGAAGTCCTAGCTTTCATCGTTACTCTCACGCGGCACGTTATTTCTCAAAGCTTAAACGTTAGTAACTTCATCTATGAGGTTCCTAGTGACTATGGTTTCGCCTCCATGGTGCCTACTTGGGGTCGGCAGGCTGCCATAAGGCTCCTGACATCCTCTCGCATGGCCTCGTTAGTGGAAATAAGATGACAAAGCTGAAACGACCACTATACCAAGCATCGGCAATACTTGATTGCTAGGATACGATGAATGAGTTCTGTCGGTGAGCCCGAGCGGCGCGGCAGATGGTTATTAGGATAGTTGGGATGAACTAGGCGTCGACGGTAAGAAACAATGAGGAGTTAACTACATGAAAGGCTCTTATCAACAGCATGCCGCAATTCTCTGGAAAAGGAAGGCTGTGATGCCACATTTTTCGTTCGGCCATGTCAGTAGATGCCACGGCATGCTGGGGAATTCGTAGAACTTCGACACTAGAATCCTCCTCGACGCCTATTAGTCGCATGGTAAAGCTGCCGATCTCGGGTGACGCCTGTCAATCACATGGCAATATCCCGCTTCCCCTCTTCTTCCCTCTTGGTGGCTTAAATAGTCGTTCCCGGGATCCACGTCAACGCAACTTCCGGTTGAGCAAGGACCCAAAATTAGACCTCAACGGCATTCGGAGAGTCCAACGTACATCTTTGAACGATAGACGACGTCGTTGATTGGTGTGCGTCAAAGATACTTCCCGTCCACAGGTGCTGTCAGTGTTAGGTCGCAAACAGACCACGGCTTCGCTCGAATTATTCAAGCTCTATACCGTTTCGAGATTATGTTGTTACTACGCTACCGCGGGCGATTTTAACACGTAAAACAACAGTGTAAGCACACAATGCATATTGATTTCACAGATATCGAAATCTGTAACTCCAAAAATAGTCCAACGACTAGGGCCTAGATCAGAGCATAACTTAACGAGATACTAGGTGCCTTGCTAATGTATGTCTTAGTGACTGGAGTCTATCATGAAGGAGAGATGGGATTGAGATATGCATAACGGCGGTGTTTCCGTAGTCTTAAGTTTTATAGGAATACCAATGGTGCTACACATGGAGAAAACGAAGCGGAGGGCGATACATGACTCATTTCAAGCACGCGGGGGGAAGGGTATAGGGGAAATAGGGCTAGATGGCTATCAAAGGAGATCAAGATCAAGGAGCTTCGAAGCCTGAGCTCTGAAGTTCAGCCAATTGTCCAACAACTGACTCTCGAATTCTGCCTCAGAATTAAGTTGAGCGCTAGTGGGCCATCCCTCAAGGTTTCTGGTGTTCTTCATTCGACATGGATCTTCTAGATATAAGATCGAGATTAGACCCTGAGTTTCCGATCAAGGGGGCCACTAAGGGAGCTCTCTCCGGAAGCAAGTTAGGCTTATTGTTCGTTATGGGTGAAGAAAAGGTCCGGATAGCCATCATCTGATCTGTCCGTACCTTAAGATCCCCGCACGTCCGAGCCCTTGGCCCCGGACCCCCGGGGGTACATGAACCGCTGAAAAGGCGCTAGAAGTGCGCTGTAAGGGCGCTGTGGCGGGAGTGTGGCAACGCTCTGGAACACGTTCTCTGCCCTGGGGCGCTCCAGGGTGAGCACATGCATGAACTCTAAATGAGCCCGATATCGTTGAATGACGCAGACTGGCATTGCTGATCCCGCGACTCGGAAATTTTGCCTTCGACATCCATACATCTAAACTCTCGAGACGCTTGAAGCAACAGCTTCATTATTAGATGCCAGCCGGACCACCGGCAGTGTCACACAGGACAACTAATAGCAAGGCAGGTTCACTGAGAATCTCAGCACGGCTGTCGACATGACCAAGCTCCCCCATCACTAAGCCTAACCCTCTTCACCCTCACCTCGATCGTACTTCGACCCTGATCTCAATCCAAGGTATGGAGATCATAACACCCCAAGACTACCAAAACAACGCCCGCAAGCGTCAAAGACGGAGCATCCGTCCATGTGATGCCTGCCGCAAGAGAAAAACACGCTGTGTCACTAAGGACGGAGATCCCAATTGCATTCACTGTCAACTACGAGCTACAGCTTGTACCTTTCAACACGATCCTCCAGAACGTCAAAACTCTACAGCAGGAACGGGGGTGCTCGGGAATGGCGACGAACCGCAGACGGATGAGCAGTCAGGCCCAGGCCGCAAGGGATCCCAAGGCGATGCCAGGACATTTGCCTCTGAGACACAGTCGGTCCAGTCACAGTCGTTTCACTCACCAGAGGAAACGCGACGCTCTCAAGACAGCAGTGGGCAGCTCGCGCCGTCAATGGCCGTACCTGAGATGTTTAGGCCGCGAGAACGAGCTCTGGGGGCTTCGTCTACGCGTTTTGCGGAGTTATATGGGCTGGGCAGCGATATGGAACCGATCTTGATGCGTCATAGGCCATATGACAGCTATACCCATGAATTCAGCCTCGAGACCCATTCTATCCGGCGAGTGCTCGACAGGGATGACGGTCAAGAGTATCCATTGACCTTTCACACGGCGGCGGACGAGAAGGCAGTTGAGGGAGATCCCACGCATTCTCAAGTTGATTCCATTGAGGCGTGTGTACAACCTCACGGGCCGAGCTTACTAGAGCTGTTTTGGAGACACGTTCAGCCATGCTATCCTATTCTCTCCAAGGATAACTTCGTTCAGGCCTACAGTCAATCATACCGCAATATCCCTGCCGCCCTGTTAGGCGCAGTGTACCTATCCTCTATCCGTTGGTGGACTTACGATCCCGAGCTCTCAATCCGCAGTCCTCCGGATGCGACCCTTCTCCGAAGGATGTTGAGAACCGCTCTGCCATCATCTTACCACCGACCTAAGTTATGCTCCATCCAAGCTGCTCTCTTGCTTCTTCAATGCCAACCGGAAGACCCTCTCAATCCCGATCACACATTCCAATGGGGCCTAACCTGCCAGGCGTTGGCGATCGGTCAATGCCTCGGCTTACATCTGGATGCCAGCAACTGGACCATTCCACAGTGGGAGCGTAACGTTCGCAAGCGCTTGAGCTGGGCTCTTTATATGCAAGATCGATGGACAGCACTGGCATATGGAAGGCCAGTGCACATTCACGAGGAGGACTGGACTGTTCAGGATCTTACCAGTGCCGACTTTTCTGACTACGACACCACTGGTTCTTTGGGCGATGAGTCAAGATCTATTGGCGCCACGGGAAAACAACAATACATACAAATGGTTCAGCTTACCCAGATTCTGTCGGCCGTTTACTCGACCTTCTACACTGCGCGCACATGTCGAGAGCAGGATACTGTGATTCTCTTCGAGAAAGCACGACCGCTCTTCGACGTCTTGACGAACTGGTACCAGAATGTCCCTCCAACCTTGCAAATGAACATCACCTACCAACGCAAGCTCTGCTTCCATGGCTACCTCCACTTTTCCTACTACGGCGTTGCGATGACGCTCCTTCGGCGCCTCATCCGCTCAACTGCCCTCCCACCACGATGTTCAGACGACCGCGTTCTGGCTGACATTCGCCAACTCGCGCTCCAAACCGCGCAGAGTGCTATCAATTTCGTCACAAGTTTGCGACCTGACCATCTGGAGGCTTTCTGGTACTTCACGTCCCCTTACCTCTTCTCCCTCCTAGGCTCATTTACAACCCTCCTCCTCGTCACATCTCTCTCCTCCCAAGAGCGCAATTTCTGGCAAGAAACGCTAAACTCGTACCTCTGGAATCTACGAATCGTCTCAAAGTCGCATGAACCTATGGCTTATGCGGTGAACCGTTTGGAGGGTGCCATTCTGCGAGGATTGGAGCATGCGCTAGCAGTGAATTTGAATGAGCCGATGGACGACAAGGTCAGTCCCATGATGGCGAACTACGTATCGGATGTTTATGAGTTCACCGATTTCGGAGATTGGGATTTGGCAGCGGGCGGAAATGGCGCTTTTGATCTGCTAAGCGCTATGGCTTTGCAGCCGGAGGCAATGATGCCACAGAATGGTCTGGGTTGATGGGAATACTTACATTTGGCCATGGGAACACCTCCTCTTCAAAGCCTTTGCATCTGTTGCGTCCGAACTGAAACTCAACGGGACCTCGACGCTCTCCTCCACTTCAATGTCGACATAGATTAATTCACAATCTCCTGAGTACGTTGGCGTTGCTATCTGTGGTAATGACGTGGCAGAATACCCCAGCTTGATACAGAGGCCTTCGTCTCGCTGGATTGACTTGTTTAGTATTGGTGTCTATTGTACCTAAAACTAGGCATCTTTCGCTACTTCAAAGTCTCGCGCAAAGTCTCGCATGGATATATCTCTAAGATCGACGATTCCATCATCAACGAACCATCCTAGCCGCCGCATACTATCTTCAGTCGCCGTTAGAGACGGCATTGGTAAACGGAAGCTCAATGCTCGTCCTCCGCAGAAAACTTCTACCATCTGGCCTCTCAAGAAAAGCGATACACCGCTGACTAGGCTGACACCCTCATGGCGTACTAGCTCAGGGCCATCTACTGGTCGGGGAAGATGGAGTTTGTATTGGTCAGCCCAGAAGTCATCAAGAGGCGGGAAGTCGGTGATCAGTGCCACGGAGAATAGGCCATGACCAGAAGGGGTGAACTGCAGTCGATGCCCTTTGTCCGTTGCGTCAGCCTGGAGAAGGAGTCCGAAGCTGTGAGCGTCGCATGTAGCGATTTTGAACCCAACGGCAAGATCCTGCTTTGTTGCCATCGACCCTAGTACCGGGAAGTGTGGTGAGGTCGATCCCACGGAGCATAGATATAACGCCGGAGAAATAGTGCTCTGCAATAGAGGTCTCGATGTTCGCAGAATATGTTCTTTGAATTCCTTCGCGACATCAATCCTCAAGCATCCATCGTCATCTGCAGAAACCTCCCTCGGAACTCCCAAATCCCCACCCCAAAGCCACTTACCTTCCTCATCAACATAATCACCTAGCCATCCGAAGTAAATCCGTTTATAGGGATCACCCGCCTTGGGGCAAGATTTGGCAGCATACCACCGACGCCCATCAAGTCTCCCGTGTGATCCATCACGAGGTATCCTAAAGGGTCCTCTGGGGCTATCCGCAACCCGATAAACCGTTCCAGCATTGGGAGCATGGAAGCGCGAATACACGAGATACCACTTTCCGTTCGGGAGCGTGAAGAGCTCTGGACATTCGGGGCAGAGCATGTCATTGGGGGAGTACAGCGGCTCTGGAGCAACAGTCCAGTCGTCGAGGTTGGAAGATGTAAGGAGGGCGACGCAGCCTCGAGTCCAATGTGGACCGGTTACCAACCGTGTGGCGACTAACATCCAATACTGCGCCTCGGACTTGTTGTAAAACACATAGGGATCTCGGAAGTCAATATCCTCAAATTGGGACAGGCCATTGCCTTTGATGGTAATGACCTTTCCAGGTTGTTCGAAGTGTGTACCGTGAGGATCTTTTGACACAGTCCTGAGGATGACCTGCTTCCCGTTTTGCGAGAGGTTATACCCCGTGTAGAAGATGTTCATGTTTCCATCTGGCCCTAGCACCGCCGCACCAGTCCAGACACCATCAGCATCTGGATCCGAAGTCTTTTCTCCCGGAGTGAGAACAGGCTCGACATCGCGCGTCCAGTCAACTAGGTTGGTAGATCGAATGCGCGACCATGTTGACCGTAGACGCTCCGGGTGATGTCTCGTTGAGGGAGGAGTGGTTAGGTGGAAGACGTGGTAGGTGTCATCTACAAGAATTGGAATTGCATCTGCAGCTGCCTGGTCTGGTGAAGGGCGACTATAGGAGATAATCTCTGGGGGAGGTGTAGGGACGGGGTTGATGGAGCCCATATTGGTGGTGTAAGTCTTGACAGAATACCGGGTCATAACAGGGGTTTGTAAATGCTGCTGTCAGCCATGAAGGAAATCGTCCTCGATAAATCGAATACTGCGCTTCTCGTGACTGCCCATTCTGGCTGGATTTGTCTTGTACGAGTTATATGAAACCCTCGCCTCGGCTCCTCAACTGTTCTACTCGCCCGTCATACAGGCGATCTCCTGAATGCCACGGCAATCCCAAAACAGCCACCATTTAGACCACCTAAAGATGCCGCGGGCCGGCGGCAGCTCACGTGTATCCCATGATCTTAGTGTCTTGCCAATGGCATTCCTCAATTGGAAAAGCGTGGACTTGACTAGGTTCAACTAGCAACCTTGTTTCGACCCGCTAAGGCCACAAGGAAAGGCACGTCTTGTGTCCAACATTGCCGCCTCCACAGTCTGGGGCCAACCTGGGGAGCATGGCGACAACCTGGGGTGATTTTTCTAGTCTAGTAGGAGGTTTCATCTCATGAGGTCAGGACTCAGGAAATTATAAAGCCCGGCATAGCTTCACATTCCTGTCAATATCTCAACGGCCTGGTCAAGAATCACTTACACGACGCAGCAATCAACGGTGACGCAGAGACTCTATTCTATGCACAAATATCTGTGAGTCCTTACGGAAGCCAGCTTCAAGATGGCCAAAATCAAGTATCCCTACATTTGGCTGTTCTGCGGGTTTGCGGCGCTGGGCGCATGTTTGTATGGTGAGTTCCAGAGCCTTATTAGAATGACCATTTCCACTTCGATTCAAGCTGACGAATCCCAGGTTACGATGGAGTGTACTTCAACGGCGTGAGCGCATTGCCCATTTTCATAAGGCATTTTGGCGATCGCTCTCACGATGGATCCTACGCAATCTCGCCCTCCAGCCTCTCCGTCATGACCTCCATGATCAATGTCGGGGAACTCGTAGGCTCTCTCTCCGCGGCGCCTTTGAACGATAAACTTGGCCGCAAGGGCGTATTCATGACCGGCACAATTGCAATTATCATTGGAGTGATTCTGCAGCTTGCTACAAGCTCGAGCAAGGCCCTTCTCACGGCGGGACGAGCTGTGCTAGGGTTCGGCGTAGGGAACTTCTCAGCGACTTCGCCTTTGTATATGGGTGTAAGTGCATTCTCCTCCGCCAATTCTCATCCGTGTTCATCCTAGAAACTTCCTTCTGCACTGTGAAAGCCAACTAACACGCCTAGGAAATCGCCCCTGAATCCATGCGAAGCCCTCTGCTGATGTGCTGGCAACTCACCCTCTCTGTTTCCCAAATCATCGCCGCCGCCATCAACCGCGGCATCGTCTCCAATAATACCACTTTCGCCTACCGATTCCCCATCGGCTTCCAACTTCTCTTCCCAGCCATCATCCTCGTCGGCATCTGGTGGGTTCCAGAGTCACCACGCTGGCTCGTCCGAAGCGGCCGCTCCGAGAAGGCCACGCGTGCACTGCGGTTATTGTACCATGATGACAAGGCTTATGACCCTAAACCTATGATGAGGACTATCGAAGAGGATCTTGAGAGGGAGAGGGAGATGGAAGCTGAGGGAGGCTGGCTGCAGCTTCTTACCGATCCGATTGAGAGACGAAAGGTGGTGTACAGTGCTGGTGCTCTGGTGGCGCAGCAAATCAACGGTATTCAATGGTTCTATTATTTCGGCACGGTATTTTCTAAGGCTATTGGGTTGAAGGATCCGTTTCTGATGACACTTATTGTGTTCATCATCCAGGTCTTTGTTGTATTTGCAGCGGTGCTATTGGCGAATAAGCTTCCCCGAAGACCGCTGTTGATGATCACAACGGGCATCATGACAGTCTCGATCTTTGTGGTAGGGTGTCTCGGTATCCCCGGAGGAACACCAAGTGAGACTATCGGCAAGGTCATCATCAGCTTTGTGATCATTGAGATCGTGGCTTTCAACTTTGCCTGGGGTCCTCTTGGATGGACAATTGTACGTATTCCCTCCTGCCATTCCAACTAAGAGGTGACTAACATACCCAGGCCTCCGAAATGGCTGTCGGCCGCAACCGCAACAAGATCTACGCCATTGCTGTCGCCTCCTTCTGGGTAACCGTCTGGGTCACTGTCTTCACACTTCCCTACCTGTACTACTCCGCCGACCTTGGCCCCAAGACAGGTTTTGTTTATACAGGGCTGTGCTTCGTGACATGGGCGTACGTTTATTTCTGCGTCGGCGAGGTGACTGGAAGGAGTATGGAGGAGATCAACGGTTTCTTTAGGGATGGAATTCCCGCGAAAAGGTGGAAGGACCAGCCGAGACGGGGGGAGCAAGCGCATGAAGGGTCGGGGAGCAGTGGGGATATGAGTGTGGTGGAGGTTGACGGAGGTGATAAGGCTTAGCTGGTGGATAATAAGTTGATGTGAACTTGGTGGTATTTATACCTCCAATCCCATATTCTTAGCATTGAAGAGTTTGAAAGAGATATACCCCGACTGTATAAATGTCTCAAATAGTACAGTATAGAGACTAACACCAAATGGCTCGTCTGAAACAAGCATAGTAACGCATCTTAAAGAGCTCTCCTAGAGTTCCCAAACTATTCCCGCAGCTTGTCCTCTTCGTCATAGTAAGTTTCAATAGGATCTTGCACATGGTCTGGCCACAAAGTAACCGCTTAGGTAGACCAGTTACGAATCACACCACAAAATGAATGAGGGGGGTAGACAGAAATGAGGTTTCAGGGCTGGGTTCGAATGGCCTGCCGAGAACTTATACAAGGTCGAGACGGCATTAATGACGCAAATGCCTTCCAAAAAGGAGAATCCGAATAGGAATGAAATGAATTTTAGGGACTTGGCTTGAATTGAAGACTGAAATAAGAGGATACTTGAATGCTTCCAGGTAATGGAAAATAGAAGTGTCCTATGTTTCATATGGAAAGGATTGCCCTGATGGCGACTTCTATGCGGAACAACAAAGTGAGTTTCAATAAGGACAAGTAGCAATGCTGCGAAAATGGCTTTTGTTAAGTACAGAAAACCATTCTTGAATCACACGACTATATTCTCAAGCCTTAGTTCATCTGCTGACGTTTTCTAAGGATGAAGCAGCCTTAGCTCGGCCTGCTTGCTCAACATACACAGCCTGCCCCGTTTCAATATGAATCATTTGATTTATTAAACGTTTCTAATTCCAGCGATGATTTATAGTCATTCAAAGTCATAGATGACTATCCCAGAAGATTTACCTGCGGTGTCCTTTCTGACATGTGTAGTAGTGAATCTCGATCATAGATTACATGAATGCAAGCCTTACACTGGCTCTGGTGGCTCCTTTGACAGTATTCCAAAAAGCCCAACAGTTCGAAAATAAATAGCAAATGAATAGAGAAGACAGTACATAGATATAGATTTATTTTAGTATAACTGCCTTTTATAGATTTTGACCCCATTGTTATGTAATGTCATACCTGACTCCAATCACCATCCTGATCATGGTTACAGTCCCAATGTCTAGCCGACTCAACCCTAATGTGCATCATCACCTAAATCTTGCTTAACATATGCCAGCGCAACGCTAAGTTCGACAAAAATATAGCCATTCCGCTACTAATACCTGCCATTATAGTACCTCTCACTATTTTGTACCAAATGGCCGTGAGTATGTCCGATTCTCAGGATCTAGATTACATGATGTGTTGGCAGGAGGTTTGGTAATCAGGATAAGCTAGGTTGACATTGCTAGAAATAAGCTTAAGTTAAGGTTTGGAGTATTATCACCAGCCTCCCGAGAACGAAGGCGCACTAAGCTTGAGGACCGAAGCAAAGTGTGACTTCGCAAATTATTATGATATGGCAGCATCATGTTCCTCGCACGGCGCCAAGATGTGATCACCAATTGAGAGCCTTTGCTTTGGTGAGCCTTTACAAAAGAATATCCAGGGATAAAGATTCCTCTCCATTCTGGCATTCCATGGAACCTGCCGAAGGATCTCCAATTCCCCGATGCACTTGATAAGATCCCTGGTCACCTCCTCCCATAAACTGGGGCATACCTTGCCCAAACAGGCATCTGCAGTTCACGTTCCTCCAGACACCTTCGAGATTGGCGCTGACTTGCAATCGGAGCTTCTGATTCGGTGTTTGTAAACGGTTTGATGTAGATCTGGCTTGGAACCTTTGGAACCTTTGCTGAAGCATGCGGAAGCGTTGCCTTCTTGGTCCGGGATGTGGGAGGACTGGTGACGCCCATGGTAAGACTTGTGAGATGAGAATGGGACGTAACGGGACGAGGTGCAACATACTCAAGTTTTCTTATGTGAATACAACCAGTAGATGCTATATTCTTTCCCTCCTAGTGTTTGTTAAACAGCAATTGACTGTAGCAGAATGCTCTCCATCCATGCGCCACAAGAGGTGAGACAACGTCAACAAACCCTCCGCCACGCCATCACCAAAATGCCTTCCTAATTCGCGATTCCATCGTCTTGGCCAGCGGAGCCCTCCTTGAACCGGGCGACAGTCGGTGATCAACTTCTCGAATAACACCGTTGCGATAAGCCAATGGCCTTCCCCACGTGTATCTTGGCGATCCTCCCTCCGTCACCTCCGGCTCGGTGAACCCTTGCACCTTGATTGTTTCCAGGGTAGAGCTCTGAGAACTTCAGGGAGGTAATTTAGATAAAGGTGGCGACGGTCCCTCCCGCGAGCTTCTGGGATTGATCCCACAATTGCGTTTGGGTTCTTCCGGTCGCACATTGGCAGTGAGACGTCAATTACCGAGAAACCATGAGATCCTCACTTTCGCTTGCTGCCCTCGCTCTCGCGAACTCCGCTTTTGCCGATGATGTCCTTCTCAGCAAGCGACTATCGAAACGCTTTGTCGACGACAATGGTAACTATAACCTGTGTAGGTCTTGTTCCTGATACTTCACTACCCATCAAGCTCACCAAGGTAGCTTTCTTCCACGTCAATGACGTCCACGCCCACCTAGACCAATATTCCTCCTCCGGCACCGACTGTGTAGACCCCGAAAAAGGCTGCTACGGCGGCTACGCGCGTATCAAGCACAAAGTTGACGAGCTGCGCGACTCACACCCTGACAATCTTTGGCTCAACGCAGGCGATGAATTCCAAGGCACCCTGTTTTACTCTTTCTATGGCGGCGAGAAGATTGCCGAGACGATTAACCAGCTTGGCTTCGATGCCATGACGCTGGGAAATCATGAGTGGGATGGCGGCGATGAGAAGCTGGGCGAGTTCCTCATGAATTTGACGTTTCCGATTGTGTCGTGCAATGTTAAGAGCGAATACGAAGGCCTAAACAAGACCATCAAGAACTACCACATATTTAAGGAGCATGACTTGGCTGTAATTGGCGTTACTACTGATACGACACCCTCCATCTCTAGCGTTGGGAATAAGACGACCTTCTTAGATCCCATCACTGAGGTCCAGCGGTCCGTTTGGGAGATTCGCAATAACACGGACATCAAGCGCATCGTCGCCCTCACTCATATTGGATACGATATTGATCAAAAACTTGCTGCCGAGACTGAAGGGTTATCCCTCATCGTTGGGGGGCATAGCCACACCCTCCTAGGCGATATGGAGGATGCAGAGGGCAAGTACCCCACGATTGTCGAGGATCTCAACGGAGATGAAGTCTTCATCGTAACTGCTTACCGCTGGGGCGAGTACCTCGGCTACATCGATGTCACATTCGACGAGGATGGCAAGGCGCTCGAGTACCACGGCGGCCCGATCCATATGGATAATAAGACAGCCCAGGATAAGGACCTTCAGAAGCAGATCAAGGCCTGGCGCGGACCTTTCGAGGAGTTCGCCGCTAAGAAAGTCGGCGAGACCAAGGTAGAACTCGATCAGACTCAGTGTCAGAAGGGCGATTGTCTGCTCGGACAAGTCATGACGGACGCCATGTATGAATACCGCCTTAACCAGACCAAAGACGACGACAGCGAGAAGCCCGACTTTGCGCTTATCAACGCCGGTGGCATCCGTGCCACTATCGACGAAGGCGACATCACTCGTGGTGAAGTGCTAACGTCCTTCCCTTTCGGCAATGCCATCGTCGAACTAGTCTTCTCCGGCTCCGCTCTCCGCACGATCCTCGAAGGCTGTGTATCGCGCTTCAACCAGAACAATAACAAGGTCATCACATCGTGGTTTCAAGTCTCAACAGGAATCAAAATCGAGTACAACCCAGACAACAAGAATGGATCGAAGCTCATCGACGTGAAGGTTAACGGTGAAGATCTTGATAGTGAGCGGGAGTATCGAGTTGTTACGTTGGACTTCTTGGCCGGTGGGGGTGATAATATCTTTGAGACGACGACGGACTTTATAAGCCTGGATACTCAGGATGAGGTTCTCGTTGGCTATATCCAGGAGCATAGTCCTCTGGATGTGAAACTTGAGGAAAGGATTGTGGCGACTAATGAGACGGCCAGCGACGATAGCGAGGACGGCGAGAACAGTGAGAGTGGGGATGGTGAGAACGAAGAGTCTAACGATGGCGGCGATGGCGGCAATGGCAGAAATTCTGCGAGTGGTCCCAGAGCCCCGGTCTTTGCTGCCCTTGTTGCCCTTGCTGTTGTTTTAGTTATGTGATGAACAGATAGTCACGAAGAAGGCTGAGAGAGAGACACTTACACTGTTGATAGATCTTCGCTCTAAAAATCTTGAAATGATACCAAACCAAGCACCCACGCTCTCACAAAAAACAGACGCAAACCTACCTCAGCTTTCCCATCTCATGTCCCTAATAATCCTATCCGACGAACAGCTCCCATATCCCGAATCCCTATCCGTCGCCAGTTCCCCAGTTAAACCCACCTCTTCGTCTATTTTCTCCAGCCATCTAGCCTCTTTCCTCGAAGAGTAAACTTTAAACAGAAGGGCCATAACAAATAACGCAGGAACAAGTAGCCACATGAGGAGAAAGACTACCCCGATCCAAGTATAGACCGTGACTACATGCGCTGGATTACCCATGGTTTGAAATTGGGATGGGGACTAGCCGGAGGTATGATGAGGAGAAAATCATAGAAGGCATGAGGTCATTTATGTGTGACTTCTGTGAGGGTTTCATGTTGCGGTGTTGTGCTGGTCTTTGTTGGACAGCGTTGAGGGGTAGTAGATTTTGAGCGTTGTTCGTGACCATTGGCTGAACAAGGTGAGAACCCTAGATGTCTTCACTCTACATAGACATAGAGATACTGAACAGTCAAAAAACAGAACCTTTAGTTAGATGAAACACTGATAACTCTCCGTGGGTGCCTTAAACTCGTACACAACTGTCACAACTGTCGCAATCTCCGTCACCCCCTTGCCCCAGTCCATTATTACCATTACCATCACCATCACCATACTCCTGCACGCGCTCTGGCGCGCTCCCAGAACTCCTGAGCGTCTCTGTATTGAGACCCCATATACAGATTATCACTCTGGCTATCGGACCTTGCACGTCGTGGGCTATAATTGTGCGATCTTTGCGGTTGTCTCTGTTGGGCCATCTCTGCCATGAGCCATATTATTTTCAGGACTACGCGAGCCATGAAGATAGCATGAAGAATTGCAGAGGTGGCAATCAGGGCCAGCATTGGTATGCCGATTAATAGGGCCGTGTTGATCTCCATAATGACCTAGCGTGAATGTAATTTAGCGTGGATGACTGATGATGCGTTGTAGTGGTGTCTGTAGATGTCGGGAGATTCAAGCTTGAAGGCGATGATATGCTAGCCATTTATAGGGAACAAGAACAATGTTTGCATATCAAAGTCAATGACTACGGGTATTATGGGAGTCATGCGTAGAGTCGCGGGAGGCAGCTAACTGGCCAAACTAGTACACAGGTATTAACCTCGTTGAACATATCGTCATCCATGGTCGCTAGATAGCTACTCAAATACACACAATCAACATGCCAAACAAGAGATTCGTTCCCGTCATCACGCTAAATCCCTTAGTAAGTGTACCTGAAGGCGGCTGCTTCCTCTTGCTACACAGATAGTCAGTAATCAGACTCATCACATTAGATTGGGCAATACTCACATCCTGGTCGTTCTCCAAGATCTTCTCTCCCCTATCTGCCTTGCCATTCTGTCTCTTGAAGTCCAACTCCAAAAAGCACACCAAGATTACGGTCAAGAGCGAGCAAGCAATGCACGCCCACATACCGGGCTTATAACCCGTCAATTTGTCCTGCTCCCTGAACACCAAGCTTCCCGCAATACCACCAAGTCCTCCGAAGCCGACCAGGGTCGCGCTGCAGAACGCGCGCTTCCACTGTCCACGTACGTTGTTCGCTTGGAAGGTCATGGTCGCGGGGACGTTGCTATTCGCGCCGGCTGTGACGAGGAAGACGCCAAAGTACCGTGCTCCTGCGGTTGGCGCCCAGCCCATGATGGGGAGGCCGATGAGGCAGAGGAGCATGTTGAATAGGATGATGGGGCCGCGGAGATGATACTTGTCGCCAACCCAGGCGGTGCTGAACATGATAATACCGGCGAAGGCATATGGTGGTGCAACGAGGCACTGCGCCTGTCCAACGGTGAAACCCATGCTCCCGATGAGGAGGAGAGGCAGGGTATACGCCAAAGCATAACTGAGAGTCGTGGTATTGAAGAAGATCATCGCATACGCCCAGATCTTCCAGTCCTTGCCGCCTCGGATGAAGGATCCCAGATGGAAAGGGGGCACCACAGAGTCGCCGCGATCCTTGTTGATTCGCGAAATAATCCATTTCTCCTCGCGGTTGTTGAGGAAGGCCCACGACTTGCGCTTCGAGTCAGGGAAGTCAACAAGGAGCCAGTATCCGGCAATACCCAGGGCACAGGTTAAGACGCCTTCAACAATGAAGATCCAGCGCCAGCCGGTCAGACCTTCGCGACCGCCAAGTTGCATGAGCTAAGAATGTCAGGGACCCGACAAAGTCACAAGGGCTTGGGAGCACTTACACCAAAGGCGAGGATACCAGAAAAGGCAGACGCGACACAACCAAGCAGATAAAAAACAGAGTACCGCTTTCCGACCTCGTCTATTCTCCTATCAGTATTGTCCTTCAATGGTCAAGGAGGTGGTCACTTACATCGTGTATACCAGGTGCTGAGCAAATACACACAACTAGGGAAGAAGCCTGCTTCCAACAACCCCAACACGGTCCTTAGGGCAGCGATTTGTTGGAAGTTCTTGACGAAGCCCATGCCGATCATCACACCTCCCCAGAGGATGGTGATGGCGGCGAGGTGCAGACGAGGGCCGATCTTACGGATGAGGACGGTGGAGGGAGGCTGGAAGACGATGTACGTAGTGAAGAAGACCAAGTTGGCAACGTTCTAGACGCTGGTTAGTTCCTGTATCCTTACATATTGTAAGGAGGCAGAAGAGGAGGTTCGTGACCTACATATCGGTTCCCCGTGAGGACCAGCTCAACACTCATCCCCGCAATATTTGCTGCACTCATATTTGTCCTATCCATTAGACTAACACAATACAAGGCACCAACAGTCACGACCAGTCGTCGATCGATCCTGCGGATAATCTTGCGCTGCTCATCAGGCGTAAAGCCATAGTCGTCTTCGCTGTACCGACTATTCGTGGAGTCGAGGTGCTTGATCTCGGCTCCCTCCTCGATTGCGGAGGGATCGGTGGGCTTCTTGTCCATGGTGGGAGGGGATTCAGGCTGATGGCCTCTCCGGGAGGAAGAAGAGAAAAGTAAAGGGGAGTTTTGTTTTGGTGTTTTGGGGGTCTGGGTGGTAGCACGAGGGATGAGCGCAGAGTTATACAAAACGAGACGGGTGCAAAATAGATAGATATGGGCAGAGGAGTGGAACGGTGTTACACGGCGTTCCCAAGAAAGGATGAGCAAGAATGAACCCTTGGATGATCCCTTGCTTCTTGTATCTCTTCAATGACCCGTCTGCCCCATTGTCCCCAGATCGTCGCATTTATATCCTTCCTCCGCCTAGCCATCCCAGCATCACCACACGGTCCAGCATCCCCTCCCCTTCTCCCGGCTACTCGCCTCCCAGCCCGAACATCCAATCATCCTCGCAAACATCATGGAAGATGCCTCGGGTGGCGGCCCTGGCAAACCCAGGCCCTGCCTCCGCGCAGCACGGACAGGAGCTGTGTATCCACTCACGCGATACAATGCTCCGGGCTCCTGTGCTCCATTAGTGGTCCCCCGCATATCTACGGCCGACGGGCTAGAGCATTAAGGCCGTTCTCCAAGATCTGTGGTGATCTTTGGTCTTGCGGGGTAGGTAGCGTTGAGGGAGAGGTGACTTGGCGCTTCGGGAGAGTTACCGGATTTGGAGTAGATGGAGAGGCGAGGATGTCATTTGAAATTATTGGTGTGATGTAGGCGTCACGGCTGTTGTTTAGTCTGGTGAGGAGCTGGAATGGTGGTATGGACGGCTTGTGTTGGACCCGGTTGGTTCTATCCATGAACTGAGCTTCAGGTTGTAACTGAAGCGGAACCTTCGTCAGCCCACGTCCCGTCTTCTCTTCACGACACAAGGCTCAGAACACGAGTCAGGGGGGGGGGGGCCTCGAGACTTTCTAAAAAGATACAAAAAGGCGTTGGTTCACTGTCAATCCTTTAGCTTAAGGCGTTTGTGGCGTGGTGACACAGCAATGCCCACATCCAGAAACGAAGCAGCAGCCCATTATCAGCGCACGCAAATCCAATGTAGGGCCACGGATTGGGTACCCGCATCCAGCACCTCGGAGGTTGCAGGCGTAATTACCACCATCACAGCTGCAGGTATCAAGGCGGCGACTGGTAGAGGTTCCTGGTGAGGTTCCCGAAGAGGATGCCGATGAGGGGGTGCTGGGATGGAAAGATCGTATGTGGTTTTTATTCTACGCACGCCCCCCCTGCGTCACATCTAGATGAGAGCATCGCGCGACTTCGTGCCCGTTTTGAGATGCTCCGGGGTTGTCACTGGTGGGATTTTGGGGTTTCAGGGAAGGGATCGTCGCTCTGAGTGAACAGACTGAGTATGTGAACGGGCCACCGTCACGGCAAACGCTGCAGGGCAAAGCGCATGGCTCCAAGAATAGTTCCTGTCGGCAATCTCATGAAACAATCTTCACAGGTTTCTTTATCATGGGCATCTATGAATATCTCAGATGCTGTACGTATATGTGATGATTCTATTTTCATGAGTTGCAACCCATGCGGCCATCAAATAAAACATGCAATTTCCTCCATCATGGCCAAGCCACAGCATCAACACCTCCATTCATCCATCCATCCCCTTGCCACAATCAGGATCACCACTCCTCCCACCACGTCCTCCTTCTCCCAACCCCAATTACCACAACCATCTCCCGTATCCCAAAGGAGGCAAATCAAATACCTTAAAAATCCATAGTCCCATATCCTGCATCCTCCACTCCAAGCTTCCCCGCAACATGGACTCCTCCCCCGCAACTTGGCACTCAACTCCCGTCGACGCAGCCAATAGCACGCCGTAGATGCCGTGCAGATGCCGAGGCTCGGAACCCTCATTTGAAGCTTAAACGCTTCCCGCGCGCAGATGACGCCGCTCTGACATCCCCAGGATTTTCAACCTTGGGCCGCACGCTAGGACGACTACGGAGAGGGAGGGGTCGGAGGCGGTCGAGATTGAGCTTAGACTTCGGTGCTGACCGCTCGGTAGGAGGTGTGTTTTGATGCAGATGCAGCTCGCCGTGGCCAATTGTCCGGGATATTGAGTTGCTACTGACGCCGTGACATGGATTTGCGGTGCGTGTACCATTACACAGCTGCTGCCAAGGTGGAACTATTCGCTAAATCTCTTATCTGGGCGGAAATTCCAGTTGTCCGTCCTTCCAGCTAGGCAATCTCACTGACTCCTATTCGTAGTCTCGGACTCTCTCATGCATTCCTCCATCAAATCTTTCCCATCCTCCATGTGCCTCGGTATATCCCCATATGATGATGCTAAGCAAACAATCCAGTAAAAGCTACCGTCCCGCCCCTTCGGAAAGATCCCGAAGCCATGCCAATCTAACGTCGCCAAGATATCGAACCCATGAACAACTAAGCAATCCAGAACAAAGTGGAAACTAAGGAGCCTCGTACCATCCCAGCTGAAAGCCCTCCCCTCCGATATTCCAAACATCATGTCGAAAACAAAGAGCGTGTCTCATGCGATCATCGGCCAAACAAAGCGGTCGCTCCCTTCCTGACGTTGCGCCATATCAATCCTACGATGCCCACGACGCTGAAGAGCTGAAGAACTTCCCAAGGATGGCGTGTTCGGATCGTCGTTTCAATAAAGTCGACCCCACTCCCGGGCATTTCAGGGAATCGTCCACTGGTGTGATACAGCTCCATAAGCTCGTCCTTCTTGTACCATTCATTCCGCAGCCACAGATCGAACGTCTTCTGGTCGTCGAGAGGAATGTCCGCCACGCGGAAGCGGCGCCAGTAGAAGTTAACTGACTTCGGGGGACGGCCTTGGAAGTATGTGCTGGAGAGACCAAAATAGTCTTCCCCATACTTTCCTCGACTGTATTCCGTTAGCAATGAACCACCCTTAGCACGAGGTAACCTGGACTTACGGAATTCCCTCATATGCGACGGTACAGTCATAGACATATTCGAGGCTACCCTTGAGCTCATTCAAGCAGAAGAAGATGCCAGTGCTGCGTGGTAGCATGACATGCTCGGGGTCCTTCAGTCCGTTCTTCTCCGCCCAGGCCGCCGACTTTCTTCGCCCATTGGCTGATAAGTTGGTGCCTTCGGGGAACAGCAACAACCACATTGGGTCAAGATACGTCTTGCCGTTGGGATCAACCTTCCTCTGCTTAAGTTTATTGAGTCGGTACGCCAGTCGGGGTTGATCTGTTGCCATCTTCCTGGACATGAAAATGAAGCCATAGAACATCATCCCCCAGCCAAGGATGGGGATCCACTTAAGGGACTCCTTGAGAATGATGAAGATGTGCCCGTGCATGCCAGGAGAGTTAGCATAGCCAATCCACCACAGATACAACCAGTCGGTATAAATCTACCGTAGTCAGCATTTTAATGTCGTCTGTTGAAGACGCATCCCAGCCCAGTCATACCTGATGGTTCGCAATCAAGACCATTCGTTCGGGAAAGTCGAATTGGATATTACCACCCGGAAGAGGCTTGATTTGCCCTGCCACGGATTCATCACCACTGACGCGTATCGTAACCGGACCCCATACTTGGGTCATTACCGTTGTCAATATCGCAAAATGTCGTTTCGTCATAGCCATATATCCGTAGAACCAGTCGCGATTGACAAAGTACAAGGGCGATCCGATAAGCTGGGTCAGCAATATGCTGCATAACACACAAGTTAGCATCTGAACAGACATACACAAATATCTCAGCCATGTCGGGCAGGGATAACGACGTACACCGTGCAGGAGGTGAAGAAGTAGACGGCGAGCAAGACAGCTCGGAGAATCTGCATAGATTTGCCATAGCTCTTCTTTCCTGAAGGATGCGAAATTCTCAACGTCTTGTTCTGGCCGTTGGCCTTCTCTTTTCCTATCAGCCCCGCTGCCAGACCATCCGGCCCGGGGATGTTGACTTCGGAGACGTCGGGATGCTTTAAGTCGGCCATGATAGCGATGGGAGTCTGGCTCTCGTTTACTACTCCGTAGTCGGTGATGGCGGCAAGGTGCCTCGATCAGTGATATAAGACAGTATCGTCAGTCGACGACAAAAAGTAACGAAAGACCTGTAGCCTATAAAGTAGGAAACGTGGTCGTCTCCAACTCCAACGGACAAAGCAACGGGGCGCCCCAGGCAGGCAGACGTGGGGTCGCGTGCCACACAAATGAGGCTGCGGCGTCTTCTCCGTCCAGCAGATCTCAGCCTCGTGGTAGCAATCACGTGGCAGGCTTTCCCAGTTCACCGGCGGTGGTGAGGGGATTCAGAGCAGCTGGGTCGGTGAGGCATGGCGCACATGATAGGGTTGCGGTGTCACTCTGTCTCGAAATCCGTGACATCAGCTGAAGCCCCACGATCGCCTAGCGGAACGTTCGGGGCCTTATGACGCCAGGTCGGTATTTGTTAGGTGCCGATGCCGATGGCCAATCAGGGGTGTGCTGAATGAGCATTAAACGGACCTGGCCAGCTTACCCTGGAGCTGGTTGATCATGGGCAGATTTACTCCTTCATGAACTGATCTCAACCCATATTGCTTTTACCCGAGGTCTTCGGTAGCCATGCCATAATTGAATCACTATAAAGCATGGCGCGCTGGAAATATGAGGCTGGACACCTCAGTACCTGGCAGTGCTCTTCATCACATGCCTTTCGACGAGCGAAAGTAGCAAGCGGTGAGATACTCCCCACATCAAGCTAGATTCTGCCACTTCGATCCAGTTTCGTCATAACCATCCTGGAAAGTTATTGACAAGCGTCGACATCAGGACTCGCAACCGGCGCAAGACCATGATGAACCCATTCGTTTCCGAGCATGTATAAACGGGCGTTCACCAGAGGGCTTAGATCCCTCAAGCATCTCCCTTTGCGACAAACTATATCCCGTACATCTCGAGTCCTCACCCAGCCGCTATCTGCGTCCTCTCCATCGCCATGCCGATACCTTTCAACAACAAGGCCGCTCCGGCTCGCAGAGATTCGGAGTATTTCCGAACTGCCCGAACGAACACATCCTAGATACCTTCAGAGCCCGAAGCCTGGTTCCTCCCTCCTTTCGCTGAACTGGCCACGACCACCGCGTAACCTTCTCATGATTCAGAAGCTCTTTGCCCCACGCGTCGTCGAAGCTGTGGTCAACTTCTCAAAATATCTCCACGCCGAATACCCGGAAGTTAACATTGTTTTCGAAGAGAAAATCGCAGACTCCCTCAAGGATCGTCTTGATTTCCCCATCTATGCATCAGACAGCGGCTCTAATATCGCGGACAAGATCGATGTCATGGCTACCTTCGGTGGAGATGGCACTGTTCTGCGCGCAGCCAGTCTATTTAAGCTACACGGATCGGTCCCTCCAATATTATCATTTAGAATGGGTACGCTGGGGTTCTTGGGCGAATGGGATTTTGCAGAGCACAAAAAGGCATGGCGGGAGATGTACATGAGTGGCAGCGATGTTGCCGCGCGGGAGGCTGCCTTTCCAACTGGCACAAAGGATGAGGTGATTCAGGGCACACATGCTGGGTGGGAACGTGTAAGGGGCAAGAGCCTTGGAAGCCAGCGGGCGTCCAAGATTCTGTTGCGACACAGGATCAAGGCTGATGTGTACAACCCGGACGGAAAGAACATCAACAGCTGGCTATCCAAGTCATTGGCGGACTCTGCTAAAACAGGAGAAAAGCCGATAGCAGGCACAGAGGAGCCATCACCATCGCTTCGAGCTATCAATGAGATATCAGTGCATCGCGGTGCGCAGCCTCATCTCGCCATCATCGACGTATATCAGAATGGCCATTTCCTTACTGAAACGATTGCGGACGGCATCTTGATTAGCACGCCTACAGGATCGACTGCCTACAGCCTTAGCGCGGGCGGTCCCATAGTCCACCCTTTGGCAAAGTCTATCCTTATCACACCTATTAGTCCCTGCAGCTTGAGCTTCCGGTCCCTGGTGCTCCCGCTCGATACCAAGGTCAGCCTGAAGCTGAGCCCCAAGAACCGCGGGCGAGAGCTCTACCTTACCATTGACGGGAAGCGGTGTGCAGAGGTCTCAGCGGGATTCGAGATTCGAGCTGAGGGCGAGTTCGTGGGTCGAGCTGGTCCTGGGGAGGAATGGCACGGTGGAGTGCCATGTGTTATTAGGACTGAAGACGATGACTTCTGGGTTGGTGGATTGAATGGACTATTAAAGTTCAACCACCCGTTTGTTAGGGAACCAGCGGATGATGACTCCGAGTAGTCCAAGGATCTAATGATCGGATTACATAGATTTGATACCCCTTGCGAGTAAGATTTGAGGGCTGCCCTGAGATGGCATGTACATAGCAGTGATCTGGATACTGCAACAAGGATACATTTGTTCTTCTTTACGGCGAAGAACGGGTGATGGTTTGCCCTCGAGATCTCTCAAGGGTTATCTTGCATTGTGCGATTATGCCGCATTCTGATTATCATGCATCGGGCACAGGAAGTATGCGGATGGGAACAAGGAGACCGAAACCCCGAAATCCATGTGACTCGGCCGAGCGACGTACCCGACGGCACAGGGATGTCCGGGCGACCCGATGCGAAGCCACGACAAGCCTCTACATAATACGGGAACAGGTGGATACTAAGATCTCGGGGACCTCAAACCTCCGTCAAAAGTTACGCTCAAGGGCCGGAGGTGACGATGGATAGAGAATATTGCTCATGCGTCAACTTGAAAACAACCTGAAAATTTTTCATCAGAGGCGTTGGGAAATGGAAGCCTCTTGAGCTGACGAGATCAATTGGATACAGTCATGCATGGCAATATCCCAGAGTCGATCACTATAATATTAGCATCAGTGACGGACGATGTGCCCGCATCAGACTCACTCGGAAGACTCGGCCATAAGGGCGCATGCTGACTGCTGAGCGTCTTGCGTGGCCAAGACTCAGCACTACCTGAGGCGGTGAACTTAACAGTAACTCTTTGAAGGAATTGTCTCGCATTGTCGCCAAGGTTGACAGGAGCATTATGGAGTTACATGTTTGAGTTTGCCCGGTTGCTTGGCTGCTTGGCCTGCTGCTTGGCCGCTGAAAACAACAGCATCCTGTACAGCACAGCAACGCCGGATTACCGTCTTGGCAGATGGTCTTTGCAATAGTTAGGGCTGACCTGGGAGAAGGGAATCCTCTTGGCTGGGGCCCTTTAATCTCGCGGGCTTCGTATGGTGTCATGGTATTTCGATTCTCGTGCTGTACCTCGGCGATTCTCCAATATCGAAATTGGAGGCCGACGCGGGCTGTGTGCCATGATTCCTGGGCATCCCAAGCCTCCTCCCGCCTAATCATCACCTCATACGGCCTGCAGCTTCAGTGGCAGAGTGGCTAGCGAGCAACTCTAAGCCCCCCATAGGTCCCGCCCAGCCCACTGGAGGAGCGGGTACGCGTGTTACTTGTTACAGCGCTCAGCGGGCTGGCTTGGCGTCTGCAGGTGCATTGATAGTCCCCCGGTCCAGAACCAATTTAAGGCTCGGTTGCCCGGGCCATGGGCTTGCTTGCAGGGAGGTTTTAGAGCCTCTGGTTTCATTCTTACAATTTCCCGTGGCATTCCTCGTCCCGTGGCTTTCCCCCACTTCCGATTCTTTATTCCTCCCATCTTTCTCTGGTTGCGCTGCTGCATCGTCGTAGCGATTCTTTGCTGGAGAGGAAATAATACGAGAGTAAATGGCCTCTAGCTTCTCTTCGCGCCTGACGCTCCTGCTGGCAGCTGCCGCGGCGCTGCGGCCAGCAGGGGCAAGCTCGGGTGTAGGCTCAGGTATGCTTCCCCCAAGCTTTTAAAGCCTTTATTAGTGGTTCACACGCTTACACTTTTTTGACGTCACCGCAGTCGACCCTCGAGATGCCGCCTACGACTTCACCTCCGAGTCGCTGTCAACCGTCGTCAGGAGGGGAACCGACGAAGCGCCCGATGGATATGTACCGACCGAGGGCGACTGTCCGAGCACGCGACCGAGCATCCGCAATGGCACCTCGCTGTCGCAGCAGGAGAAAGACTGGCTGCCGAAGCGTCGCAACGAGACCATCGCCCCCATCCGGGACCTGTTGAACAGGATTTCGATTCCCGACTTCGACAGCACGGCGTATCTGAGGGACGTCGAGACAGATGCGACGGCGCTGCCGAATATTGGTCTTGCGGTATCCGGTGGTGGTTATCGTGCCATGTTGAACGGTGCTGGCGCATTGGCCGCCTGGGATATCAGATCTGATGGCAGTGATCAGGCCGGGAACTTGGGCGGCTTGTTGCAGAGTGCGACGTATTTGACGGGTCTGTCAGGCGGTGGCTGGCTGGTTGGGAGTCTTTTGATGAACAACTTTACGTCGGTGCAGGAGAGCGTCAACTTTCCTGGCATCTGGCAGCTGCAGCATTCCATCTTTGAGGGTATGTAGCATTCGGCGAGCGGAAGGAAAGGGAAGCTAACAAATAAATAGGGCCCGAGCAGTACAGTCTGCTTGGCTACTACGATCAGGTCTTCGATGCCGTCTCCGATAAGAAAGACGCCGGCTATGAACGATCGCTCACCGACTACTGGGGCCGTATGCTCTCGTACCAGCTCATCAACGCAACCGACGGAGGCCCCGGCTTCACATGGTCGTCCCTCGCCGACGACCCCGATCTCTCCGAGGGCAAAGCGCCGCTGCCCATCCTCGTCGCCGACGGTCGCGCACCAGGCGAGAAGCTTGTTGCCCTGAACTCAACCGTCTTCGAGTTCAGCCCGTGGGAGCTCGGCTCCTTCGATCCAGTGCTCCGTGGCTTTGTGCCGTTGAAATACGTGGGCTCCGAGTTCCAAGATGGCGAGTTGCCCAGGAGCAAGAGGTGTGTGCGCGGTTTCGACAATGCGGGATTCGTCATGGGCACCTCGAGCAGTCTGTTCAATCAGATCATACTGTACTTGAACGACCCAAACAGCAACTATGTCCCCGACGACGTCCCTAAGTTTGCCGTCGAAGCGCTATCGGCTATCCTCGAGACTCTCGGCAACAACGACGATGATATTGCCGACTGGACACCCAATCCTTTCAGGGGCTGGAACGAAGCTGAGAACCTAAGCGCTAACTCCTCTCGACTCACCCTGGTGGATGGAGGAGAAGATCTCCAGAACGTACCATACTACCCTCATATCCGCAACGAGCGCAAGGTCGACGTCGTCTTCTCCATCGACTCCTCCGCCGACACCGAATCCGGCTGGCCTGATGGCGCCTCCGCCATCGCGACCTACGAGCGCTCCCTCGAGGACATCTCAGAAGGCTCCTCATTCCCCGTCGTCCCCGGCAAGGCCACATTCCGCAACCTCGGCTTCAACACCAAGCCCACCTTCTTCGGCTGCAACGCCACCAACACCTCCGAACCAGCTCCCCTGATCGTCTACATCCCCAACTACCCCTACGTCTACGCCTCCAACATCTCCACCTTCCAGATGACCATCAACGAAACCGAGCTCTCCGCCATCATCGAGAACGGGTACGCCGTTGCCACACAGCTCAACGCCACGCGTGACAAGGACTGGCCAGTCTGCGTTGGCTGCGCGATGCTCTCCCGAAGCTTCGACCGCACGAACACCACCGTACCAGACAAGTGCCAGGAATGCTTCAACAATTACTGCTGGAACGGCACGTTGGACGAGCGGACGCCCGAGCCGTACGAGCCGGAGTTCTACAGCACGCCCATCAACGTCGAATCCTTCGGGACCAGGTTGCTAAGTAGCAGCCTGGCGGTGGGCGTGGCTGCGGTGGTTGGTTTGATGGTTGCATTGTAGAGGCGTTCTTGAATCTATTATTTTTTGGGAAAAGGAGTTTTTCTATATCTATACATATGTTTTTTGGATATCTACTTGAGATTGGCATAGGTTGGAAGTCGGTCTGGATGCATTTAAGGATCTCGGATTGGGGTTGTGGGTTGTTTGGATATCATGGCCTTAAAGCTGGCTAAGAAGACTTGATTGTGAATGTAAAATGATGCTGTTTATATATTTACCCTTACTTCCATTTTATTAGACTACCTATCAAATCAGGTCACTAACTTAACCCATATCTGCCTTCCCCTCTTGCTTGTATCTCACGCCGTATCATCCATATATCATACCCGCATTTAAACAGTCATAGCCCTCCTAAGCAGATTCTTATACCCCCCCAACTCGAACATCTCCTTCCTCTCACCCTCGCCCTTCCAATCCCTGTCACTCGCAATATAACTATGCGGCCTCAACATCGCTGTCTCGTCCCGCTCATAAAACTCATTCACCATCAGATCTATCTCCAGTGCAATGCTAAGACTCCATGCAAACATATTGATCCCCCGTCCATACGGGTTCCACAATCCTCGAATCTCGTCGAATATAACTAGTAAAATCACACATATAATCGAGAGAAGGGCTGAGAAGATGAACGTGGAGATGGTAGGTAACGGAAAGGGGATCTCGGGCGAGGGGATCGTACGGGGCGCCACCCACTCACATTGCGTTATCGGGATGCTCATGGCCATGAAGTAGCCGGTGGTAGTCCATAGCCAGAGAAAAGAGATGGGGAAGATGTCATTGAAGCTGTACGTGGAGCAATCGCGGCCGCTCCAGCCAATTACGTCGATGTTCTCCCCTTCGATCTGTCAACATCTCCCTTACACAATAGCCATCGGGTAGCAGCTTACGAAGCATAGGGGCTTTCCGATCATCGACCAATTCCTTATCGACGAGATTCTCAAAGTGACTTCGAAGGTTGTAAATAATATGCTGCGGCACCATGCTTGGCGTTTCCGTCCGCGCACTCTGACACCTGAATTCCTTCTCTAGCTGCAGCGAGAAGATCTCAAAGAAATGATCCACTGTGACAAATTGCTTGCTTCCTTTGACGAAGCCAGCTCTCTATCGAGCGTCGACGAGACGGCTGATCTTCACCTTCTCGCATCCGCTTATAGATGGCGGCTACTTCATGGCAGTAGCTTGTCACATCGGGCTCGCAGGTATTCCCGTATAGTTGCTGGAGGAGAGCGACGGGGTAGGCTGTGACGAGGGCAAGGCATTCGCTGATCGCATTAGCTTGGTATGTTAGAGGTTATGGGAAGTGGTGTACTAGATAATGAGTTGCAAGGCTTCGCCTTCTGGGCCTGCTGGGTTGTTCACAACGGTCGTCTTGAGAAGGCCGTACGCCAGGGTTACAGCGACACCTCGAGCCCTTTCGAGCAGTACGCGGCAGCTGCGAATGCTGCACTCGTGTCAGTCAGTACTTATATAGTATTTTTGTAAAGCAAAGACTCACTTCGCTTGTCCATGAGTTATCAAGAAATGGCCGGCCACTCCAACTGCCGCAATTGGCATTATAAGATGCAGGAGGGGATCTTTGTTGGGTCGCGAAGGTTTAGCTTCCTCAGAGGGAGTTCGAGGCCCAGAATGTAGGGAACTTGGAGAAAGGGGAAGATCATCCTCCGACCTATGCGCAGCGCTACCACAACGGAGTCCTATCCTGTGATGGAAGATACCAACGATGACGGTCGCGCAGAAGAAGCACATGAAGCAAAAAAACAGTTTCCAATACGACCGCCGGGGGCGCATGTGATAGTGAATCGCACTATCACTCGATGGATCCCTCATCTTCATCTCAATCTTCGAGCGGCATAGCCCTCGGCGCAGGAAGCCAATTTTAGGACCCCAACCGTGGGGTTTCCACGGTGCAGAGCCGCTTTCTATATCGAAGTCATCGTAGTGCTGAGGAGGTACTTCCCGTTCCTTATCTCCGTTTCTTGATCCCGCATCAGACAGCAAGTCGTCTTGATGGGGCTTGACTTGGAAGTCAGATGAAGCACCAGTAGACCAGGACCAGCGATCTGACTGAGAGGCGCTGGCGGCAGAGAGGTTCAAGGGTAGGCTGCGCATTTGGCGAGGGCGGTAGCTGATTGGGTGCCAGGAGATTCTGCCTTGGTTAGGGAGTTGAAAGGGCGCAGCCATGGTTTGCTGTTGAGGCTGTTGTGTTGAAGAGATGGAAGACCGGAGTTTTATATGATTGGCGGAGGATGGTCTAAATAGGAAGTTACCGCTTGTGGAAGGGAAAGTACTGCTCGCCCTAAATACTAGTAGTACCTGTAAGTGTAAGTTGGCTTGTACCTAAGGTAGTAGGCTTGAAGCACCTGCCGTTCAAGTTATACCAGTTGAGTCTTCCCCTCGGGCTCCCATGGGCCATGTTCACCCAGCTATACCTACCCATATATTCATCTGCTCTGGAGCCCCTTATCCCCTACTACGACTTAAAAGTATAAGAGCGCTGACGGTGATATGCATTTCGAGACTCAATATTTTGCGAGAACAGAATTTCATAGATCATTACAGCTCATCAGCCTCCTAATATCCTAATTAAGTACAACATCCCTTCCCGTCTGGGCACTCTCCAGGACCGCCTCGATAATCCTCAGGACGTCCCTCGCCTCCGTTGCCTTCACCGGCACATCCGCCTCGTGTCCGCTCTCCACGGCCTTGCCAAACTCGGCGTAGAACTTGGTGTATGTCTCTGGCTCCAGATCCGGCACCGGCACCTCCTTGATCTTGCCATCCTCACCAACCTGCGTCAGCTTCAGATTCTCCGCCTTGTCCTTTCCGAAGCCCGCGTCGGTAGGTTTGCCGCCTAATCTGAGCTGCTCTTCTTGCCGGTCTAGCTCGTATTTGTGGAAGCTGCCCTTGGTTCCCTTGATCCAGAATCGTGGCTGCTTGACTTCAGCACTGATAACGCTGATGCGGATGTACACCAGCAGGCCGTTGGGGTAGGTCAGCTCGGCGTTTACGCCGTCGGGAGTCGTAAAGTCAACCTCGCCTTGTCGCTGGTCCAGAAGGCGTCCATGGACCGCTTGGGGGAGGCCGAAAAGAGTGTAAGCTTGGTCGATGAGATGGGTGCCCAGGTCAAAGAGAGCGCTGCCTCCCTTGGCGAGTCCGAGCTGGCCCTTCCAGTTCACAGGGGCATCAGCACGGAAACGGTCGAAGTGGGTGTTGAACTCGACGATTCGACCCAGCGTCCCCTCAGAGATAAGGTGCTTGACGGTGAGGAAGTCCGAGTCCCATCGTCGGTTCTGATACACGCAAATCAGGCGGTTATTCTTCTTGGCGATGGCAATAAGCGTTTCCGCCTCAGCAACCGTAGGGACAAAAGGCTTCTCCGTCAAGACATGCTTTCCACTCTCCAGAGCAGCCTTGGTCAGCTCGAAGTGATTGTCAGGCGGCGTCGTCACGACCACGACATCGACCTCGGGTTCAGCCAGTAACGCCTTGACGTCAGTGTAGTGCTTGATGTCGGGATAGTCTGCGGGCGCTGAGTTGCCCTCCTTGGGGGATCGCTGGACGATGCTGTGGAGTTTGAACTGGGGAGTGAGGGTGATGAAGGGGATGTGGAAGACTTTGGCGGATAAGCTGCTCTTCTCATTAGTGACGGTCTCATCGGCTTTGATGGTCTCATCCATAGGGGTGCGGGGTTACGTACCCGTATCCGACAACGCCAACGTTGAAAGTCTTGCCAGCCATTGTGAGTTATTTTTTGGTGTTTGTATTCCTCACTGTAAGCTTCTAAAGCTGCTTGTTTTCCCAAATGCTGTGTCAATCAGAAATCTTGCCCCGAAGGCCTTATATAAGTAGGGAGCTCATTGATGTCGTGACATTCAATCACGAAACTCAGGCTGATTAATTGTATCGCCGAAGAATGACTTCATGCGGCAACTTCGCCCGTCAGGCGGGGTACTGCAGTTTCTGCGGCTTTCTTGCCGAGCGGCCACAGTTCCTCTTTTCGACGAATTAGATATAGAGAGCCCAGCATAAATGGGTAGGAGGGAGAACTTAGACGGGCTAGAAGGCTAAGAGAAGCACCGAATAAAGTGGATTCGGCCGATATGACTCGATCGGACCTGGAGGGAAGGAAGGTCCAGCCGGAACCATGCATTTCAATGTATTCTATGCATTCTAGTATGTACCCATTCTATCACATGTATTCTAACTTGCGCCAGTTGTGTATTCTATTGCCATTGCTCCCTCGCTACAAATGAAAACTGACAACGCGCAAAGTGCCATACCCAAACTGCCAACCCTCGTCCATACAGCAACAGCAGTCAACTCAGTCGTGAGCCCTTGCAGGCTTCTGGGCTAACTCTTGACGGCTCCATCTCCCTGCTCCATCTGCGACCCTTCAAAGGCTGGCACCTTCCTCAGGTCAGCGTCGCTCATCACCTTCTGGCACCTGGCCTCGAAGCTTTCATACGCTGTGCAGAAGTGTTCAAATTCCCTTGTCTCCATGCGGCGTCCGGAGGCGTGGATTTTGTCGATCTCATTTTCGTTAAACCCCATTGGGCTTAACAGCGCTCTCCGTTCGTGCCCGCTCAGCAGATCGAGTGGTGCATTCAGAACCCTAGCGAAAAGAGCATTGCAAGCGGCAACCTGCATTTAAATAGGGTAGCTCCAAGTGTTTCTGCATCGTCGAGGACTAATGAATGAGTGAGTATAGTATAGTACATTTTCGTCGATTTTAGAGGGCAACTCACGGGCTTTAACTGTGCTCTGTTTGCTGGATAATGTCCTAGGCTGGCGATACTCCATCAACATCATAGACGAGGTGCCCAGCGCAGCACTAAGTCCACCAACAAGGACAGTTGGTTCTGAAAAGTATACTCCTGCACTAGTTGCTGCGCCGCCAAGACCAAACAAGGTGGTGAATATAGTGGAAGACGCTGCTTTGTCAACGTTGTACTTCTCTCTGATCTGCTCTTCGATAAAATCGACGTTCTTGCTGAAGGTCGACCGCGCGATAGCTGCTGAGTTCATTTTCATCAGAGTCTCGTATAAACTCTGACTACTAATATCTATTTTGCGACCAGTCTCAGCCTGAATACCGGGGAAGAGCGAGGTACAGGGAACTTACGTCTTTCTTCGGACAAGTTCCTGATGCAGTATTGCATGTCGCTTGCAAGAGACCGGAAACACTCCAGGGAGCACTGAATTTGGGCCCACGTTTCTTGAAATTTCTCTGAATACTCTTCAATTCCACCACTCGTGTTTCCATATCGCTTTGCGAACTGTCGCCGACGTTGCTAGAGTTAGCATGATTTCTACATAAGGTGAACACGGAAAGATGTGCTTACAGCTTGCGATATTCTATGTCGGCGAAGGATGTCTTCTACTTGATCCTTGCCGACTATAAATGTTCCATTCTCCAACCGGGCCACCCTGAAAATCTCCGCCATCGCTACAGCGCTGTTTGGGATGGCGGAGATGATGCGAAAACTGGTTACAGGTAAGTGGTAGGCCCTTCAGTGGCAGAGATACTCACAGATCCGTCAACAAATTGTTCTCTACAGCTTGTTTCGACTCGAGTGACATGCGGCAAGCTACGTTCAGGGGGTTCCAGGAATGGAGTTGGATGAACCTTTCACGGATGTGATAGGAGGTGGTATCTCCAGTTGGAAACGCGCTCATAAATCGCACATGTGTCGAAAGCATATTTTCGATGTGTGGCACGATGTCTATGAAGATCTTGCGCAGGCTTTCTTGGGGAGCCCGAATATCGCGGGGGAGGAAGAGGTCATGGCTGAGATCCACCTGGGAGACAAAAAAGATTGGGAGGTTAGCCGGGGATATACTGTTACTCGAAAGTACGTAGGGGTTGGACGTCAGGTAGAAGACCTCGCGCCTGGTCGACTACTCGCCTGTACCGGAACGAACTTGTCTCGCAAGCTGCCACGGGGGTGTTCGGGTTTGACTATCTCGGTATGCCAATCATGCAAGTTGATATTTGTAAAGAGACTGGCCAGGAGTTCATTATTTCAAGTTGTTGGCCCGCCTCATAGTAATGCCATACTTGTAGCCGAACCCGCAGCTGCAAATATTTGGGTGAGTTGGCAGAGGACGATGATGCCATGATGCAGGCCACGCCGATGCAGCTGACTTCCAATCCAGTCAAGGAAGAAGTGAGCCCTATTATAGAGATTGAGAGGGCGGAAAGGACTCATGCTGTCATGGGAGAGGTCATCAAGACTGAAACTGAGCCTGGTCGCTCCGCGGGAAGACAAAGGAGATCGGCTTGACGAAACGGTATCAATTTCAGGATAACAGCTAAGCTCCAAGACAATAGACTCCCCACAGCAGCCTTACCCAGCCATGGCCGGCATTCTAATCTCAATGAAGTGCGTGTCAAAATTGACTAGTCAGATCCATCTTCCGAGCGACTCTATCCGACGGCAAAGGGACGCAAAGAATTTTGACAAGAATTACTGACTGAACAAAAAGATCTGGGGATCTAGAAAAGTGCCTGCAGGCCCATTAGATTCCTCCATACGCTCAGTTGCCTCTGGGCCCGGAAACCTCGCTGGTCTGCTGTGCAGCTAGCGGGATGCCGCCGTAGGGCCTCGCAACTCTATCACATTTGAGGATAACTCACTAATACAGCTGCCTAGCTCATTTAGACGAAATGTAAGGAGGTGGCTGAAGCTGTCAAAGCCACATGACAGGACGCGTTCTGTTGGAACAAAGAAATCTACCTACGCCGTGAACAAAGCCCCTTAACTCGTACCCAACGAAGCACTTTCTCTCTGTCACCCTCTTTACTTCATTCTTGCCTGAGACGGGATTCCTCGCCATCTGAAACATTCTCTTGCGAAACGACTCAAGATGAATAGGAACCATTGCCGACAAGACCAGGATCATGATGACAAGTTCCTTGTCTGTCATCGACGACGGTTCAGGGACGCAACCACATACTTCGGTGACTCTACCACAGGCTTCTACGACTCTACCCCGGACCCTGTGGAAGAGCTTTATCAGAACCCATCGGGTTCTGAAGAGTTCCAGGATCATGTAGACACGAACCCGATTGGCTGCCGACAACTTTCCAGCGACGTTCCCATATTCATCAGCGACTTCATCAAAGACTTCGGCGGCCCTGCGACGGAGCCTGCAGAAGAGATTGGTCGAGGCCCACTCCATGACAACTCCTATGGTACCAGCAAGGAGTCACCGCCTGACGATAGGCGAACTGCCTTCTTCAACGCTACCGAAAGATTTGCGAGAGCATGAGGAGTTGTTTTGACAATTTCTTCACGTCCAAGAGTTCCGTAGAAGAGATTGGCCGAGGCTCATTTTATCATTACTACTACAAGACTGGAATGAGTTCATTGTACAACAGCAGATATAACTCGGCACGTGATCAACTTGAAAGCTACCTATCCGCTTGCAGAACAATGAAACGGGATATTGGCGATTTCAAGGCGTCCGAGTTACCCAGCGGTAAGCTCTGTGCGCCCAAGCATTTAGTAGACTTCGCAGTCGGCTGACATGATTACTATAATAGAATCCCTATATGAAGAACTCGACTACCATATGAGACGTCTGAGGAGAGTTTGCCACCAAGCGATGTTCGATTTACATTGGATGGACGACATCCTCGATGAGGCGAAGATTAGATTGAAGGAAAACAGAATAGGTCTGAAGAGTTCACCTTTGGAAACGAGATGGCAGTGCTAAGTTCAAGGTTTGGTCACCAAGGAAAATGCCAATAGTTATATGTAGCGGTGCTTCGTTCCTGCTCTTCACCTTCCTTTTCCCCGACCATTTCTTTAGTCATTTGGCAATCTGGGGGGGGTGGGCAATTTGCCTGAGGATCCCCTACATAGTTGGTCTCACGCGTCGCATACGTTGCATTGACCGCTTGCAGCGACGGATTAAGGAATTGAAGCGCGGCTTCGCGGAGAGAACGCTCGACGAAGATAATCAAGATGATTTAGTTTTTAACGAGTACAGGGCTGATATGGGTGACGTTTTCTCTATGGTCGAGAGGGATGCCGAGCTAAGGCATACCATTGAGCGGGAGCAGTTCCTCTTCGAGAAGAAGACGGCTTTTGCAAGGGGCTTTAGGGCCTGGTTCCGCTCTAGGCGGTAATTAGGAGGGTTGATGGAATGGAGGAACGGGTAGATTGGATTTGGAAGCAGGGGTTTGAACGGGTGCTATGGGAGCGAAGGTCCAGGTGGCTCCCCCGGTCGCCTGGTGGTTGGGTCTTATACAGATATTGCCTTTAAAGAGATTTTTGTTCATCTAAACTCCAATAAGTCCCCTACACTAGCACTGCATCATTTGAAAAAGACTGTAAACAGTCCACCAGGCAGTCCACCAGGAACAGGCAAATCCTCGCGGCTGATCCAACCAGCAGCATGAAAGACACCATGATAGCAATGCCTGCACAGAATATGATCTCGTCAAGCAATACTTTACCTATGAATGAATACATCAGATTGGCAACTGACTTCAGAAAGAGGCAAGGGTTCAAGCTGGTAGGGCGTTCGTTTCCCTCCGCCCCGGGAGCCCGACCGAGTGGGGCCGACTCCCGTTTACTGACCCGAATCCGCCCCATCATCCTTCCGGAGAGCGACGGGCAATTTACAATAACCGCCTCGGCGATCCATAGTCGCGAATCTGCACCGGAAAACGGACTTTTTGTTGTTTTCGCGGAGACAGTCTCGGGCGAATTCAGCTCTGCTAAGTTCGCCTCTCGCGGTTTACCCCGCTGTCCGGATTGTGGGGTTCGGACTCCGGCTGAAAGTCCGGCGGTCATTATATCGTCACCTTCGTCATATATTTAACCTTGATCGAAAATCAAGATACCGCAAGCTATAGGCGACTATTTACGAACGTGCCCTCCCGTAGTCGGCTTCTCGGGTGATATCTGCATACATTAACCCGGGGCGGAACTGTCAGAATCACGGCACAATGGCTGAAAAGTTGCAGACTACGCCGACAGTCTTCCGCGGCTCCCCCAATTCGGGAGTATACGTCTGGTCGCCCTTCGTCACCAAATTGGAAGCTCGTCTACGCTTTGATGACATCAAATATCGCGTGGGCGGGGGTTCCCCTAAGTCTGCGCCACGAGGCAAGATCCCCTACATTGAAGTCGAGCAGAACGGAACCCAAGAGCAACTCGGCGACTCAACCCTCATCATCCACAAGCTTGTCGAAGAAGGCGCCATCACGGATCTCAATGCTCGACTTTCTCCGTTCCAGAAGGCGCATGACCTTGCCATAAGGGCGCTGCTGGAGGAAAAGGTGTACTTTTATAGCACTCGGGAGAAGTGGTGGGACCATTATAAGATTATGCGGTCCAATGTTCTGGGCTTTATGCCTTGGCCCGTTCAGTGGCTTATCGGTCTGATTGCCTACCGCGGAATCTCAGCCACACTGTATGGGCAGGGCACGGGAAGGTATACTGCTGAGGAGGTTGCCATTTTCAAGCATGAGGCCTGGGAGGGTGTTAACTCGTTGGTGACTGAGGCGAAGAAGGCAGCCAAGACTGAGAAGGGGCCGTTCTGGATTCTCGGTGGTGAGGAGCCGACTGAAGCTGACGCGACATTGTTTGGATTTGTAGCATCGGCGTTGGTTTGTGATGCGTGAGTTGCTCCTGAAAAATAGGTTGGATGGCTGCTAATGTGCATTGATCAGGGCTCCGGCGACCAGACACATTGTGAGAGTATTTCCAGAGGTGGTGGAGTATGCGGAGAGAATCCATGAGAAGTATTTCCCTGATTATCAGAAGTGGGAGTAGGTTTGGGAGAGTGTGTTTGTAGGATAGTTTGGTGATTTGAGATTGCGAAAACGCAGTGGGTATGGTGCAGAAGGAGGGAAGCAGATCTAATATGAACATGTCAACATGCAGTTCAACTCGACGCGATAGGATGAATGGTAGAACATAAGCCAGCTTTTACATCATCATCAGTAACCATCCCAAAGAGTAGTTGGAATCTCGCAGCCTAGTTGATCAGAATATGGCTGGATACTTGACTTGAAAGAATAGGACCTTCGCTTGAAGACCCTTGGTTTCGAGATGATATATGATGCGGGACTCCTACAACGGTATCATCAAGCATGAGTATAGTCCCTGAGTTGATTCTCTGCCACCTTCGTACTATCGGCTTCGAATGCAAAATAATCTATCGACCACATCGACTTCTTCAGAAGAGAAATCCTATGAAGCACAGAGGCGGGAGGTGAGGAATGTTTGCCTAGAGATTCGACGGTCGGGCCGCTCGGTCCATCGGAATCTATCACATGGCTAAGTTAATATCTCATCTCGATTTGGTCATTCATAAAGATGTTCGAAACAATACCCGGCACGAACCATGGCCGTGCCAAGAGTCCAGTTCATCAACCAACACTCACATGTCCTACCACGAATTTATATCATATGTTCATTCAAGCACTCATCGATACTCTACCTCGGTGAGGTTAAAATTCGAAACACCAGAGCGAAAGCTAATCTCCAGAGATGCGCGGCACAGCCTATTGATCGACTTCGTACTCAAATAAAACGAAAGGGGCGAACAGCCTGCATTAACATACCCAGATCGGGATGGATGGGCAGGCACGCACGCAGCCTCTACGATCGATTGACGGCATGCCCGCATCAAATAGATCAAACGGCCAGACTCTAATTTCTCGTGCATTTGCCCTGGGTCAGGAACGCGGCAGTGTTGGGCGGGATCTATCTTTGTCGCCGTCAGGGGCGATGTGACATTCCCGTTAAGGATAGAGTAAGGGGGGCGTGGG
This sequence comes from Nectriaceae sp. PG4201, assembly GCA_023628695.1. Classification (NCBI taxonomy): domain Eukaryota; kingdom Fungi; phylum Ascomycota; class Sordariomycetes; order Hypocreales; family Nectriaceae; species Nectriaceae sp. PG4201. Next base: position 38,731 of record JAMAKE010000032.1, on the reverse strand, counting down.
AGGTGTTCATGGTAGTCACGATGGTCTAGATGGATCCTGTTGTGCCTTGAGCTAGACTCAATCAATGTTTATTCTGGATGAGTCCCATGAGTCCTTAGTTGGGCTGGTGTGGTGTGGTGTGGTGGTCTCTTCTTCGGGTTACACCTGACATGCAACATCTACACCCACCGGCTGGTTTACACTTGGATGCATCATAGCCCGCCATGAAGGCTGCAGGGTGCATAAGTGTGTATAATACGATCTTTTAGTGCGAGACAGACGCAGCTTCAACAGCTTACGAGTCGAGTTTCGATGCTGCTGAGCATTCGATGCTGCTACTCATCTACCAGCCAAAGCCAATTGAGTCAAGATGGCGTATCAGAAGTCTTTCGATTCTGTTCCAGCCAAGAAACGGAGGAAGAAGTCTGCGACCATTGTGCTACCAATACATACGAATATGGCCAGGTTGTTGCACTTGATGATGAGCATATATGTAATGGATGCAACATCAGTGGTTCCGGTTCAAAGACAAGGACGCTCAGGTCTGCATGTGGTGCGAGTTGGCCGGCCCCGGTTCCTAACTCCAACGTCTCCAGTATTGGCAAACCATTACCGTACCCATTGCTGTAATCTCGCGATCTGGTCGGTAATTACGGTCCTTCTGCTCCAGGCATCCCCAGATCCTCATCGCCATCAGCTCATCCTCCACTTAGCATGACGATCTGCTGTACTACCGTAGCATACAGAGTACTAAACCAATGCTCCAGTGTCAATGCGGTGCGAACCCCGGGACGGCGGCAGGTGGGACATGACTTAGCCCATTCCCGTTCGGTGCCAGTCTTCAGATCAACCGTGCATCCCATCAACGACTTTCATGTGCTCGTGAGCCTCGGCGTGGCGGCGAGGAGTGGTTCTTAATTGGTAATTGCAGCGTTTCTGCCAGGGAAACAAGAACGGGGGTTGGGGAATGGGAGTGGAATCCTGGTTGACACTGAGCAAATGGGATTGGAGACTGAGTGCCAGCGCGGGGGAAATCAACGCCATCGGAGAAGCTAAAGCAGCTAAGGTACTTACCCCGGACGGACCGGAACTCGGAGCAGGGGTGCTACTGGATCATGCTATTCGGTTGAAGCTGTTGGCTGTACCTGTAATTGCAAGAGTTGGGTGAGGGTTGGAAATGGAGCGTTGTTGATAGATGGAGAAACGTCACAAGGATGAAGCCCTTGAAAGCATCACAAGAGGACTAACAAGCTAGTCAAACTCGTTTGCCATCGAAGCACCTTGGCACCGTCCCAAATTCAGGGCCGCGATCAGCGCCTCCCGGTTCCTGCATCCCTAGCATCGCCACCGTCGTTTTCCCGATTTCCCATGCCCATCCATCTCTTTTCAGCTCTGCCGTCATCAACCGCTCCCCCCTCTGTTGGCTCGGACTGTTACACTATCCCTCTTCTCGGGGCTTCCAGAAGACCTGGGAGCCTCGGACCGCGCAGCCCAGCCCACTTGTGACTCGACATGTGACCGGAAAAGGATGGCTGGTGGGTTGGTTCTGCTGTGGCGGCCATCCATCCATCCAGCTGGGATGGTTCGCGCTGTTACTATTGTAGAACTGCTTGCTTGATCTTGAGAGAGGGTCGATGGCTTGCCCCGGATTTGGCACGGACTGACAGAGATTTCGAGGTTACGCCACCTCTGGTGTCCAGATTCTTGAAGGGGCAGTTCATCGATGGACAGGGAGAGAGATCCAACGTTGAGTTCCAGCAGCGGTTGACCGATTCCACCCTCTGCTTCGGAATACCCTCACTTCTTTCTCTCCTCTCTCCGCACTCATCATACAGTAACATCCAGCAACCCCAGAATCCTCTCTCTGCTTGGTCCAATCCCCGAAATTAAACCCCAGACCCCAAATGGCTCGCCCTCACTACCCAGCCGCCAACCGCCCTCTTCCGCCCTTCACATGTCCCCTCCCCCCCAGAGTTCTCCTCAAATCGCCCCGGACAACTCCCTGCCCCCCCGTCGATCGACTCGGCCGTGTGGCTCAAATCCGGAAGTGCCCCCGGTCGAAAACAGACATAGTCGTGTCCGGGGTGGCTTGGTCCACTCGCCTCCACTTACAACCACACCACCTAGCCGCGAGAGTTTAGTCCTGGGGTTCTTTTGCTGGACTATCCTGAACTGGGAGCCGAGCAACGTCCTTTCGGCCCTGTTTGCCCCCATTCGCTCGCGCAAGAGCCCCCTCATGCAGGGCCCGGGTCATCGCCTTGGATCGGGGCACACCTGCTCCAGGCGGCCATCTGCGGTTGCGAGAAAGAGCCAGGAGAGGCAACGCTGGACATGTAACTAACTCATGGTAACGGATGCATGGCAAGCCTGAGAACGGTAGGTACCGTACGGTTAGATCACAGCTCCCCATCCTGCCTGTGACATCGTATTGGAAAAGACCTACATAAAGGCCACCCTCCGTCCATTCACCACTGCTCTTCTTCCCTCCCTCTTCATCCACTCGCTAGAACTGTACTAGAATCACTCGTTGTCTGTACAATCACCCGAATCCATCACACCGACACACCAACAGTCAAGATGAAGTACTCTCTCGTCGCTCTCGTCCTCGCTGCCGCCGTGCACGCCCAGACCCGGGACGATATCCCCAAGTGTGCTCTTCCCTGCTTGGACGACTCCATCACCGCCAACTCTGACTGCAAGACCACCGACTACGCCTGTGTCTGCAAGAACTTCGACACCATCCGAGGCGCTGCTACCAGCTGTGTCATCGACAAGTGCGGTGCTGATGTTGCCTTGAGTACGTCTCAGCCACCTCTGACGGCGGGCCATAATACGCTACCCGTTGCCGTCCATCGTGTTTCATGGATATAGACTAACATCGCTTTCTAGACAAGGTCCTCCCCGCCACTGAGGCTCTCTGCAAGAACCAGGGCTCTGGCTCTGCCGATACCACCTCCGCTGCTGAGACCACCTCTGCCGCCGAGACTACCTCCGCCGCCGAGGAGACCACCTCCGCTGCTGAGACTTCCGCTGCCGAGACTACCTCCGCCGCTGCTGAGACCACCACTGTTGCTGAGACCACCACTGCTGCTGAGGAGACCAGCACTGTCGCTCTCACCACCGTCACCTCTGCTGCTGGCGGCAGCGGCAGCAACGCTACCGCTACCGGCACCGGTGGCGGCGCTGTCTCTACCAGCGCCGTTGTCACTGACGGTGCTGCTGCCCTCGGCTCCATTGGCGCTGTCGCCATGGCCTTCCTCGGTTTCCTTGCTCTGTAAGAGCATCACTCCGATGTTTCTTTCTCCAGGATCTCCGAGGAGGTGTGGTTCACTTCTTAAAATTCTACGGACTGGAAAAAATGTCAAGCTAGCTATGGTTCATGAGGCGGTTTGATCTGTACATGATGTTGGGTTGGATTGTGAAGTCTCTGATGATGAGAGACGTGTAATTACAGCAAATACAACCAGGATTCTGGATAATAATTAATTGCGTCTTCGGACCAAGACTTCAAGATTGACGTTTCTTTCAGTGAATGCCGTATAGTGAATGAGAACGCGTGACACAGTTAACAACTGGGAACTTAGCTCATACTGACTCACAGAGACCAGACTGAAGAGAGCTGCAAACGGCGTAAAAGCTGCACCACTCAGCTGAACAACAGCTTCAGCTCTGCCTCGGGTTCGATTTAGCACCGGCCGAGTACCAAACATGCCACTAACTAACGCGACCTGACGTAGCGTCGCTGTCCCAAAAAAAACAAAATCCAAGTTTCCCCAGCCGGCATCGCCGAGAGATCGACATGGGACGCTTTCTGGAAGGAATTGCTGCGAACACCGGATTAAGGTACCCAGCCACTCAAGTTCTGTTAGTTCACAAGAAAAAGGTTTTCGACGTGAATAATTTCAATTGGGAGATGAACGAAATACTTCGGACTTCCCGGGTTAGGGAAAGCTTGGGGATTTAGCATTTGGGGGTGGCCAGAGAGGCGCCTAGCTCGGGAGTTGGACAACGCATAATGCGGGAGGCGAGGCGAGACGAGGCCATGACCTGGGAATGAGACATGCTCTTGAAAACTCAATTTATTGTTCGTTTTGGAATACGAGGTTGTTTCGCAGGTAAACATGCTTGACCTGTCGCGCTCAATTCAATTCGACGCTGTCAACGTATGGTTACGTTCGGGCATGAAGATGATGACGTTGTTGTTTCACTCGGGGTACGGGGCGTGAGGATTGCCGATAGAGAGGCCGATGTAACCCAGCAGAAGGAGTAAACCTGCATGAGCGGCTGGTCCGTCGTCTTGTCTTGGTGATGGTAACAAGGCTTGAAGGGGTTTTGAAGTATTGGCTCCCAGCAAACATAGCGATTGTTACGATAGTAGAAGGGCATCTTCGAGTCTATTGATATTAGGCACCTGAAATATGCACTTGCAAAGTGCAGGTAAATTCGTCTTCAAGTGTTGACTAGCCCTGGGAGGGGAAATGCAACTAGCAATCTCTCAAGAGCTATAACCAGCTCAAGCGTACCGTCCGTTCCTCGAATTCTCAATTCCCCTACACTTCCGGTTATGCCCTCCTAAGTAGCTGAAGAGTAGACCATTAGCTGGTCGGAAGGGGTGAAGTCGAAAAATCAGGCCACCTTCGCCTTTCAACATCGCTCAATTCGATTCGTTTCAATCTCTTGGATCCATTCATTCACTTTCTTCGCAATAGCCCAACTCGATGCTAAACCTCAATCAGCTCACATTCACCCGTTCATAAGTATAAACTCGCCCTCTCTCGTGCAAAATGCATGTGGAATATCACCTTCATCCACTGTAATCCTCGTCCGCCCACCGCGCTCCCCGTGTTCGGTTCTCTTGTGAATAAAATCATCCCTAACACGATTGGCAACCCAATGGTCGTTATTCCCATAGAATATGAAGAACTTCGGCGTATCTGACCCGTCGTCGTGCTCCTCGGCTACTTCCCACAGTTCCTCCTCCCATTGTTCCTCACGGATGGTTTCAAGCTCTGAGATGCCGAGGTGGATGGATTGCCAGACTCCGTCGCGGCTTTTGAGCCAGTGTGCTGTTACCGCTGCGGTGTTGGGCGTGAACCCGAGCACTTTCTCGATGATCCATTTTAGAGTACCCTCTGAGAAGAGTTTGAGGATGAGTTGGGCGCCAATATGAGCTGTGTTGTCGACGATGGGAAGGTTTCTACGGAAGAAGTCGACTCGAGTACCACTGGGTGATTGAGCGATATGGGTGAGTGTTGGGAAGAGCAGGAACCCATACTGAAGATTGAGATGCGGTTGTCGTTCTGGTGACTTCATATGTCGATGGCATATCTCGACGGAGATGTAAGCGCCGACTGAATGGCCCATCAAGATAACAAAGTCATAGGGCTTCTCCTTCTCATCGGCCAATTCAACGCGCCTCTCGGCAACGTCGGCGTAAATACCCTCGATCTGCCCATTGAGATCCCAGGGCTCGTTATCCTTTTCAAATGGTTCGTGATCATCGTCACTGAATCCCAGTAGATTCCTACCGTAGATATCATATGCCGTGTCACCCTCGCTAGTCTTCAGCAGACCGCGCAAGCAGTTGAAGAAATCGGAGTAGTACTCGATAAGTCCGGGATTGCCGCAAATGAAGTAGATCAGGGCATGTCGCTTGATGCTCTTTAACTTATCGGACGGCAAGAAGATGTTTGGTACCATCTTTAGTATATTGATTGAGCCCAGTAGTCGAGCGTCGGCTCTGTGATGTCTGATTTGAGAGAGTAATGAATTGCGGATGGGGAACTGCCAAGCTGCACTAAAGCTTGATAGTGCAGAATGTGGATGCAGCAACGAAACGCAATTGTAGCTAGGTTGAAGTCTAGGGTATGTACCTTGGTGGACTTGCTACATGTGCGTAGTGAGCTTGAATAACATCAAAGGGTGCACTTAATGGAGGAAGAATTGTGACGAGGGCGATCCAAGCAAATACTAAACTCAACGCGTCACAAGAGAAGGTCTCTCTACTGTTTGCTTCTCGTCGCCAATGTGCTACCCTACAGCCTTGCTTCGCGTGAGTTGGAACACGCGACAGTCTTGAGCTCATGTACTATCAACTTAGCTGCGGTTAAGAATCCACGCTTCTCTTGCTTATTCTCAATTACGATTCAGATATATGTCAATCTCTTTGACGGCGATTTACTCTCACCAAAATGGCCAGAAAATGTGAGATCAGCGATAAGGTTTGAGAATCAGCAGACAACCAACATCACCCTTTTCTGGACCGGCATTGAATGCAAACGCTCCTGCTGGTGTCAATCTCAAAAGTTAGCTGTGGATTGTTCTAACTGAGACGAATGGTATATATTTTTTTGTTTTTTTGCCCATTCTCTGGTGCATTAGCACAGAGTTGGAAGGTTGGGTGATGATTAGCTGGCAATAGTGACTGTGATTTGATTGAATCACCGACTGAGATGTGGACTGATCTAGAATCACGGAATCATTGAGACAAGACAATAAGGGACGAGCGTCGTTATATAGAACGAACCCCACCATCATTAAAACCCAGTGAACTATCTTTTCTCCATGCTCAAAACCACGACCTACCATTTGTCAGCACACCTTCAGCTAAATCCTACACCAAATCTCCTACGATCTAAGCATCTCTATTCACCATGGCGGCCCTGATTTTTGCCTACTTCTACATGATATTAGTAATGGTCGGATTCTGGCGGTATTTATGGAGACTCAGCGCACGGAACGTACAGCTACAAAATGCGGTCTTACAGAAAGGAAGGGTCAACAATGGAGGGCGGGATTCCGACGGAGAATCAGACCAGCCAGCATCAACAGAAATTGAAGACGATGATGGGCCATGGAAAGAAGATGGCCGTTACAGTGCCGATTTCATGCTCGAGCAATACGAAATCTGATTCCCGGGGTTGATAGATCAGCGGAGGATGAGGGAGAGACCCTCGGAGTTCGGAGTTTGGGGTAGCTGAAGAAAGTTACTCTTTCTTGAAGTTGGAAATGTCATTGAGCTGTGAACTCCAAGTTGCTGTTAAGCGGTCATCACGGAAAACTTCATCTAAACCATTGACAGCTATATCATGAAATCAGAGCTTGCCACCAAACCGTTATGTGTACTTCTGGTACATTGTTGCATGTCTTAGATGATACTAAATCACTGCTAAAGCCCCATCTCACAGCTAGAACATAGCATATATGCAACCCGTACTTGCAGTAATATTGTCTGTTTACTCTAAAGTGCCAGCTACGCTTTGCCGGCCTCCAACTATTCACCATGACACAAAACCAACACTCAGCGTCAAACAGACCCTCTCTACTGTCATTGATAAACCAGTCTGACTACTCTGTGGAGCAGAAGCGACTAGGGAGAGGACGGTGAAGGAACGAGGGATAAGTGTCAATGGAGCATGGGACCAAGACTAAGGATGGTTTCAAAAGATTTCGTGATGTTGGACTCAAACTACTGCTGTGAAGAAGGCGGATTGGACTTTTGTTAGGGCAGATTGCCACTAATCGGTTTCAAAAGCCAAACGAAGAACACCACCTCAACTTAAGGATTGCCTAGCAGATGAAGCGTGGAGCAAAATTTGTCACTGGGATTGAGAGCAAGACAGCTTAGGATAAGCTCCATAGATTAGGAAGAACGAACACCTCAGCGGCATCTCAAGCCTCGGCTGTAGTTGACAAATAGGCTTCCAAGACTACCATATTCGCCTGTAAACATTGAATAAGGGACGGGACACTGCTAGTACAATTCATAATCACTGTTTATTCTCATAGACCCATTAATCCTTAAACCTTGGTTTACAGCCTTTCTACCTTTCGAACTCAGCTAGGTCAATAGGCTCGGCCATCGTATCCTTCCTATTCGAGAGATTTTATCCCACGCTTTGCTACATAAGACCTATTATCACCTCTACCAGCCTAGGCTGAAATAGAACGCACTGAGTGTGAGGAGGGTTGTCCACATCGTTAACAACCTACAATAGCTGAGGAATGCCATCTCTTATCGAAGCTCATACCAACTGATTGCATGACAGTCCGCAATCCCTTGTACCTGCTTCAATCTTATACCTTATATGTCTTCCGCACCTCGACAAGCCCGACGTTCTTCTTAGTAACTGCTGACCACGAAGGCATGTACTGGACGAGCTCATGGAAGGCGGGAATCTTGTTTGCGTCATTGGCGTCGCTCCAGGCACAGCTGACTGTGACCTCCAAAGGCTCAGCACGTCGAATCAGTGCAGAGGACTCGACGGCAGATCGTGCTTTCAAGTCTCCGTCATCCGTCGTGCTGATGGTATCAATCTTATAAGGGGGTTCCCCGAGAACGCTGCCGTCATCGTTCAGGTTCAAGGTCAAGTTCCATGGAAGTTCCCGGTTTCGTCGCCAAATTTGGATATCTCGGAGTCCCTCGCGGGGAAACGAACCGAAGCGGGGATCTCTCGAGCCAGCACCCTCAACAGAGAATCCGTAGACCGGTCGCGAGGTCTGAAGGTAGCATACCCTTGTATCAAGGGCTTGAATCTGAAATCTTGCGGTTGCATCGTCATTGCCCTCTAGAGTGGTGAAAGTGATCAAATCATCGAAATCCTTGTCTTCGACTAGATTAGGAGGTAGATGTGATGCATCATATTGGCAATCCATGAGATTGGGTCTGAAAGATGGTTTGCACCTGACTTCCTGTCCTGCCGCGACTGGGAGTGCGCTGATGACTGCCCGAGAGTAGTCCTCGACTCCGGTAATGGTAACGATATCAGTGCCATTATCAAGATCGACGATCTGCTGGAAATAAAACTTGAACCGGTGGTCTGCTGAAAAGGGGAATGCAACCAGATTGTAGATGAACGAAGCGATGAAGACGATTAGCAAGAACATTGGGACGTGATGCGTAACCCGGTGAAGGAATGGTGTTATAGGGAGTAATAAGAAGATGCTCATCAAACCAATGGAAAGCAAAGGCACCAGGACACTACCACCGTCGGTTCCAGTCATCCTCAGAGCAGTCATTGCGACAAGCCCTAGGTTCCCAAACAAAATGAGAGGTACAGGGGCTAGGAGGAGAAATTGGAAAAACCAGGGCCAAGTAGGGAGACGTCCGGACCAGGTTTGCTCGAACTCATAAGGCTGGTAATTTCCAATATCAGGTCCGTGGGGAATTTCCGTGACAGATCGACGGTAGGTGTTAGCAAATGAGGGCTGATCGTTGGACCCGTAACCAGATTCACCGGCTCTAAGTGGCGTTGTCTCGGTTGCTGCCTCTGTCTCCGGTGTGTCTTCCTCGCCCTGGCCGTTAGTACCATCATGCTCATCGGCTTCACCATCTCCAGTCGCAGCACCGCCAGCCCTACCGGATAGATCCCGAGCCTGGTGTGCATCGTGAAGTTGCATAGCAAAGTCATGCTTGCCCAGCAGTGAAAACTGCTCTAGCAAGGAGATGAGCAACGATAGAAACACGGCGGACTGGAGGAACACGGCGCTGTACAGAGCAGCAATCCCCATACGATCCTCCAGGACTGCTGCGAACACTTGAACTATCCATCCAAAGACAAAAAGCCAGATGTTGACGAACCCACGGTGAAGGGCGCTGGGTCGGACAAAACTGGACCCTCTCATAATGAGCCAGAAGGAGAAGTAGAAGAGCGAGAGGGTCATGGACCACCTATTATGGATTAGCAAGGAGCTTCGGATACTAAGCCAAGCACACTTTACACTAAATAACCGCTGCTGTAGATTATCAGCGGGTTGAACTTAGCCAACAGGAACACAGACGCGATAGTCAGTGCGGAGGCAAAGATGAGTGCCAGAGGGAAGCGGAAGAACCCTTTCCATCCACCAAGAGTAACCGGGTCGTTATCAAGGTCCTCGTGCATGTGGATGCTCTTGGCAAAGAAGTAAAACTTGTCCTGGCGCACTAGGATATAGGTGATGATAATGAGGATTAGGGGGGTTGCAACAAGAAGAGTCAAAGACCACGCAAACAACCCTCTAAGTGCGAATGCAGCCCAAGCCTTGCCGAACAGATCAAACCAGACACCCTCGGTCTGTTTCCCATTCAAAACTTTGTCATTGTTGCCATCGGAGCGGGCGCCATTGAACTCGGTGCCGGTAGTTTGAGATAATTTTTGTGTCGAAGCGAGTGCAGCCGAAAGCATATGCCAAATGCTGTTAACAGAAGCATGGCGAGTATCGTCCTCGTTGGTATGATACCGGGCTCGCGGTTCGTAGAAGGCAATGTCCATCCCACGCTGGCCGTAAACGTCGTTCCAGATCTCAAAATCGGTTCCGCTCTTGATGACGCCTCTCTCAAAGGCGTTGGCGGCGACCACAGAGCCGAATGGATGTGGACTGCCTCCGTACGCTTTGGCCGCCTTAAGATCAGTCGTTCGGAACAGTATGGCACGGCCACCGGCTCCAGCTCCTTCAAGGTTGACGAATGTGTGACAGAACTGCAGCAAGGGGCTGTATCCGAAAGCTCGTGCTCCCAAGAGACCATCCTCTTCAGCATTATTGAAGAGTAAGACGATTCCGTTCCGGGGCTGCTTGCCCTGTGAAGTGAAATGACTTAGTAACTGTAGCATAGATACACATGCCATCCCATCGTCGGTCGCGCCATAGCCAGTTGAAACGCTGTTCTTTCGTTAGCCAAGCACCAGCACATATCAAGAGGGACGCGGCTTACGAGTCAAAGTGACAGTTGACAAGAACGCCACCCTTGCCTCGGAACTTCTTGTACCTCGACTCGGACAGCCACCAGTCGCCTGGGGGGTCATCCTTGCCATGTATATAAATGTAGTAGTTGTTCCCTTCAAAGTATTGTCCTGCCCACGTTGATTTCCCGATATTGGCTCCTATCCTTCTGGTCGTGTCATATGTCCAGGTGACGTTGGAGATTTCATCGTCGAAGAGGGTAACGCCCGGAGGCCGCGAATCGGAACTCGAAATGTCGCTGCTATCCACGATCTCGAACTTGTCGGTCCTGCGACGCGTCAGTCCCAAGGTCTCTGTGCATTTAGTAAGTGGAAGGTACTCACATCTCGTGCCATAGCGTCGGAGCCGACTTGTCAGTCGAATATTTCATCCCATTCCGATCCAGAATCTCCTTCGACCGTTCAATGAGCAGTTCCCGTACATCGTCGTTCTCGTAGCTGTTATATGGGTGGAACTTGCGGGTGATCGCCTGCAGATCCAGCCACGCCTCAGTCAAGTTGAGGCCGCTGTAGAGCGAGTGATCAGCTGGCGCAGGAGGGACGGTTTCGTGGATATAGATGAGAGGGATGGTGATAGCAAGGTAAACAACGGTAGTCCAGAAGGATACCGGGCCTGGCCGGAAAGCGAATGGATTACCGCAATACATGATGGTCCACGCCTCAGGAGGGGAGCCAGGCGGCCGGCAAAGATTGGCTCAATCAGAACCCAAGAGGGACAAGCTGCAGGGCAGCGTCAACGAAACAGATGTAAAGCTGCCAGATCTAAGGGACTAATGCGATAATGGTTCGTGCTCTAGGGTCATTCTCGGCTTCCAAAGCAGACGAGGAAGCTGAAGTTAATCAAGGATGGAAAAATGTAGGATGGAGGTTTGGGTGTAATTTGGAGATTGTCGTCATCGAAGGCAAGTTACGATCAAGATGTGCTCTCCACGATTGCGCCTGCCTCGACCTGCTGCATTCTGGCTGTCAGCTTCCCAAGATGGTGTAGGATGAACTGGAGGCAGTTGCGAGGTGGGTGCCTCCCTCGTCACATGGCCCAAGCTCCCATGCAATGACGCTAGCCTGCAGGCAACGCGGGTCCAGAATAGCGCATGATTTTATGCATTTAGTGCAAGATTTGGGGCATAATATTTGTACTTCACGACGGTTATTTTAGCAGATGTAAGGGGACGTGGTACAAAGACTGAATATCAATACATTTGCCTACGCAATTAGTACTCGTTCTCCTAAGACGAACTATCTTTACAAGAGGTGGCTCTTTTGGCATTATCTGCGCGCTGCGTCGAGGTCAGAGCTCATCCATTCGGTTGGTTAGTCGTGGGTTAGTCGTGGTGTAAGTGAGCGTCCAAAGCTTGCTTGTTAAGAAATCTCGAGGTCCTTCAAAGTCCAGCGGGCTCCGGCCTTGGGATGAATTCCAATTAAACCTGGTGTTATTCGACACATCTGATGGTTAGACCTAGGCGTGAAAAGGAAAGTAGTCTAGGCACCAGGAGGAGGTGGTGGTGGGGGTTGATCACTCGGAGGCGGAGGAGGAGCTTCTCCAGAGGGCGGCGGGGGAGGAGGAGCCTGTCCAGCGTATTGCTGAATGAGAGCGTTAATGCCACCCAGACCAGGAGGTGCAGCAAGGCCAGCACCACCAGCAGGGAGACCGGGCGGTGCACCCATTCCAGGGGCGCCAGGAGCAGCGCCATAACCAGCATAACCGGGGTATCCAGGATACCCACCCTGAGTTCCTGGAGCCTGAGCAGCTTGTTGCTGCCATGGAGCAGCGGCGGAGCCTCCATAGTTCTGGCCGTAGTAAGCATCACCTCCAGCTTGTTGGCTGTTGTCCCGGTCTCGGCCACGGTCCCGAGCCCAAGGAGCGGCAGAACCTCCCTCGTTCTGGGAGGCGTCGTTGCGAGAGCGCCAGGGAGCAGGCCCTCCAGTCGGGCCACGTTGCCAGGGCTTGGCATCTCCTCCGTTAAGGGATCCAGGGCCAGCCTCGATACGCGCAGGGGGGCCACCAGAGCCTCCGCCAAGTTCTTGCATGAGTTGCTGTTACGTGTTAGCATTCTGAAGTTGAAACGAGAGTCTAGAGTATCCTGCTTACCTCCATTTCACGATCAACAGCATCGCCACTCCCGACTCTGCCAGCCGGACGGGCGCCGTCGTTGTTACGCCAGCTCGCGCCCTTCTGGCGATCAGGACAATCACGCGCCATGTGACCAGCGTTGCCACAGACTCGGCAGATGATGCTGGCGGTGAAGTTCTGTCGCTCAGGACAATCATACTTGCGATGACCAATCTTGCCGCAGTTCTGGCAAGCCTGGTTTTCGTCGTCTCGGAGGGTACCGTTGAGCGCCGCGAGTTCTCGAAGCTGGTTACGCTTGAGCTCGTTTTGGCCTTCAGGGATAGATGCAGCCTATCATGTGTGAGTTCTTGAAAAGTCGAAGGTGGATTGGAAGTGGAGGAACTTACAGTCTCAATGATATTGTGAATGAGCTTCTTGGCCTTGTTGACCTTCTCCTCAGTATCGGCCATGATCAGACAGTGAAGGTCTTCCTCCTGGTTGCTTGCGTGGGCGGCGTCAGACCGACCCTTGCCCTCCTTGACGGAACCCTTGCCACGAATAGCAATCTTGGCACCAGAGTCATTCTCCATTTTCTTTAGAGTATTACCTCGAGGTCCGATAAGTAAGCCAACTTTAGTAGGAAGAGCTATGTGTTAGTATCCGATTTGCAATAGTTAGATGATAAGGGTCCGATTCGACGAAGGACCAGCTCTCTCAAAACACCACAACGGGGTGGCAACGAGTCTGATCAAACTCCAAAAAGGAAAGGGGGAATAGGATATTGGTTAGGGTTAAAGGGTTAGCAATCATACTGAAGTTAATCTCTGGATAATCGTTGACAGGCACATAGACCTTCTCCTGAGTCTTGGTAGGTCTACGATAATCCTGTGGCGGATGGTAGTTAGGAATGGTCTTCATAGCCTTCTCAATCAGTTTGTGGCGCTCATCCTCCAGGCGCTTTCGGTATCGGTATTCTCGAGTGTTGATACGTCGACCGTGGTTGTCGTACTGGGGAGGCGGAGAGGGCGATCTGAGACTTATTAGAAGGGAATGAATTGCCAGAGTAAGCAGAGAACATACCTGTCACCATCGGCTGGGACAACATCGTCGATGCGAAGCTTCTGACTAATTTCTTCGATACGCAAGTGAAGAGTGTACGCTTCGAGCTGTTCACTGGTCATGGACGAAAGAATGGCAGTAGGAAGTCCCATCAGGCCGGCGGCCTTATTTTCAGACGCGTCGCCCCAACGGTTGCGCTTCTTCCGACGACGAGGCCCATCAGCTTCACTTCGAGGCTCGGGATCGCGACCGCGTTTGAGTTCGGGTTCAGGTCCATCGAGACCATCTTCGCTGCCAAAACGGCGCTTCCCAAGAGGGATGTTGTTGGATCCCGTGATCCCCTGGTTTCTCCACGACATCGTGCTGTACACACTCGTAGCAGAGTAAAAGAATTCCGATGCAGCGGAATAGAAAACGATCTGCTGGGAAAAGACAGCAAATCGGAGGGGTTGATGTGCAAAGCGTAGGTTTGATTCTTAGTGGTGTCCAGAATTATTATGGGCGAAGTGTAGAGTCCGGGGCGGGAAAATCATGTTCCGGATATTCGCCCCTCGATGTCCAGGGGTTCCTCCCTTTTGGCTTTCATATCAAAAGGCAGGCCTTTGTTACAAGCTTAGAAGAGTCTCTTTAGGATAGAAGTTCTATTGGGTTAGAGTCCGAACCGCGACATGCTTTGCTGGTCGCTCTTTCATGACACCTGCATCACCGGCTAATGACCTTATGTGCCAAAGTTACCGCGGCCGCATCTGTTGAACGAGTTCTTATCTCTTTTGAGTTGAATATACAAAGGTAATAGGTGTCACTATTTAGAATCCTTCAAACCCAAGGGGCCAATGAGTTTTGCCCTGGTGATGCCATTAGGTTGGGCGAGATTTTCTATGGTTGATTCGTTCATGATTACGGTGATGAAACCTTATTGCACACCTTATACCGAAGTTGTATATTTACCTGGTTAGGAAGTACCTTTGTAAGTTTCGGTGATTCTGATGCAGGAAGAGATTGCCACACGGTGAAGCAGCTGTATTCCGTTTATGCGCCGTGATGAGAGATTAAAGAGGGTTTGGAGATATGTTCCTCCCGGGGTGGAGGCATCTAAAGTCGATATCTAAACCCAACAGTCTTCCAATCTGTAACATCGTCGTAATCCTCCGGCCGAAGCTGTACCTCTCCAACCGCCTCCGCAACATCCCTCTCCCCATCCTGTATCTTCCCATCCGCAACTACACCCGCGCTCCCCGCACTTCCCTCAAAGCCTTCCTCCCTCGTCCTCTTCGTATTAAACCACTGCAAGTACACCCTCAATGCAAGTGCAAAGCAAATCGCTAGGCTGTAACAGATCATGATCGTCTTGAATGCGGTCTCGTAAGTCGGGTCCTCGCTCTTACGGAAGAACTGAGGTCCTGCGATGTTCCCAGCGCAGTAAGCGAGGAAGAGCATCGCGGTGATGGTCATTTTCTTGGTGACGCCGCGGTAGTTGGATTGAACGAGGGCCATGTTTAGCGGCATGGCGGCTGGGCCGGTTGAGAGAAGGAAGTAGGCGAAGAGTTGCACGCCATGGGGCACGTGGGAGCGACTGTAAATTACAGCGCTGCCGACCACACAGGGGATGATAACCACCATGATTAGGAAGCAGTTGAGGGTTCGGTATCGGCCTGCTAGATATCCGCTTCCTGCGATGATGCTTGCCGTGATCAACGAGTAGGGGATGTTGATGAGAGTGGATTGAAGACTGGTGAACCCGAAAGACTTGACGACGATGTTGGCGAAACTTTGAGATCCGCCATTAGGAATCTGCGTCAGAAGCTCAATACTGAAGATGAGCCACGTCTTCGGGTCGATGAGACACTCCTTCACCTGGTCAAATCTCCAGTGCGTGTTTTCAGTACTGCCAGTTCCAGCAATGGCAGTTCGAGCGGCGGCCACTTGTCTCTCCTCAGGAGTTAGAAACTTTGCCTTCGAGATCTTGTCCGGCAGGAAGAAGAACATGGGAATTGCCCAGAGGAAGGTGGTAACACCGAGGATAATGTACATCCATCGCCAGGGGTGGACATGGTCGCCGATATGGCCTACTCCAAAAGCAAGCAAACTGGAGACGAGGCCACCGACGGAATTGCCGGCAAACCAGATGCCCACTCGAGTTGGCATCTCATCACGAGTATACCAGGTTGAGGTCAGGAACATGAAGCCAGGGGTGATGGTCGCCTCTGCCACACCCAGCAAGAGCCGCACCGCCATTAGGCCGCCGAAGTTATGGCATGCCGCAGTGAGTGCCACGACGGCACCCCAGAATAGAGTGTTGGCGGTGAGATACTTGCCGGTTGGAAGACGGGCGATGAGGATGGTGGTTGGGTATGCCCAGAAAAGATATCCAAAGTAGAATATGCTGCTGACCCAACTGTATTGCTGGCCTTCTAGATGCTGGCAAAGGTATTAGCATTACAGTTCTTGTGCTACGATTGAAGTGTCACAAACATTGTCCTCAAGTAATCCGAACACAGAAGCACTGGAGAGGATGGTCTTGTCCATGAAGTTGAGCATATAAGTGAAGAACAACAGCGGGATGATGGTTCGGTCAATCTTCTTCAATACTCGACGTGCCATGGTATTGTCAGGGCCGGCCTCAGCCGTCACTTCTGGAGTCAACGCCATGCTGCGATGTTGGAGTAACGGCTGTGTTTCATCAATAGCGCCTCTCTCTCCGTCCCTATCGAGGCCCTCATCTCTAATAAGTATTCCGTTGTCCTCCACACCATCACGAATCCTGGATGCACTCGCATCCATCGCTCTACCTCTGTGACATTCTTATCTCTGAACCAGGCCGGCGGTGTAACAGGCCTTACTTTTTGAGGCCGAGATCAGCGCGGAGTCTCCGCAGCAGATACAACGTCCTCGATTCGATGGGACGATTTATTTGATAGCAGTGAGGGGAAAACGGAGTAGAAGGTGGTCCTCGGGTGAGATAGTCAGTTGGAGGATTGATAGGGTGGTGGAGGAGGGAGATCGCAAAAGTTCCGACCTAGACACAGTAAGAATTGGCTAGACTATAACTGTATGAAGGCCGTTAACGTCTGGCCTAAGATCCCTGTATCATTGACCGGGTTTTGTCTCTTACACTGTACGCCGCAGGCCCGGTCGCGGGGCGTCGGCAACCACCCGACGACATGAACTAACGGCCGAGGCCGATCGGGGGTTTCCTCCGGTAGAACACCAAAACGGGCGGACATATTGTGATTCGATATGATGGGTCGCTCTTCATCCTTCTGTATGTTAAATGCGCATCAATATGAATGGTCTTGAAGTATCCCTTTTCACCGCTTCTCTCCCAAAGGTTGAGCTTCATATCCACATCGAAGGCACCCTCCAACCTGCCCTTCGCTGGAAACTTGCACAAAGAAACAAAATTCCCCTCAAGTTCAAGTCAAAAGAATACAAGACTTATGAGGAACTCCTGGAGTCATACAAAGTTACCTACAATCACCGTCCAGAACTCGGCGGCCGAAAAGATGTCCCGACCTTTCTAGAGGCGTACTTCGCAGGCTGCGAGGTCTTGCTGAAGGAAGACGATTTCTACGAACTGGCGATGAATTATCTTGCCCGGTGCAAGGTGATGAACGTTCGATACGTGGAACCGTTCTTTGACATCCAAGCACACACTCGCCGAGGTGTAGCAGCTGAACATGTTCTGAACGGGTATTTGCGAGCGCAAGCTGACGGTGCGTCCGAGTACGGAGTCAAGTCAAACTGGATCTTCTGCTTTCTGCGAGATGAGTCGGTGGAAGACGGTGAAGCGGCATACGAGACTGCATTGCCGTGGGCGAAGGGCGGCAAAGGCCTCTTCCATGCTGTAGGCCTTGCAAGCAATGCGTATGAGCGACCACCGAACTTGTTCAAGCAAGCATTTAACCGAGCAAAGAAGGATGGCCTGCATATTACGACTCACTGTGATTTCGGGCAGAAGGACACCCATGAGCACATACGCCAAGCCATATTCGACATCGGCATCGAACGTATTGATCATGGCCTCGATGTTCTCGATAAGGAAGACCTCGTCCAAGGTCTAGTCGATAGAAGTATCGGCCTGACCCTTTGCCCACATGCATACCACCGTCGAACAGCCACTGAAGTTCTCTTCCCAAAGCTAAGACAGCTATTGGGTAAGGGTGTGAAATTCTGCATCAACAGCGATGACCCAGTGTATATGCACGATGTCTGGATTGATGGCAATATGGAAAAGGCGTTCCACTACGGGAAGCTGACAAAGAAGGAGATGGTGCAATTAGCGAGAAACGCGGTAGGTATGTGTTGGGCTGAGGATGGCATTAAAAACAGTATCTATGCCGAGTTAGACGTTATAAAAGTAGATGAATAGAGAACTTTAATTCTCATTATGGTCTCCTTGCCCGGATCGAGCTGGTTCCCGCGACCTCATCGCCAGGTTCTACCCCGCCGTTCACACTTACGGGAGGCCCCACGACACCATTTTCATTAGACTTCGATCCGTCTTTGTTCTTAGTTAATCCAAGCTCAGCAGTCTCGTGCTCTTTGCTCAGGTGCTCTGCCCGAATGAAGAACCCAAGCAAGAGACCCACCACGGCGAAAGCCAGATACTACGAAACGTCAGTAATGAACGGAGCTTGAATTTTCGGTGTATTGCGTACCATTATCCAGATTGCCTTCAAAGACTGAAAGAACGCCTCCTTCACAACAATCTGCATCTCAGGGGGCAAAGTCTTAATGACATCGACATTAGCCGACGCGCTGCCCCCTCCGAATAACCGTGCAAGTTCTGGTCCAAGTCTTTTGACAAGCATGTCCTTCTTGCTTTTGATCTCGTTCTGGAACACCACCCCGCCAATGACGATGGAGATGGCGGTGGAAATTGTTCTGATAAAGCTCATCGCAGCTGTGGCGGTTGCGACATCTTTGGTTGACACTGCAGCTTGAACTGCAAGCAAGGGGCCTTCAAAGTTCATGCCGACGCCAATGCCAGTGGCGATTTGAAATGTGATGATTTTGGCCCAGTTTGTGTCTAGATCGATATCGATGAACAGCCCAATACCTAAAGTCATGACGACCATGCCTGCATACACCGCAGGCAAGTATTTCCCAGTCATCTGAATGTAAATGCCCGTCAACGCCGCTGTCACCGTAATTGACAGGATGAGCGGTAGCAAATAAAGCCCCGACTTGAGTGGGCTGGCGAGGAGAACAGCTTGGAAGTAAAGCGGGAGGTAATATGCCAGACCCATGAACACGAATGCGTGGAAGAAACAGACAGCATACGCCGCAGCGGAAGACCAAGCGCGGAAGAGCTGAACAGGTATGACAGGATACTCGGCAAACTTCCACTCGTTCAACACGAACAGAGCGCCAGTGAGGATCCCAAATACGATTAGGCAGACAACTGGCGTTGAATTCCACGGTTCGTAGACGCCACCAAGATAGAGCCCAAGAAGTAGCATCAGCGTTCCACCAATGATGAGGAAGCTTCCGGTCCAGTCGATTGCTTTGAGGCCTGCCCAAACGGGAGTGTTTGGTGACGGGAGCTTAAGGGTGAAGACGAGGAGGAGGAAGACAACTGCTGTAATGGGCACTGTAAAGTTGTAAGTGGTTGAGCTTCAGGGGAAATGGGGGAATTCCTACAATTTATCCAGAAACACCATCTCCAACTATTAAGAATGTTAGACTTAGATTCCATAGCATTACAAAACTGCTGGAAAACTTGCCTCACTTGGTCAGTAAAGACACCGCCCATAACTGGCCCAATCCCCGATGCAACCGCCCAGACCATCGATGTCAACCCGTAATAAAGTCCACGATCCCTCTGGGAGAACATATCGCTGATGCAAATATTGACCATAGTCTGCAGTCCCGCAGCTCCGAGCCCCTGAATCGCCCTCCCTGCGATGAAGGCTTTAAAGTCATCGACCAGGGCACATATCAAGCTTCCTCCGAAGAAGATGGCATTCGCAATTAGAAGAATAGGCTTTCGACCCCAAATATCGGAGATTTTCCCCCAGGATGGTGTGCTCGCAGTGTGAGCTAGGACATACGAGGTTCCAATCCAAGTGTAGCCAGAGTCCGATGCAAAGTGCGAGGCAATAGTAGGGAGAGCAGTGGTGACGATGGTTACTTCCAGGGCAGAGAGGAAGACACATGCGCAGAGGGATGCCATGACGGTTGCGATTTGGACCATGGATCGTTTATTCTTGCGAGGTGGTTTGCGGCCTTTGTCTGGAGTTGGTGGGATGGCATCGTCGCGGCCATGGCTAGACCTGTACCCAACCGGCCCTCCTTGGATATGGCCATGAATAGCGATTTCGGGTAGCCTCGAACTCTCACTTTCCGGTAATACTGAAGGTTTGCTAGGTGTTTCTTTCGAAGCCATGATGGCCATCTCCACGCTCGTTTGCGACATTGTGGTCAACTTTAGCGTGACTCTTACACAAAGCGCAGGAAGAGATTAAATATATCGAATCTCCCTACGAGAGACAAGAGAAACATTGACAAGACTGGTGGCAGTTGCCGTTTTATAAGATTCATTGTCTCTGGGGCCCTGCTATTAAGTCATGGCTGGATATAATCCACAGGGAATGCGATCGGATTCAGGTGGATTCTGAGGTGGGCGACGCAGGGACTATTCTGGGACTCGCCCGAGCAATCCGGGGCCCACAAAATATCAATTGTCCGGGGAGAGACGATGGCCCAGTCGCCCTTCTTTTTTGAGCTTTCGTATTTGGTGATTGTTTTGGCTGGTTTCGGGTTTTCTACTTTAAGTGTCGACAACGAAGGCAGAAAGGCATGAAGCTGCTACGGTAGAGCTCTTCCACGCTGAAAGGATCTGGGGATAATCAGTCTGAGCCAATGCTTGTTCACCAACCAACAGTAACTTACAAAAGTGGCCATGAAGTGTCTAGCACGATGTGGGCAAAGTCACAAAAGTGTGAATGGAAATGATCAACTTCATTAATAAAACGGGTATAAATTTCTATCTGTCGGTTTTGTACGACGCGAGGAAAGCCTAGACACTCCCTCAGGCATTCTTCCACTTATGACAGTGTGGTATCAAGAATCAACTCCTTCCCCCCTTCCCTGCATTATATACGTCCCCTTATCGTTTTCGTTTAAGCAGTGTGTCCCTTCTCCATAGAGTTGTTGTTAACAGCCTCAGAGCTTGGGTGTGAAGAATCAGCGACGTGGCGAGTCATCTCAACATAGTCGTACGCAAACTCGCCGAGCTGGCAGTCATCAATACCAAGCTCCTCCTCCTCGGGAGTGACACGGAGGGACAGGCCGGGGATGAGGTTCATGAGGAACAGGATGATGCAGGTGAGCACAAAGGACCAGCCGAAGGCGGCGCAGATGCCGGCAAGCTGGTATCCAAGCTGGACCCAGTGGTGCTGGATCCAACCGATGGGTTCATACTCGCCGCCGTCAAGCTTAGCGATGGCAGAACTGGCGGTTGATCAGTAAGGGTCGTAGAAAAAAAGAGTCAGGGCGACTTACGTTCCGAAGATACCGGTCAGGATGTTTCCGACCATACCACCAATGCCGTGGATAGCAAAGATATCGAGGCTGTCATCGATACCGATGAGGAACTTGAGCTTGGTGGCAAAGTTACAGCACGCACCACCGCAGACACCAAGAATGAAAGCGCCCCAAGGGGTGACGAAACCAGCAGCGGGGGTAATAGAGACGAGACCAGAGATGGCACCGGAGCAGAAGCCGATGGTACTCCACTTCTTCTCAAGTCTATAATCGAGGAGCATCCAGGTAATGCCGCCAACGGAAGCAGCAAGGTTGGTAACGTAGCAAGCCATGACAGCACGGATGTTCATCGCCAAAGCAGAACCGCCGTTGAAGCCGAACCAACCGACCCAGAGGAAAACCGTGCCGAGAACGACATGGGTGACGTTGTGAGGGCGATAGGGAAGACCGTGGTTGCTGCTGTAGCCGGTGCGCTTGCCAAGCATCAGGGAGTAGGCGAGAGCGCAAGTACCGGACGAGATATGCACGGGACCGCCACCAGCGAAGTCGTAGGAGGGGAGATTGAACAGCCAACCGTTGGCGTTCCATGTCCAGTATGCGATGGGGTCGTAGACGACGGTGGACCAGATGAAGATGAACACGACGGCGGGAAGCATGCGACCGCGGTCCGCAACGGCGCCAATGGCAAGAGCGGGACTATGATTGTTAGTCTCACGAAGACGAGAAATACGATTTTTGAAGACTCACGTAATTGCGGCGAACATGCCCTGGTACAGACAGAAGAGAATGTCAGGGAGAGCATCAGAGCCGTTGGGTTGGCCAATGGTCTTCATAAGACCGAACTGCGTCAAGTCGCCGAGGAAGGCATTGCCAGTTCGGGAGAAGGTCAAGGAGTAGCCCCAGAAGAACCATTGGAAGCTGATGACTCCAACGGAGACCATAGACAGCAGGATCAGAGAGAGCGCAGACTTGCGACGAGCGAGACCGCTGTAGAAGAAACCGACACCGGGAACCATCAGCAGGACGAGAACCGAGCAGACTGTGAGGAAAGCCAAGTTTCCAGTCTAGGGAATCCATGTTAGCAACACATCTCAAACCCATGGCATTGGCATGAGGTGAGCCGTGTAAGTGAAAACTGACATCGTAAAAAACGTTCAGATCCTCGACACCGCTCGAGAAACCGTCATCGGCCTTGTCGGCCGTGCCATTGTAAGCCTCCATGATGATGAATTCGCGTCAAGACGCAGAAGAGAGAATCGTTGTCTTGCCCTTCTCAGTAGCAACCCTAGGTTTCCAAGTCCCCGAGTTGGAAATTGCAGGGAAGGTGAAGAGAAGTGAATGGGGAGGAAGTAAAAGGAAGGGATCGCAGTGACAGGTGGTCTGGGGACCCTCGGGCTAAATAGACATCGACCCAGCGGGAGAAATGAAGCTTGACAGGACGATGAAGGGTATCATCCAAGACAGACGGAGCAGCTAAGATGACAGGGGGGGAGGGGTGGGAGGGTGTGTGTGGGGGAATGAATCCTGAGATAGGACGCCCTGGCTTCGAGTCTTCTCTTCACATGGGCTGTATGGACAAAGGAGATGAGGATTTGGGGTCACTCGCCTCCCTCCGCACCCGAAAAAGGAAGAATCGTTTGATCATCAGATCGAGACCGAATATCAAAGTGGCCAAGAATAGCCAAGCAAATAGAGCTGAAGATCCATCGTTGTCGCTGTATTCCAAGGCGATAAGACCGTGTCGCTCGTGATAGATAGACGAGCGAGGCTAGAAGTCGAATTCCTTGACCAATGATTCCGATACAACTGACAAAGGCCAATACCAATCCAGTTCCTCAGAAACAACACGGGAATAAGGAACGACTAAGCTTAAAATGCACCAGGCACAGAGGTCCGTTTCACCCATTGAGAGGCGCTGCTCCAAGCTTATCGCGACTTGCATACAATCCGGTGAAGTTGGGAGGCCACTGGGGCCGACGCCACCGAGGGCGTAGCTGGCGTCGTACTGATAAGCTTCCCTGCTCCAAGAGGTCCCCTGTACGCTTGGCATTCTTGGACTGGGAATGAAGCCCCGTTTCCTAGCTTATCAAACGCTGTTGGAGCATCGGCTTGACTCGTTGATGTCGGATGGTTTTTTTTTTTCTTATTCTCGGTTGAGGGGGAGCTAAACTTGCTGTTGAAGACTTGGCGGATCGTCCGGGTTGGTGAAGGCGGAGCCAAACCCCGGATTTCTACCTGTCGGGTCTCCAGTTCGACACCCTTTCTTGCGAATTCAGAGCATTGGCCTGCCAGTGAGCAACATCCCTGTGCTATTTTGATGGACCCCGTACGATGGACATCGTGGAGGCTGTTGAGGCCGCTCTGCCGTACAACGAACAAAGCGTCTTTGATCCACGATGACATTCTGGATCTGGAGTCACAGCGAGATTCCCCTTTTGCCATTAAACAGCGATTCAATGATGATTCCGCATCCCCCGTTAGCGCAAACCATCCCGCGGCTCTCACTGGCGACGGGACACGCAGGTACTCTAGTCCACCCACACCTTTGAGTTGGAGAATAAGCAAGACATCCGCCGCCCGAAAACGGCACTGTCAAGCCACTCGCCATTCTGGAAATCACGAGTCGCCAGATCCAGGCTAGGCGGTCTTTCTCTCGCTGCAGCAGGCGCCTAGAGATTGAGTTCTTCCGGCATACTGTACATTGTAAGCCTCGCGGTGAATGCGAGCCCCCCACTCAGACACGTTGCCGTCCCGTGCCATGCATTTGAGAGACGTAGAATGTTTGACCACGGAACCAACCCGTTGAGTGCTGGCACAGGCCGCTGGCGAGAAGGTCGAACCTGATTGTTGATAAGAGCACCGTAAAGGGCTTTCCAGGCTAAATTTAGTGAATTTGTGGCGACCTGTTGTTTGATTGTAGTCCTCTTGACGAGCCTCCGTCGACTTCTACAGTCTCAATAGAGTTGTCCGAGAAGCTTACCTTGGTGTGGCCACAATGCGACGTCCATCTTGACTCCTGGTCGTCATCGACTGAAACCCCAGCCGAGACTCGCCATCAGACTGAGCAAATAGACATCAAAGACCGTTCCTCATCTTACGTGAAACCATTTACGCTTATCCATCTTCCCACCTTCTTATCGTCCAACACACCACCTTCTTCGAGCTCAGTCTCCGAAGAAGGGAACCGCACCAACACCAACTCAACTCTTTTCCCCCCGAATTTGCTTCCATTTCCCCAGACGAAGACCAGGAACCAGGCGCCAATGCTACCTGCCTCAGCCTCTCATAAGCAACGCCCATTTCCTTATCTCGAGAGACAGGGATGGCACCCATGCAGGCTGCGGCAGTCGTTGGAATCGAAGGAATATGCAAGCTGTGATTGGTGTGCCGCTTATCTCTTGGCAAGGTGAAGTCAAGCCGTCTCCACTCACTAACGTCCCGGCTTGAGCTAGAGCAAGCCTCTAGAACAACCAGGGTTCGACGACGCATGTGCAACAATGCATCGGAATTCATCCCGTCGCGTCGCCGAAGGACGAAGTCGATGATATCTTGATGAAGAATTGGTGAGTAAGTAGATGCAAACGAGTCGCTAGCATGTCGTATCATGTGAACGATTCAGGGCCGTGTGATATTGTCTCGGCCTTGAGAGGTGTATCCGTATCCATCTTCGTCAGCCTGTTTCCACACGTCGAAGAGAATCCATCAGAGCATTCGGCTCTAAGACGAGCCGACTCAGTCAAACATCTCAATCCAACTCACTCAACATCCTAACCAGCCTACAGGTTGGAATGTCACTGAAGAGACCGTTGATTCAACTAAGGATCTAGTCATTAAACCAGACGTAGTTGAAGATTGCATTATAGACTCTAACATGCGACGTAGTCCTGAATATCCCCCACAATTCGGTCGACGATCCAAATCGACCATGTTGCGCCCGCACAGCCTTGAGATCGCACCTCTGCGGGCGTCACGATGCGAGTCTCCCGCTTCCTGGGATGCGGAGGCTGACGGCAGTGTTGTATTTAAAGTTGACGTCCTCCCTCCGCTCGATGACTGTTCTCCCAAACCCGAGTTTACTTCAACCTCATCATCCATTCACCGAAGCGTCGAATCCCGAAGGAATAACAAACGTCTTGATCATGAAGTCGTGAATGGATCGATAAGGGGCATCGACGAAGCTCCTTAATTCCTCTCAGCTCTGCCGCACGCCCTCGCTCGTCTTTCGCCTCGAACCGACATGTCTGCCTTCAGCTTACATGCAGCGTCTCCCCGAACACACACACTTCGCGCGGAACCGAAGCCCTCGAGCTCTTATCAGACGAAGCCCTCGATGTTGCGCCTGCTCATGCAAGCTAGTGGCCCTTTTCTCAGCTTATGCGACAACCATGTACATGAGACGGATCTCTCGGCTCAGAAGCTGATAGTCGGCCGGATTTCCGAAGTTATTTCAAACTACTGGATTGTCGACAGCTCGCTAATTTCCCGACTCACCCGCCGAGATAGGGATGCTGCGAAGAGTCGTGGTTTATTCCCTATCATCTGCACCGTGGTTAGCGCGAAGATAAGGATCTCAAAACCGCGAACCACAGCACATACCTCATCATGCGAAAGCGAGACAAGCGCCAACCAAATAATTGGAGAGAGGCGTCAATATCGATGATTCGTAAGCTTGCTACATGGTTAATTCCGTAACACCTGAACTGTGCAGTTCATAGCTCACCGAGCTCGTAAACTCTCGTAAGCTTTGAGGAACTAGTTTTCTGTAGAATTAGTGTGGCGTGACCTCTCGTTGCCTGCATCTACTCTAATCTTATTGGGCGACTGTCCGAGAATGAAGTTTGATTCCAATCGCTCATTGGGTATCTTTCTATCGCCGTAGTCGTACACTGTTTCTGCGCTCTCTGCCCCCACGTCGATATTACTCCTTCGAAGATTGAACGCGCCAGGTTCGGTAAAATGAACCCGGGAGAAACACACCCCCCCCCCCCCCAAATCTTTCGCTGGTGGCTCTGGAAAGACCTTGAGAAGACAATTGGTTTTGCCTTGTGGCCGCCAAACGGGGG
Source organism: Nectriaceae sp. PG4201 (assembly GCA_023628695.1). NCBI lineage: Eukaryota > Fungi > Ascomycota > Sordariomycetes > Hypocreales > Nectriaceae > Nectriaceae sp. PG4201. The sequence continues at coordinate 12,374 of JAMAKE010000032.1, read as the reverse complement.
TAAAGGTGATTAAAGTCAACCTGAACAACAAGATGCTACCCAGGTTCCTTCGTTCTTATGGCTTGACTCGTCCGAAACTTGTGATGCAGTCTCAAGAGATGCTAGTAGATCGTCGGCGATACACCATACGACTTGTGTTGGTTGCACGACGTTTGAACATCACAACTCCATCACATCAGAAGGTGGCTCATTTCGATGGCTCAAGTTCGGTCCTCCATTCATCTTCCAGTTCGATCAACCTCTCTGCCACTTTCCAGGATGCCTCCTCTTCCAGTATCCTCCTCTGCTCGCCAGATATCTTGTCTAGCACATAGCGGCTCACTGTTGCGGGATCTCGCTCTTTTGGGCGACCGATTCCGACAGCAATCCGGGCAAAGGGCGATTCGGGATACTTTCCTTGTGAAAGGGACCCTCTGACGCTCTTGATGCCATTATGGCCCTTGTGACTGCGGTCCCAGGCAGTGAGCCTTACGATACCAAGATCCTTCTCCAGTTCATCATGGACAATAACCAAACTAAGTGACGCAGGATCATGCTCCTTGATTATCTCCTGCCATGCGCGAACCACGAACCCTCCAGAAATGTTCATAAGTGTCGGCGATTGAACGAGTGTATACTTTGCTCCTCGAGAAACTAGACATTTCTGCTTTCCAAACGTCACCTCCTGGAACTCAGGATGGCGTAAAACCTTTGCGAGGCCATTGAGGGCAAAGTGTCCAGCTGAATGAAGACTCTCGTATTTGGGTAGGGGATTGCCGAGACTGACAACGAGGAAACGAGGGTTGAACATGCTGTCGCGAGAGATCGTCGTCAAGGAGCTTCCGAGAAGTCTCACACGAAATCTCGAAGCCTTACTTGACTTTGACAGCGATAGGTCTGGGCTCAGACTTCATACTTCACGAACAAGGATTAGAACCAATAAGGACTGCGAACACACAAGACACGAATGACTGTCGCGGTATCACGTGAGCTGGCGCCACAGCGGAACAACATTGATACCAATCCGGAGCATGCAAGCTGCGCCTCGTCACTACGTCCATCAGCCGATTGGGCGGAGTTGTGGCTGAGCCCCCGGTTTCGTCGTCACTCAATGTCCAACTTGTTGGAGACCAACCAACAACTTATTGCATCCTTCAATTTAACACGAAACTCCTTTCCACGCACTCTCGATACCCCCGACTCGACGAACACAACTCTTTACAACAACCCACTCGAAGTACTATTATCAAACCATCAAGATGTCTTGGGCGGGTAAGGAAGCACACGTCACCCCGCAATGAGGAGGGGCCTAACATGAGCATAGGGTTCAAGAAGAATGTGAATCGCGCGACGACGCAGGTGATGATGAAGACGGGTATGTGCGAGGCGTCCTTAACCGCTGAGTGCGAAGTCTAACGATAAGTTTAGGGCATGTGGAGAAGACAAACGATCGCGATTACGAAGTTGAGGAGAGGTGGGCAGCATTGTGGAACATCGGATGTCGAGGGTTCTAACGATTTGGTAGACGATTTAAGACTATGGAGGCAGCTTCACTGCGACTACAAAAGGAAGCCAAGGGATATCTAGACTCTCTCAGAGGTATGCGTTCTCATTATCTGACGATCCTCCTCCACGAAGCTGACAAGTCACAGCCATGACCGCATCTCAAATGCGAATCGCTGAGACAATAGATGCGTTCTACGGTGACGCGGGCGCAAAAGACGGTGTGAGCAGGAGCTACAAACAAGCCGTCGAAGATCTTGATGCCGAGACCATCAAAGCCCTCGACGGCCCGTACCGACAAACTGTTCTCGATCCCATATCCCGCTTCTGCGCCTACTTCCCCGATGTCAACGAGTGTATCAAGAAGCGCTCCCATAAACTACTCGACTACGACGCCCTCCGTGCAAAGGTCAAGCGCCTCGTCGAGAAGCCCGACAAGGACGCTACCAAGCTGCCCCGTACTGAGAAGGAGATGGAAATGGCCAAGGCGGCGTATGAGCAGTTGAACGAACAGCTGAGCACCGAGTTGCCTCAATTAATTGACCTACGTGTGCCGTATCTAGACCCCACGTTTGAGGCACTTGTCAAAATCCAGTTACGCTTCTGTGCAGAAGCATACTCACGAATGGCACAAGTACAACAGTATCTGGATGCTGATACAAGGGATCAGTACGCTGAGGGACACTTAGATGCCAGGGTGGAACAGGTGCTGCAGGAGATCCGGGAGCTGAGTATCAGTGGCACGGTGTAGACTGAAGGACAGGGCGGACGGTTGCTTACAAGTACTGGAATTGGCGTATGGATATGATTCTTGTTTGCCTTGTTCATGAATACGGGCATAGACTATGGCCTATTGGGACGAACATCCTGATAGGCCTAAATGGAGTTAAAGTATTGTTAAATCATAACGAGGGATGCCCCGCCAGCGTCTTGCGTAAGATATCTACCTGAATCTAGCAAACTTAGCAGCGCAGGCAAATTCCGCATATGGCTTCAGTAACTTCTTCTCTAATCCCTATCGCTATGTTCAACATAAGCAAGGACTTGGGTCCCAGAACCATCGATCAAGGTCAGGCCATTGATTCAGGGATTCCTCTAGGGTTTACTTTGAAGTCCGCTCATAGATTTGTGTACAGTTTAGATAAATCGTGCTATCTACCAGCAGAACGAGCAGGGGGGGATATTTGCTTCCATCTGCGTGCTTGCTCCCCTGAGAGTTAGAGACGTCCATACCACTCAGAGGCTTCTACTTAACGCCATTCTTACTCCAACGCTCCCAAATCACAAAAAATTGATCATGCCATGGTCATTCATTATCAAATAAGTCTCCAGCCATCATGAACATTGCCACGGATCTCTATTGTCCCGCGCCAACACCGTTCGCCTTTCCAAATAGATCGCTTAGACTCAGCCTCTTCCCCATAGCCTGCATCGCTGGGCCAGCCTCAGGTCCCTGCCCTTCAATCAGTCCCGCAGATCTTGCAATCTTCCAGCTCTCTACAATCATCGCTCCGTTGGCCTCTCTGGTCTCCTCCTTGTCATTGTGAATCCACAGTCCCAGCACCTTGTCACCCTCTTCCCACTCGCCCTCAACCTTCAAGATGACAAGCTCTCCAGATATTTCCACATGGCTCGCCCTAGCAAGGTCTACAATCACGTTCTCCAGGCCTCTTCTGTTCAAAACGAACACGCACGCTCGTGGGCGGTGATTTGGGTCCTCGGGTAACGGTGACTGCGCGCAGACGAACATAGTTCCCTCCACCCCGGACTTTTCCCAGCTTTGTGAATCAGGGTCAAAAGTGTAGACGAAAGCACTGGCTGCTATACTGAGAATGGTGTGTATCGAAGGGAGATAGCGCTGAAGGACGGAGATGTTGAGTTCGGTGTTCGTTCGAGGTGGAGGAGGAGCATAGTCGTTGTGAGTGTTTCCGTATGCGATGGCATCTGACTCATAGTCTGATATCGCGGGGATTTTGTTCGAAGGCTGGCGGCTGTGTCGCGCCTTGCGCGGTGTCGGCCTGCTCATGTTGGTTGAGAGGTAAGAGAGGATATCGTCGACTGGTAGACGATGGGGGGAGCGTGCGCGGGGGCCTTTTTGGCAAGTTCTCGCTTATTCGTGGTCTACTAGTTGACGTAGATGGTAAGCAAAGGATAAAACAAGAGAACCCAGCAGTGATCGCGTCGTTGAAAAGGGAGGACGGTTGTTGGAAGATGATTCCAGTCATGCCCTGAAGGATGATGCCGTTGGAGCTTCGGGCCGCTAAGCTTCCTTATCGATAACGGCGCATTGATGACGCTCCAGTCCCGTCGCGGGGCGATCACTCGGCACCCTTCTCTATCATCAACGTCGTCGCCCGGAACCGGTAGTCAAAGGGGTGGCTGTAGCGTTTGTATAGCTACGCGCTTTGTTATTCTTCTTCTAGTTATCGCCGCGACATTTGCTATACGTGTGTTTCTCGCTAGGAGTGTCGGTTGCGCCTCGCAGTTGTCACGATCCAACCCCCCCCCCAAATGAACGCCATGGTCTAGGGATCCATAAGGTGGAATCCTCGCGAAACCAAGAGCTGGAGGCGTCATATCGACTCGTCTCGTTCCTGTGCTTCTTCAAAGATGTCGACCCTCATCGATGAACCCTCGGTTCACTCCGCGATCTCGGAACCGGTGGACTTAGGCACAACGCCGCAGTCTCTGGCCCGAGCTGTACATGCGAGACGATCCGAGTACGTGCGGCCACACCGTATAAAGGTTAAGATTGGTACATGGAACGTAGCCGCGTGTGCAGGTGCGGATAAAGATCTTGCCAGCTGGTTTGTGGAAGGAGAAGGCCTCGACCAGAGCCTAACGGAGCTCAACTTTTCGAATAATTCGTCAATCGAGCATAGAGAATCGAAGGAGCAGAATGGAGAATCGGAGCCACTGCGCTTGGTCGGCGGGAAGGATATTGGACTCTATGTCCTTGGGCTTCAAGAGATTGTGGATCTCAATACGACCAAGGAATACATGAATCGGACAGTGTACACTGATAACAGTGCAAAGGAGAAATGGAAGGCCGCTATAGAAGATGCCATGCCTACCGGTTACGAGCTCCTTACTGCTGAGCAAATGACCGGCTTGCTGCTTCTAGTCTATGCAGCCCCCGAGATTGCAGCGACCATCAGCAATGTTAGTACCAAGCAGGTTGGAACTGGGCTGCTGGGATACTTTGGGAATAAGGGCGCTGTGACAACACGATTGCTTCTCGGTGAAACGACTCGAATGGTCTTTGTGAACTGCCATCTTGCTAGCGGCGCCGGCACGACCTATCTTGAACGCCGATGCTGGGACGTCGGCCAAATCCTCTCTAAAACGCAATTCGACCCGATTGTGCATGCGGGGGTGGAGGATGACGAGGGCGAGAAGATCGGAGACGAAGATTTTGCGTTTTGGTTTGGCGATTTGAACTTCAGACTCGACGGACTGCCGGGGGATGATATCAGGCGCATATTAACACTACATACTCAGGGCGAGTATGGCCTCAGCAATGATAATTCCAAGGCACCGCTTGGTGAACAAGGCGTAGTTGTGACGAAGGATTCAGATAGCGAAGGCGATGCTACTAAGAGTTCGTCGATTCACTCCCGAGAGGAAAGCTTCGACTCCGAGAACACAACACTCCCGGATCCCGATGACTTCCCTGAGGATCCCAGCCAAGACCCGACTTCACTGCAAGCTACGCTCGACTCTTTGCTCCCCCATGACCAACTGCGAAGAATGATAAGACATCGAAAAGTGTTCCACGATGGCTGGCGAGAAGGATCTATTACGTTTCTACCATCGTATAAATATGATGTCGGCACGGTCAGTCTATTCGATTCGAGCGAAAAGCAGCGTGCTCCAAGCTGGTGTGATCGAATCATGTTCCGGACCCGCAAAGACAAGCAGGATTACGAAGAGAAGCAAAGGGAAGATGAGGAAGCACGAAAGAAGGACGAAGAAATGAAGTCGATGGGAGTGGAGGAGGATGAGGACGTTCTCTTCAGTTATGACCCCGATACTGATGGGGATGAGACTCCAAAGGGAATCAAAGGTGTCGAATATGACGAATATGACGAGAATGAGGATCCTGAACCTGAAGATGTGATAACGAAAGACGGGTTTCACGATCGCATCAGTCAAGATATTTATACCTCACACCAGCGCATTAGCTCTTCTGACCACAAGCCCATTATCTCGGTCTTTACCCTCGATTATGATGCCGTTGTCCCCGACTTAAAGGCCAAGGTTCACGCTGAGGTCGCACGGGAATTGGACAGGGCGGAGAACGAGGGACGTCCAGGAATCACGGTCGTTGTTGAAGGTGGGATGGGAGATGAAGATAATGCGGTCGACTTCGGGGAGATCTTGCCCCTCGAGAGGAAGACGTGTACGTTGACGGTTGCAAATACCAGTGGAGTTCCAGCGACATTCTCCTTTGTCGAGAAACCCACGATTGAGGATGAAGATGAGACAGTTCCGGAGTGGCTGAAAACGTCGTTTGTACGGTCCGACCAGGAATCACCAGAACCTCTAGGGAAAACAGTAACTTTGGACCCTGGGGAGACCGTCGCGGCGTTTCTGGAGGTCCAAGTATCAGCCATCTCCCACATACGAGCTCTCAATGAAACCCGCGCCACGCTCGAGGAGGTTTTAGTTCTTCGTATCGAAAGCGGCCGAGACCATTTTATCCCCGTTCGTGGGACTTGGGCTCCCACTTGCCTTGGCCGATCAATAGAGGAGCTCATTCGCGTCCCGGATGGGGGAATCAGGAATTTCATCAGGGCTAAGAAGATCAAGGGGTCAATCTCATACGACTCAGACGTTCATTGCTCTGCACCGAAGGAATTATTTAGACTTACGGAGGCGTTGCAGACGCTTGCGGAGCGCTGCGTGGCGGAAGCAATGATATTGGAGGAAGCTGTTCTACCTCGAGAGCCGGGATGGCCTATTGACTCCTCCAGTTGGAAAGTAACTGATACAGAGCGACAATCTTTTCAGGTTGAGCTTATCAACGCTCTCGACATCGATAAGCCACTCCTGGAAGTCTTTCCCGTCGAACTTTTAGCTGCGAATAAGCTGGAGGTCCTTACTTCTGTCCTCCTGCTCTTCCTAGGCTCGCTTACCGATGGTCTCATCCCCACACACCTCTGGGCGAAACTCTCTACCTCGCTACCTAATCTCACATCCACGCCGCCATCTGCATGGCCTGATACCAAGGCGCAAATCCTCGACGTCCTTTCCTCGGCACCAAATCACAACATTGCCTTCGTCTTTCTGACAGCAACACTCTCTCGAGTAGCATGCGAGCTGAGCCCGGTTACAAACGCCCCAGCACAGAAGGGACTCAGTCGCCGATTGAGCTTCCGACGCGGCGGGGCCGAGGATGAGGATGTAAAGAAAAGGAGGATTAGGGAACGGCGGTATGCTGAATTAGTTGCGCCGCTAGTGTGCCGGGTGGATGGGAAGGAGAAGGGCGCTCGGGAGAGAGCGAGGGTTATGGTAGAGATGTTTTTGCGGAGGGATGAAGGAAGCTAGAGGCTGAAGCTTTCGTGGACGAGGAATGACGAGTATGGTGGCAAAGACCCTTTCTTGGAAACCAGGGGGGTGAGGTAATTGTGGTCCACGGCTGCGAGCACTCGCACTGCTCTGGCATGGTTGGTATGGTATTTCAAGGGGGCGATTGGCATTGAACATTATACGGTAGCTCTTTGAACAGCACCGGCACACTAGACACATTCGGGATGGCAACGGTGTTGGAGGTTTCCTTAACGGCACTTTCACGTAGAGATTGATGACTCAATATCATCTGAGTTATTTCGAAGCAATTTCTGTGGCTCTTCTATGTGTCGTCCATGTGGGTTCCCTCCAGTTGGAGGTGAAGTAAGTTCGATATCACAGAGTTCTGCAGGCTTTGTCACCACCATCGTCAGGAGCAACCACATAGAAAAGCGGCTCTCAATGCGTATGCATGCACGAAGGCTGTGCATGCTGCAACCTCCATGTCTGTAAAAGTTTCTGCTCGTTCTGGAAAGCTTCGCTTGTTTTCCGTTGACATCAGGAAAGAGTTCAGAACTAATCCTAGTCCTCTCATCCAGTTGAGTATCACAAGTAGATTAAGTAGGTTGCCTTGGCCAAAGAAGATAACCGCAAGATAGCAATCATGCATACTTTTGGTGGAAGGGCAGTGAATCATAGTCGACGCCGGTTGAACTGTAGGTGACAGAAGAGTTAAAGTCCTTGGGTACGAGGTACTTGGTATATCCTGGTGGAAGTCGCGGCCACGTCGGCCTTCAGAACACAGTAAGTGGCTTTTTGACCTTTACCTCAAAATCCCATTCACCTCTCTTCCTACTGCGCACAAACTCCTCGCTCTCGGGAGAACACCTCTCTTGTTTAGCGACTTTTCGCTAGGTAGCTACCGCGCCATTTCCCAACCACCTGGAAGACACACGAACTTAACACTTTAGCAGACCTTCAAAATTCTTCTCGCATCTCTTCACGCCCCGAATAAACCTCCCTACGCTAGCTACGCCATCATCAGAACCTTCCTCTACCCAGTAGGGTTTCTCATGTGCCTGCACCATTCAACCCTGTTCCTAGGCTCGGAATTTCTACTTGAAGCTCTAGTCTGAGAATTTCATGTTCCTCATCTTCTGGCTTCATCGCAACGAAACTCTTTCATCTCCTCATCTCAATAACAGCCTCCCATACATTACAATATCGCTTCTACAACGGCCAACCGCCCCTAATCCCGTTCATCGAACGCTACGAAATCCCTGGACTCCCTTTTTTAGCCCACAGGTCTATCACGAGCGAACACGTCTTTCTTCCGCCGTTAATAGCAGCATCGTTTGCACGGTGGCTGTGCTCTTCAACTTCCTTGAATCAACCATCCATCGGATGTTCGAGCCAACAAGCCAGTTCAACGACGACAAACGCCCAATGCATTCGTTTTTTCGGTAAGTTTCTAAAGCGCTCAATCACGAGCATCAAAGCAGGCGTGCCTTCTTGAATTATTAACATTCGTCAACAGGCAACAGGCGACTCATCCCTCGTGATTGCGAAGCGGTCAAGATTTCGTCCCCCTTTTCTTTTTTTTTTTTTTGGATGCCTTACCCTTCTCGCTTCTCTCATCGCGATTCTTTTTGTTGCAAATCTCTGCTTTTCTTCGCTTCTGCCGTGGCGAAATTTGTACAGTCTCAAATTTGCTGCACAGCGGGACGGAACTGTTGTAACTACGATCCTGATTACAACTCCAGCACAACTGCCACATACAAGGGCCCAAAGGGATGTGTTTCTCAGGACAGAGCGTACCTATGCGATGGGGACCCAATATCAACCAAAGCCAAGCATCAGTAAGGCACCGGGAGCTGGTTCAAAAACGAGAATCGATCATCTTTCAGCAACTCTGGGAGTTACACCGCCGCGCTATCAATTGTGCCTCCCGCGAATCCGTCCTCGAATTTGCTTCAAACATTGCTTTACCCGAGCCGACTGATGCTGAGGCATACGATTTTCTAGAAAGCCATTTTGCAGAAGAGCAATTCGGAAGGGAACCTCAACTGCCACCCAATTTCCAGTGCGACCAAAACGAAGAGGTCATCACGGAAGAGTGGGAAAACGATGAAACCTACACACTGCCAATCCCTCCAGCACTGGAAAGGGAAGTTCGCTCGTTGAGCAGTGAATTCGAGGATGAAGGTAAGGGAGACGCCAACGATGTTGAGCATTCTTGCTTTCTCGTCCAACCATGGGAGTGTGCTTTTCCTGAGCAGATGCGAAGATATCTCGACTTATGCGATAGGGTAATAAGTGGCAATTATTTCTCTGCCATGAATAACCTCAGCAACATCTCTGATGATTCGTCGTCATACGCCTCTTCGACTTCTTCGAGCTCTTCGAGCTATTCGTTCGATTCTGATTCTGAATCCAATCAGGTTCCCGTTTTCCCCAGATATCCGATCTCTGCAGGGCATCTCTTCGCGCTCCGCAGCTGTATCATACAGTTTGGGAACCTATATCGCCGCGGCTGGGAAGCGACTGAGAGTATAAAGGCTAAACTTTATACGCACCACACATGGTGCCAGGTCAGAAATGCTGGCGGTAATATCACACTGCTTATGAAGAGCGGTGGCGTAGCGAGTGGTTTGAGGGAAAGCATCAGCATCGAAGACGAGTGGCCAGAGCAGATGGAATGGGGGATGCCAATTCCGAAGGCACCTAGAGAGAAATTGTATCAAGGCGAGCTAGGAAAGCCTCAGTTATGCCGAAAGCCATCGAGTCTCTAGTCGGTTGATCTAATGGCGCTAGTTGGTCAGCAGAGAGAGCTCATTTTGCAAGTATAAGGCGTCAAAAACGGAGACTGGATATAGATTGGCTTACAGCCGGGAGGCGTTGATGGGCTCTCTCGCACAACCAAGTAGGCGAAACTTCTTGATTTAATCTGGCTTGGGCTCTTGGCAAGCAATCGGCATCTAGGAAGAAATGAGGAGTTGCACACTAGTCAGGCGTCAATTTTTGACGCATAAGATAAAACTCTCGACCTCACGGTCTCTCTCCGGCGGTTTGACAGGTGGTTTATGGGCATCAATACCAAATATGGGCAACGTCCGGGTTAAGGTATGGAGCCAATACGGACGATGGAGGGTTGATATCGACTTTAGAGATGAACAAGCGCAGAGGTTCGCACTAGCTAGATAGAAGGCCTTGACTAATATTGCAAATTGGTGAAAAGCCCTGTTCGTTGCTAACTAATATTAATGCGACGTGGTGGTAAGAGTTAAGGTTCACTTACCCTGTATCCTCAATTTTGAGCTGTGGAGAAAACTACATGCTACCTTTATCTAGGTCATAGAACATGCTAGAGCGTACTAGAATCTGTCTTTTAACATCTATACCTTCGTTAGACGAGAATTTGGCCTGATTATCGATTGAAGAACTCGAAGCACAGAAGCTCGGTAGCTATACCAAGGACATAATAATAATAATCTCTGGAGAAAGATTAGACAGCTGCTAATAATGTAAATCAACATCAGGTTCTTTAACTCCTGCGCTTACCGATCCCTGGGCTAATTTACAGTCAAGTCGATTTTTTAGCAGTCATAATGCAACCATAATCTTACGCTGGCTGGTCGCGGCTCCAAAGAGGGGGAGAGAAGAGACAACAGGCGGGGATAATTTACGCAAGATGCAGAAAAAGTAGGCAATAAGCCGGCACCCCCCTCAACCGGCCACCCCCCTTAGTCGGCCACCCCACTTCCCACTTTCAATGCCATCGCGTCGCGTATTGTAACTGCATTTTCTCTGTCAACACGCATCTCATCATAATAAAAATTATATCATTAGATTCGTCATGGAAAGCTCTAGAGAACAGGCTATTCAATTTGCGCTAGATGACGTTGCTCATGGCGTCTCAATCCGTCAAGCTGCCTTGCGGCATGGCATACCGCGTTCAATACTAGGGGACCGCGTCAAAGGAACAACATCTCGCGAAGAAAGTCATGCTTATCGTCAAAAGCTCTCTCCGACATAGGAACAAGGGCTTCGAGACTGGGTTTTGGTCCAATAGGCTCTAGGCTTCCCACCTATGCACCTATAGCTCAGGGAATTTGCTGCCTAGATTGCTAAACTCAATGGCTATGAACTATATATTGGCAATCATTGGATTGATAGCTTTTTATGCTATAATCTAGAGATTAAAATAAGAAGAGGTTAAAGGCTCGAAATAGCGCATTTTAATGGTGCAATGATTGAATGAATTAAGGACTTCTTTAAATATATGACCCTTCCCGAGATTAAAGCAATTAAGAGGGAAAATTGCTATAATATGGATAAAATAGGCATTATAAAAGGACTTAGTTTGAATGGCCTTATGCTTAGAAGCTTAGAGAAGAAGGTTTTAATGATATAATACCTTAGCTTATATATATAGACTATAATTATTAAATGCATATCTATTAATAGCTAGCATTTAACTCTATTAGTAATATTTAAAGGGAAAATAGTCTAGTAATAATAGTTTCTAGAGGAAATTGAATTCTTATTAAATTGAGATTTTATTGCAAGTAAGAGAGGGTAGACTAATAATAAAATTGCATTATTATAGTTAAAATAGATCTTCATTTTAATAATAAAGCCTAAGCTAAAAGAGAAGAGACTTTTAATCCTTAATAGCTATATATAATAGGGGACTCAAGAGAAGTAATATTGCTACTCTATATATCATGACCTTAAAAGGATATTACTTGTCTCGAGGCCTTATAGAGATAAGGTTCTTCCTCAAGGTTCCTAACTAAGAAGTCATGATATTATAATTTCTCAACCTAAGAGTCATGATAGCATAACTACCTAGCAAGATATCTAGGTTACGCTCTAAGGTTATTAAATAATTGCTTGCATATCAATCCTAAGGAGAAATATAAGCTTTAGTCTTAATAGTTTAATATACTTACTTACTTATTCTTACTTAATTAGCTTCATTGCAAATCCCCTTAATAATTTTAAAGCTTCTATTTATAGTTATTTAAGAATGAGATAGTAATAAAAGGCAAGTAAATTGCTATTGCAATAGGCAATATAAATAAGTTAAGCGAAAGCTCTTAAACCTTATTAGTTCTATAAATAGCCCTAGGGCAAGATAACTTGCTTATATTATCTCTAAGCCTTAATAGCCTAGAGACTATATATATAGCTACTTAGCAATATATATAATAGCTCAAGGAATTGCAATAGCTTAAGAAAAAGGAAACCTTACTATTAAAGGAGATTTAAGGCAATAAAAGCTATAGTAAATACTTAAGGTAATATTAATAATTATTAAGTAAGTTATTATTAAGTAATAAAAAGGAGATTAAGATATAGAATATAACTTAGCTTAT